>JAFBMS010000029.1:122500-377500 GCA_019788955.1 Albula glossodonta | reverse complement strand
ACACACACACACACACACAGTTGTTTTGGAGCAAATGTCTGCAAAGAGACACAGGAGGATTTCATTATGCTGGTGTGAGAGTGTACTGCGCAGTGCAGGGACAGGCAGCCCGCAACCCAGCACACCTTTCAGAGGGTGTTTTCTTGGAAACAGTCTCACCTGGCTGACCTGGCTGAGCCTCCAGCTAAATGCATACTCACCAGGTTGAACTGGCAGGTAAGAGCAGACTCAGCTGGTCTCTATCTGCAGGTAAAAGCAGACTCACCTGGTCTCTATCTGCAGGTTGAGCTCAGACTCACCTGGTTGAACCTGTGGGTGAACGCCACAACATTGGGTGCCAGGCTGTGCTTCTCCTTCTTGTTCCATCCACAGCTGGTAAGTTCCTGCAACACAAGCACAGTGACCTATGATTCAGAGTGACCTTTGACCCCTCAACTCACACAAGTCCATACCCATCTCACACACAGGGCAACCTCTGAAAAAGGCTCTTTGTCTTTTTCTTTTTCTTTTTTAGTTTAAGTCTTGAAATCTAGTCATGCCATGCATGTACTGAATTCCCTTACGCTTTGCCCACTTTTGCCAGCAGAGCAAGGAGCCAACTGGAACAACGGAGAGCGAAACTCTGATTCTGATTTACGTTTTTTCATTCAGGTTTTATTTTTGTTCAGCACCATGTACATACAGGCTGTCACACAGCACTTCAACAGCACTTCACAGACAACTTTCCACATGGAGTTACAAGCAACCCAGAAATATATAAATCTTTCTTTGTGAGGAAAGAAAATGAATACAAAAAGTCATTTTTCACATGACACAGTTTTTTTTTTAATTTTCCCATTAAATTTCAAAGGCTTTTCATATTTTGTGGAGGGAGGCCCAGCTTCAAGATTCCCTCCTTCTTCCATCACAGAACATAAGGGTACTTATAGAAAAGCCCCCACCCCCCAACCACCACCACCACACTGCACCCAAATCCCACAGTGCCCCCTCCCCAAACACACACACCCCCATGGCCCCTCCTGGTGGGGCTTTTCACTCCTCTCGCTGTGAGGAGGAACTGTGCATACTTCAGGCACAGTAAAAAAAAAAAGGAGGGGAAAAAGAGGAAACAGTGAATTCCACTTTTATTGCATGTTCCATTGCACACTGACGTTTATGTCTGATTTTCAGGTTCAGTGCAGGTACCACTGCTCCTATTTACGGGAATTTTTCTCTTTCTCTTTCTCTCTCTCACTCTTTTATAGACAGAAACCAAGCCAGTAAAAGCACCTGGAAGCATTTACTTACAGACGAGCCTGTATCCCTAATTCAGCCATGTACCCATAATTCAGTTCTGCACCCCAAATTCTGCCCCATACCCCTAATTCAGCACTTTGGTTCCCCGGGATATAACTGCAAATCAGACCGCAGTTCAGTTCAGACAGGTTAACTACCGTTGTAAGATATATTTAAATAATGAGGGCCTTTGGGTGGCTTATCCTATTAATGCACTGTTCCTGTGTGTGGAGGGGCCCCAAGGTCTGCATCCTGCTAAGGCACTGTTCCAGTGTGTGGATGGGTCTGCATCCTGTTAAGGCACTGTTCCAGTGTGTGGATGGGCCCGTAGGTCTGGTACTGACACTGGACTATGCAAGTGCCAACTGTGGCCAGTATCCTTGCAGGACAAAGTGTCCATAAATTATAAATGTGCATGGATAATTAAAACACAGCACAGTGTAACTTTTACATGGAACATACACCAGTAATGCTGAAAACACACAAGTGATAATGAAGTCACACTAGCGAAAATGAACACACACTAGTGATGATGAACATACGAGTGACACTGATCTGTGGATGGAGGCCCTTCCTTGCAGCAATATGGAGACCTGCCTTCAGTAAGCTGCTTTATCAGAAACTGCTTGAGCATGCTCTATACACACAGCCATGTGAATGGACAGTACGCCCCCCACCAAAGACCCCAGAAGGAGATCGCCACGCGGAAAACACATTCCTGTCACGCTCACTGGGGAGACAAGCCTTTCGGCTCACTCAACTTTTCCATCACAGAGACCATACTGTCTGCCCTGGTGTATTTCACAATAGCACTCTGCTTGGAATCACACAAGATTAAAAATGTTTGTGCGTGGCAGCTTGAGTGAGAGGGTGAGAGAGTGAGTGCAAATGCTAAGTGAGTAAGGGAGTGTGAGCAAGTGTGTGTGTGCATGTGTGTGTGTGTGTGCGTGCATGCGTACCAGTATGTATGTGTGTATGTGTGTGTGTGTGTGTGTGCGTGTATATATCAGCATGTGTGTGAGCTTCACAGCCATCAGGCCTCATTAATGCTTCTGAAATCTTTTATTTCATACAGGTTAGTTAATCATTTTAACTGTTTCTTCACACTAAAACTCTTTCTCATGTTACTCTGATGATGCCAGACTAAAATGCTGGACCTGGCCTTGGAGCTCTCTAAGAGAAAGACAGCAGAAGGGGGGGGTTTTCTGGCTCTTCTCTTTAAGGAATAGGGCAGAGGATCTGATGCTGACCAGGAGTAGTTTCCATGATGTTTCCATTTATCTCCATAGGGACAAACCACATTTTTTAAAAAAATCCACTTTGACCGAGAAAATGCGAAATACGCGCTCCGCTAATCCCCGCAAGACACTTTGGAAGGTATGGGAAAGCCACAGGCAGGCGTGGGCGGGACCGCTGCTGGCGGTGACAGGAGAGCGGAGCTCCCTCACCAGCAATTAAGCTGTGACATATTTACACATCTCCAGCCGATTCGGCTCCGTCCACGGTGCGGCGCAGCACCGTGCTGCGCGGCCCAGGGCAGCGCCAGCGCGTGACTTCCTCTTCCTGGAGAATCCATCACGCAGCTACGGCCCACGGACATCATAGGACGGAGTCCGGCACGTTCTACCTGACCCTGCAAAATCAAGCCAGGCAACCAGTGGCTGACCAGGGATCATCGCCACGGTATCAAAATCTCAAAGATGATGAGGGCAGGAGACGGTCTGTCCCACTATCATCCTGCCGACTGCTGTTGTTGTTGCTCTTGCTGTTACTTTTGTTGTTACTAAAATCATTTGAAAATACTGTGTCTGACCAGCACAGGGTCATCAGTTGAGAGGCAAGATATGTCACATGTCAACATCTCCATAATACAGCAACTATAGTGGAGACCAATGACAACATTTATTTACTGCCATTAAATCAGTATATGGTTGGGCAGGTGCCTGAAGCTTACACAAATCAAAGGGATCAGACATTTGGTCTTTCTGCATATGGCCTGGGACAGAGGTAACACAGTTCAGGTGAACAGCTGAGAACTTTCCACGCTGGCCTAACTGAGCATGTGCCATTCGCCTCAAGCAGAGCCAGAGAGAGGATTATGGGACATGGAACTGCCAACATGTAAACAGCATGAAAAGCCGCTGTTAAAGCCTTCAGTCTGGGCCTAATATGTTCATGGCATGTACAGCACTGTTTAAATGGTTTTTCCATTCTTTCATGTATCTCTTAAAATTCTCAATAAACTACAATTACAGTTTTACCAACACAAGAATGTCCTGACCAGACATATAAAGAGTCTTCTGAAGCAGAGTTAACATGATTCGTTATATGAAGCTGAACAGAACGACATTCACTGTCATCCACTGCCCAAAATCGATAGCAAACCACTGCACCGTTCCATCCTGATGCATTTAACCTGACATCACATGTTTTTACATTTTCCTCTACAGAAAAGCAACCAAGAAATGCACTTTGGACATGATTACATTTCTATTCTCCAACTGAAAGACCTTTGTAGTCTGTGTTTATGAAAAGCATCAGCACATAAACTGGGATTATCAGAAAAGTGACTTCATTAAAAATAATAAACTCAGTGTTTTCCATTTATAATGTGGTCATCAGGAAATGTGAATTATTTACCAAATATTGGCCTCCGGTGATCAACAGATGCTCCAAACATCGTCTTTGATGAGGTCATTGTTTACATTTGCATACAGTTATTGTGTTGTGATGAAGTGACCAATTAAAACAGACAGTGGGTGAGGAGTTTGTTTGAGTCAAAAAAAAACAACGTTGAGGCAAATTGGCTGAAAATTATATACAGCACTGACATGTCAAATTCTGTGGAGACAGTTTTGATATGTATGCTATGCTCGTTTAAACTACACTGCGGCCCTCCAGGACTGGAGTTAAACCTGCCGACGCTTCAGCCTTCCAGGACTGTAGTCCGCACTCCAGCGCCCCCCCCCCCCATCCCCCAGCCTCCGTGCTAAAAAGAGCCACTTTTTGGCTCTTACTGTAATTGAACCTTCAACCACCTCAACATGTGCAACGAGATTCATAGACTTGCTAAGGATCGCTACATTTTGGCTGATTTGTCCTCCCCTTTACAACCTCATGGTGACAGACTAGGTTGCTGTCATGGCAGAGGCAGTGTTTCTACGGTAATGCTTTACTGCTCGGCATTCCCCAGCTACAACATGACAGCATACCTGGTGGTAAAACCTCAACATTACGCAGCCTGTGGGAGCTCTAACCTCATATTATTTTAGGCAGCTACATATTGCTTTATTAATTTCCCTCCCCTCTAGGTTGAAGTAATGTAATGGAAAGTTCCCGTAGGCTTACATTTTTGCCAGCTTGAATTTCACTGCTATGAGAATTTTAAACATACAGTGGCTGTGGGTACAGGTTTTTATTGTATAGGTACTGTATCTGTTTATGTATTTTCTCGAGCACGTGACCAAGGCTGGTGTTAGTGTTTAAGTAGCTGCACCAGAGCAGGGCGACCACATTGGAGAGAGCAGACACAATGACACAATGAGCTATTTCCAGCTCTGTGGGCTACTGTTACTGTGGGGTACAAACAGGCCAATACTTCTGATGATTATGGAAATTTGAGGGGTAAAAGATCATTGTAGTTAGGGGTGATTTGTTGCCTTTTTCAGTATTTCCTTTTTGAGCAGATTTCCTGTGCAGGTTGTAGTCTCTAACCGGCCATTAATGGCCTAATCTTGATTTCCGTTAAACAAAACATCGCTGACTCCAAACACACACACCGCGTGTCTAATCAGAGACTGTCAGGATTCAGTCGATCACATCTTGAGAGATTACAAGACACTCTCACCTTAACGGTTGAGGAACACAACGTACTGTGACAAAGATCACTGCCCCAGAGGCATGGCAGCTTAGACACCAACAGATTCCCAGGGGACAGCTCACAGGAGTGTGATGTACTTAACACACACTTCCTCTAGGTTCCTCAAACTCAAAATCACCCGGGGGGATGGGAGCGGGGGGCTGGGGCATGTTTGGAAACTCTTACACACAAACCCCAGGCATCCCTGAGTTAATGTAACTCGCTGGTCCCCAGGGCACTCAGCTTTGCAGGTGCTTAAATTCCCAGGTCCTGGGATGCTGCCAGCGTCCAATCTGCCGCATTGCAAATTGGGCTGCAGAACACTGGTAGCCTGCTTCCACAGCCAATGATGATGCAGCGCATTGGGGGGCCCTGTTTCTACCTCCAAATGATTTCAGGCCCCCAATTATATACAGCTAAAATGCCTGTGGGGCTTGGGCTGCATGAGAAACTATTAAAACCTGAAGCAGTAAACGTGAGAAACAAGCAGCGCCATTACGGCAGACCAAATGGTGTGGATTTCAGTGTTCTGGGACGCCTATCCCATGATGCCGTGCCTGAAGTTGTGTTTTAAAGACAGAGAGACTGCGTCCTCTTGAGCTTCAGCGATTTCTGTTTTGGGGGGAAAAGGAGACTCTAATTACAGCACATCTGGTTTTTTTCCCTGACATTTTTGCATGAGAATTCTATTAGATCATTTCTGATTGCCCCACAGCAAAGAAAGAAAGAAAAAAAGTTTTGTCTCCCATGAGTCTCCCTATACTGTCCTGCTCAGTTCTATGAATATGTGTAATATATAGTATATGGCAGTATGTAGTTCTGCTCTTTTATGTGAGTGAATATGGTATATACCAGTTGATGGCTTTGTTCTTTGAATGTGTATGGTATATAGTCCTGTGAAGCTCTGTTGTGCTCGGTGAGGATACAAAAGAAAAACATTTTCTAATTGCAATTGGCAACTGATTCTTCAGGGCCGCCTTCTGTTCACATCCAGAAATCGTCTAGCTCATGCAGTACAGTTACATGTTGGTCATGCAGCTGTGAGACCTGTGACAGGAAGTCCCAGCTGTGCCACTGCTGTAGCTCCATACTGGCAAGCTAACAAATGACTAAGCTTCACCGGGGAAAGATGGGCTAAAAGCCAGTGGAAGTCATCGTTCTCATTTCTCTCTAGCGGCCACTCCTGGCCAGCTGGGGAAGTGCAACAGAGTATATGCTGCCTTTGTGTTCTTCAGACGCAGGCATGTAATCAGTGATGCATCTGCACTGTGAAGAAGAAGCAAGAGCTAGCCATTCCTTGAATCGGTAGAGTCACATGTTCATGGCCTCCTCCTCCTGTGTAGCTGGAAGAGGGTCACTGCAGTGGACTGACAAGTCTGGCTCTGATGGGGAAAAAGAGGGAAAGAATCCCCCCCTCACCAAAAAAAAAACAGCTATGGCATAAAGTCTGTGGTGTGTTCAGACACGCAGCAAGGAGCCGACGCAAAGCTTGGGGATTAACCCTCCACCACACACTGTGGGGTTCATGTTTACCTGGGGAACAGACACATGGAATGTAATGTAATATTTAATCGCCCGAGTTCCCTGCTATGCTATCTAATGAGCACAGGGTCATGTGGCTCAAACATGCATGGCATGCAGCTTCTTTATGACCTACTAATGTATGACTCACTAATGTGTGGCTTGACATATACCACCTCCTTCTGTTCAGCTGCAGATCCGTCAGACCGCTGTTCAAAGCAATCCAGGCATGCAGTGGACTGACGGAACTTAAATACTTGAAGTCGAGGCACCGGTTTACATTCATTGAGAATGACACAGATGATATATAGGAGAGATTTATAAGAAAGTCTTGTGGGTGTGAGTGGATTTCTCTCCTCTCTCCTGGTTCTCCTATAGGAAGATTCCTCCACTGCCCACATAGAGAGGAGAATCTCACCTAAACTGCATTTGTATCTACGCCAAGCCGTCAGCAGATTTGAGGGGACAGTGCGAGGGCTAAGTAACTGTGTGGTAGCAGTGTTACCTCTGGCTGGATTGCTCTGAACACCGGGGCATCCATCAGGGTGATCTGGCTCTGTGAGGAAAACAAAAGAAAGGAATAAAAATGGGAGAGTGCACTTTACACCCTGTTTCATGAGCACAGGATGCATCCATCTTTTATTGTTCCTGTTTGAGGGATTTTGGCGAACGTGGCTCTGAGAGGAAAGAGTGATTATGGGAATCATAACTCATGCGAACAGTGTAATATCCTCTGGTATTTGGAGGCAGCTCAGAGGCCAGGGTTTGCCCCGGTGACCGTTCGGCCCGGCCATAAACGCCAGAGCGAATATCCGTGCTAATGAGACGAGCGTCGCAGATGCTCCTTTTCTGGCCATGACATCATTACAAAGGGCCGGGCCGAGGGGCCTGCGTGGCGCAGTGTCTGCCATGGGGAACCTGACCCCTGGAGGGCCTGCAGTCATGGAGCAAACACTTTTAACTACCCTAAAGGGAGGGAACACTGTCATTGACCCTTTAGGGAGGGAACACAGTCAGCTACCCTACAGGGAGGGAACACTTTCACCTGCCTTACAGAGAGGGGACATTCTCAGCCCCCTACAATAAGGGAACTCTCTTAGCTGCCCCACAGAGCCCTGCTACCAGCCGGTACTCACAGCAAACTCCTCAGGCGTCACCTTCAGCATGTCGAACACGACGGCATCATAGCTCTTGGTGTACTCCGCGCTCGGCCCAGTCAGGGACTCTGAGCTGCTGCTGTCCTACAGACCAGGAGAGATGGACAAACAGAGTTTATCAGACAGAGGAACGGACACACTACAACAGAGAGGGTGTGGTACCTGTGGAGTTTTAGGGAATTAGGGGTATGGTTTTGGGAGGTTTGGTACCTCTGGGGTGGATGAAGTGACAGCAACACTGAGCTCGTTCCTCTTGTACATGCTCAAACTCTGTCAGTCTCAGCTGGGTGACACGCATGATCTCTCATCCAGCATCCCTAAGAAACACAGAAAAAAACTCAGATAACCCTGTCAAATACACATACTCATACAGCCCAGATATCACTGAAATAACACAGTCACACACACACACACCCATACAGCACAGTAACACTGAAATAACACTGTCACCCACACCCCATACAGCACAGTAACACTGAAATAACACTGTCACCCACACCCCATACAGCACAGTAACACTGTCTCACACATGCGCGCACACACACACACACACACACACACCCATGCAGCACAAATAATGCAGAGATAAAACTGTCACGCATACACCATGACCTGAGCAATAGTAACACCACAGTGCTCCTTATTGCTAACTTGAAGAGGAAGGATGCTGTTTATAACACTGTTATAAGCCAGTAATATCCAGAGGATCATGGCCTATTACAACATTACCCAGAAAAAAATGACATTGGAGCTCAAATCAAAAGCCAGTTCAGACCCAAGAAACCAAGGAATGTGAATGAACTATGCGATCAGCTTGTTCAATAGATCAATAGGTCCAGATAACAGCAAAAACCAGCACATCTGGTGGTTGTCCAGGACCAGGGCTGGCTAAGAGAACACTGTGTGCCAACCGGACCAACTGGCCCAGAGGACACACGCGACTTTAACAGTGGAAATCTCCACACACGTTGAGTTGTAAACTTTCATGTTTTATGGTCTGGGTGCGTTCCAGACTGTAAAAGTCCAGCAGTACAGACTACAGTTTGTTTTCACAGCCAACGTTTTTAAAATCCACTTTTATAGAAATGAGAAAATTCAAAGCAAAAAGTAATTCAGTTGATAATGGCTGTAATCTGCATCAAATGATAATTATGCTGAAATCACACACTCACATACACACAATTACACACCCTTACACAAACACACAGGTACACACGTGCGCACAAGTAAACTCAAATACATACACTTCACAAAAATAAACACACACATACAAACACATACACAAAACACACACATAAAACATGCACACAAACACACACACTCCCGGACACACAGCCACACACGCTTGTGCGCACACACACTGCATTGGGAACAAATCATGCATGGCCAAAGCAACTAGCGCAAATTAGAAACGATTGCGTGATGGCAGAGAGGTTCGACACAGCAGCCAAACACAAGGACAGCAGGCAGATCCGACGGATCCAGGTTTGCAGGCCTCAGGAACTGCATGTGCGGGCGGGACACTGGCTTTCATAACCATTAGCTCAATAATGTGACATTTCCACACCTCCTTCTGCTCGTCTCCCGAGCCCTCAACTGTCTTCCCGGAGTCTGTAACAGCACCAAGGTGCGGTCGGAGGCCGAGACGGAGCGGAGAGCCAGACCACACGGGGCCCAACATGACCACACACATTTTCCAGGCCTTTTATTTACATGGCTCTCAATGTGTCATGCTGGGTTTTGCTTCCCACTAATGGAAAATAAAGCTGAATTCATAGCAAAATCACATTGAACTATAATGCTTTAAGTTTCCCAGAGGTGACACAGGGCTCTGTGATATATAGTTTTGGATATTAAAAGTGTGTGTGTCTGCATGTGTGTGTAAACATATCATATTTTACAATGAAAAGAATGCATGCCAAAGGACATATCTCAGAATAAAGGAAATAGAAAATTGTCAAAGAGATTTATGGTGTAGTGTTGAGGCAGTTTTAAGTGAATTGCATATACCATTACAGAGTTCATTTGATTCTGTGCCAGCTCAGAGGCACCATACAGGGTGAATGCCCAGCCTGCATCCAGCCTAATCTAGTACAATATATACTCTTACATTCCTGAGCAATATTTCTGTATGTCCACAGCAGATTGCAGAAACAGCCCCAAGTCGAGACAATTTCTAATCTATATCATTTTTGCAGTTAGTGTCTAAGATCATGCATTCTCTTCAATATTCTCTTCCCCTGGGCAAAAAAAGGAAATTGTAGTAAAACAACTCACATTTTAAAAGTTTGCCTTATCAGCTCATCTGATAAGAGCTGAAATCATACTGACTGTAATGTCTTCATATCCTGAACATGGAAAGGTACATTTCCAAAGACCTTCCACAAAGTAAGGCTATACAACACTGCAGTCACCTTCCAGGAAATTTAACCCAGGTTAGATTCAAAAAGTGCAACTGACTGTTAACTAGACTGACTGAGCAGCATATCCATACCGGAGACAGATGAGAGCCCTGCTTTCAAATAGTGGTCTTGAAGCTCCCCCTACAGTACAACCTATGAACTGCATGTGTCATTTAGAAGCAGATTTACAATCTTAAAGAGTAACTGAATGGTTTGCCCAAACTGTAACACCTTTGTAGTAACTGTAGAAATGGTACAGGAAATGTATGTCAGTTCTCCTCACTCAGGCCACATCAAAACCATAAAATAATAAATAAAATAAATAAAAGCCATATTTTATTGGGTAAAGGATGGATATTTATATTGATATTGTACAGTAGCAAAATAAAGTTTTATGTTTAACTTCTAATCTTTTTCCTGAATATTCTTACTCTAAATGCCATAGCCGAACTACTGAGATAAGACAATTAGGAGATATCGTCCAACATACGGTAAAATAAGAGAGATTTTTTTTTTAACATAGAGCAATTTACACGGATACTTTGGGTTTTTTTCTTCTTCAGACAGGTGTCTCTGTGAGGTGGGTGAGAAAAAGCTTACATTCCAGCCAGTCTGGGTTGACAGGTTGTGTGGAACAGACTGTCTCTCTTTTTTCAGCTCATGTGAAAATAAAATCACAGTATCAGCCTTTGGGTTACACTGGAAAATGAAATAATACATTGATGTATTTTTTGTTAAATGTGGATGTTATATGATTCTGAGGTGAAAACATCAGTGATATACAAAAAAAACAGCAGGTGGCAGTGTTTGATAAAGGCCACAAGCCAGATTAATGCTCAGTTTCCTTCCACCCACAATCACACACCCAATCACCACAATCACAAACGGCCAGTCAGGCCGTTTCACACTCTCTGTGAGCATCACACCCATTCACTCTATCTCTCATGTATCTAGGACAGGGCTTAGACCTCCATATACTACAGCCCTCCAGGACATGTGATAAACCTGCAGACATTGTAGCCCTCCAGGACAAACAAATAATCAATCAGGTATTAGGATGGAAATTAATTCACATGCAGCAAGCGAAGCCTCAAGCAATAAACATTTAGTATCAATATTAATGACAGAAACATGAATAAATCATAGCACCTTTGTTAATAGTTGGAGGCTTTAAAACATCTAAATTACTCAGTAAAAATAATAATACACAAAATAGTAAGCAACACACGCAACTGCTGGCACTATGCTAAAAGGTGCATGTTACTGCCCTAATGAAACTTAATGAATCTTAAAGGCATTTAAGATGCCTTCTGCACTGAGTGTAGTCATCAATCTGCTGAAGAGAATCAGTGTTGCCTTTTACATACTGAAGAACAAACTTTGGGCATTTTAAACATTGTGTGCTTTCTCAAAAGAATTGGACCATGGTTCTTTCTGCCAGGACTGATTTTTTGTATTTTAGATTTTTTTTTTTTAATCCTTCCCTCTCTCTTTAAGGTGGTGTGTGAGAGAAAGAGAGAGAGACAGAGCAAGAGTGACACATGGAGAGAGAGAAATAGAGAGTTAGAGTTATGGTTATGGTCGGTGGTTAGGGGTAAAACAAAATTATTATAATAATCCAATAACATGTGTGAATGGATAAACCACAAACCATGGCCGTCCGCAGGAGAATGCGGATACATAGTTGTTACATTTTACTAGAGTGGTAATGAATCCTTATTAGATTTTAAACATCAGAATATTACATTTTTACAAGAAGTGTAAAGTTTTACAACACGTTTGACCCATCGTTTTTGGCCTCATCAGTTTGTTGGTTTTTGTTGATAGTAGATTTTTACAAGTCTCAAAATGTACACAACATGCCAACATACACATGTTCTCCATCACAGGACTAAGGATCACTGTACAGATAGCTTGCCGCTAAAATGAGCATTGTACTGAACTGAGCATCTGAGTCCAAAAAAGCACAAGGACACAACTAGAAATAGTCCACTGGTCCCAGCATGCACTGTTGGGGGGGGTGTCCTTTCTGTGTTACCAAGGTTACATCTCAGGCTGTTCACAGCTGTCCCTGAGGCGGTCCATCTGTCCGTCTGTCAGGCCATGAATGACCAGGGGATTAGGCTGGTTGGTGAGTGAATGAAACAGATTACCGCTCCATTCAACTTCTGCCCTGTCTGAGGCCTTTTCTTTTTTTGCCACCATTGTTGCAACATTTTCATTTTTTTCTTCAAGGGCATTGAACTACATTGAGCTACACAGGGACAGGCTCCCAAACCCCAGCAACAGTGAGTCTCCTTGGAGATGAGCGCTGCACATTATTTACCCTGCCTCCTCTACCACACCGCACCCCTGAATAGCAACACCTATAGCGAGTGTTCCACCATCCAAAAAACCCTAACATGAAAGCCCATTAACAAGTATATATACCACCACAGAAAACCCTAACTTAAAATCTCCATAACAAGCATACATATAACCATAAAAAACCCTAACATGAAAACCCCTTAAAAAAACATATATAACTATCACAAAAACCCTATCATGAAAACCCCTGAAAGACCATATGTAATTATTACAAAAACCCTAACATTAAAACCCCTTAACAAGCATATATAACTATCACAAAAAAAAACCCTAACATGAAAAACCCCGGAAAAAGCACATAACCATTACAAAAAAACACATAAAAAGCAAAAGCCCTTAGGGTGAGAAAATCCAGAGAACCAAAGCCCTCATGAGCAACAACCCAAATCCCCAGAGGCTCCACCCAGCCTCACATGCTCTCTCCCCTCAGCCTGCCTCTGAGAGGCTGCAAGGCACACAGGCAGAGGGGCTAGAGCCCATAGCCATGCGGTGCCAGGGAGGTCCCTCTAACCTCAGCTAGCAGAGCTGATGCAAAATGAGGATAGATTCTTCATTCTACACAAAGCTTACAACTCCAACGATTGAGTCAGCCACAGGTGTTCTGTTGCGTATCGGGGGAAGCGTTTCGAAGCAGACTGATTTAGCACCCCTAAAGGCCAAAGGTTTCGCCAAGCGCCAAAGAGCACACTGTTGCAAGACCTCAATGCAGTGCCAAGATACCAACCAAAGATCACTGCGGAGGCCCCCGCTGCTGTCCACTCTCTCTATCACACATCTACCCATCTTTCACTGCTCTGCTCCAGCTGATTAGGCAGCGTGATAAGAGTGAAGTTCAGGTTATAATCTCTCCCTGACTCTCTGTAGTTTGAGTAAATCTCTCTCTCTCTCTCTCACCCTGACTCTCTGCAGTTTGGGTAAATCTCTCTATCTCTCTCTCTGACTCTCTGTAGTTTAGGTAACACTCTCTCAGAGGCACATTCTTTCAGAGTGTGTCATGTCCGCAGGTATGCTTGTTAGGCAGCAATGCCTCTCTGGAATTCAGTGGGTGAGAGCAGCCTCCAGTTTCGAGTGTGTGCTGTTTACACACACAAACACACACACACACACACACACACATTTTCTCTCTCACACACATTCATTTAATTGTTGCATTTGTAGGTCCAGGATTGTCACAATTATGAAATCTGGGGTTATTGATTATAGTAAGCAAAATTACCATGGCAAACAGCTATAATCTTAAAATATATTCAATACACTACTTTCAGTTTCACAGCAGTTTGTTCAGGTTGACATACTGTCACTCTTCTCCCACTACCCCCCCCCCCCATGACTGCCCCTGCCAACAGCAGCACTGGCCAGGCAGGTAAGGTCAAAGCGTAGGCTGCAGCTCCTGTCAGGTCAGGGAGGAGAGGTGTACGCAGGAGAGCGCACAGTGCAGAGGATGTAAGCCCTGAGGTGTAAAACTTCCTCTGCGGTTGGCTGTACATGTGGGGGAACCTTGCCATGCTAGTTTTCCCAGCAGAATTTCAGGTTTCGCTTTCACCTGCACAAGCACACACTGAGCTGTGCTCCTGGCTAATGCCTGTCTGATGACATCATCACTGCCAGCCTGCCAGGGAGGCTGGGCCACCATTTCTCCAAAAGTCCCAGCAGATTGATACTACTGATCAAACTTTATCACAATTAAAACTAATATAAATCATTGGTGTCGCTAGCACTTTCCTCTCCAGCAGCAGCAGCTAATTCATTCCCTTTCTTCTCTTCCTACTAGGAATTAATCTTTCCCTCTTTCCTCTCCTCCAGCTCATGTTTGATCATTGCATGTTTACCCTTTCAAATATAATTGGGCCAGGTGCCTCAATTAAGCCTAATCAGCTGTTCCATTACTTGCCCTCACCTCACAAAACAACTGGTCACCCTGAATTAGCATAGATAAATGTCTGTCTCAACAAATGAATAAGAGCTAAAATCAATGGGAGAAGCATATCCCTTAACAGTCTACTGTCCCTAGACTAGAACACTAGAGTGCTGAGGCGCCCCCTCTGTGCAGGGGGTATCCATAGCTGCAGTGGACAAAAAATGACATCAGCACAATGACAAAATGAGGGATGAAATGACATCACAATCTATCTTCTTTGGTATGGGAGGAGCCCCATTGAGCCCTGTCTGCTGAGTTGGGGTAGGTGTGACCATTTAGCGGGAGGAAGAAGTGACATGGACACACGAGTAATTCGTTTCGCGTTACTCAGAGGTTTCGGGGATGATATCAAAGGGATGCTTGACATAGCTGAAGCTGCCATCAGCAACAGCGCATGCACACATCCACACACTGTCCTGAGAGACAACCTGTCCAAAGCCATGCTTCTGACGGCCACAGCCTGGTCTTTTACCCTGAATCTGAGTCGAGACACTTCTGCTCAACCAATCAGTAAAAACAGGAGACGGAAGCCTCTGTATGGCATTCTTTAATTCCATTAGTTACCCCATGTCAATGAGTCAAATAACTGTTCATGCCCACACTGGTCACTTTTACATTACATTTACCAGACAGATCAGATCAACTTACAGTTTTACATACCACGCATTAACATTAATATTTACATATTATGCATTACAATAGATATTAAGTACCTTGCGTAAGAGTACAACGACAGTGCCTCAGCTGGAAACCAAACGTGCAACCTCTGAGAAACAAAATGAGCTTCCTAAACATTATACTACACTGCAGATTGGACCACAGCAAAACTGTTTTGCACGGCAACTGAAAAGTCTTCAGTTGTCATTTGTGACATGATCACTACATGCGGCTCAATGTTGATCAAAACAAGAAGGCCTTCAGCAAATGAAGGCAAAGAAGATGAAACTGATCAAACCACACGACAGCAGTCATGGCATACATGGCAGCCCTTTTTTTGAATCAGTGTATTGAGCTGTAAAGTTTGATGGATGGTAGTGACCAAACCAAACTTCTGAATGTTTCACTGCTACCAACAGCGCTTAAAGGGTTGGCACATTCCTCAGGTCATCACTGCAAAAGAGAATTTATGACCTTCTCGTTTAAATTAAGATAAAATACAATAAATAAACCCTCTCCAACAGCACAAGGCCAATGTTAATCAACCTACATGTCTGACAATAGGTCTGCCAGTCACAGGTGGGATGCGATTGTTTGGCCTGTACATTAAAAAACAGGGAGATGCAAATGAGACCAACGCAGAGCATTCTAGATACCAAAGCTGTCACCTAATGCTTACGTCCTGGATTATCAGGCCTGTTTGAGGCCTGACTGTCAATATAGCATTGGTAACTCCTGACAAAACACATCATGCCGTGTTATGCTTGTTACGGTATGGGACGATACCGGACACATGTTCCCCTGTTCGGTATTTTCAGGTGAAAAGGGTTTCAAGCGTTTGTCCGATTGTCTGGCGAGCTGGCGGCTTTTCCAGTGTCGCGCTTCTAGTGCGGCATTCTGAGCAGCATGTCGCGCGCCCCACCAAGAGGCACATCGCGTGCGGACTGTCCTACTTGGCGCGCCTCCAGTCGAAGATTCAGGAAGAAAATAAAAACACGATCCTTGAAAGGTGTCCATTGGCCTGCTACACAGCTTCTTCTACATTTTTTACACTTCGAGGCAGTTACAAGTTGATAGTCATGCGCTGTAACATAATTAAGTATAGGTATAAGAAATGTGCGACCGCATAATTACTCAGACTACAGTTAGCTGGTAAAAAGACTGTCCTTGAACTAAACATTAAGAAAATCATGTTTGACTCACTAGTGCACAAGGGCCTAATATAATTGTTAACATCGCCACTAATATATTAAATATTATCAAATACAACCTTTTCTTGTCAAATGACAGTTTTGCTGTAACATTATCCTACACAAGTTTTATATAGCCTATTTCTTACGTCACGGTCCGACACGCTGAATCTTTATTTTTATTTTAGCCAAACAATGTAGGTACAGTTAAGCATGTTAAATTGTGCCAACTCATTAGTTGTGAATGTGAGACATAAACAAAGCAGACAATGTTCTATGACCATCATCTCTGTACCTTAGAGCTACTGACATACTAAATGCAAACTATCTTAATCCACTCCAGTAAAGTGACGTAGGCAACTAGCCAGTGCTATGTTAACAGCGTCCTAATGCTTGCAAGACAGAAATAGCGAACACTGAAAAAAGCACTTGCTGTTGTACGTGACAGTGGCCCAGGAGAGATGTTTACCGTGACAAGTGCGTGGCTCTGTCCCTCGCTGGTCCACCGTCTCTGAGTCGGTCGCCAGTGGTCTAAAAGACTCCCAAAGATTAAATTCTATTCTGAGATGTACCCGTGAGCAGCATGAATTAATGATTTTCCCTAAAGAAGTTGTCATGAGCCGAAAGGTTAGTGCAAGTTCGATGTAAAATCATATCGAGTCAGTTACATGTCGTATGTTCCGTCCACATTTTAGACCGCACACAACACCGCAGCGTTGATACTCCAGTATCATAACCATAAAAAACAGACACATAGGTAGACGTCGTAAATCTGATTGCGAGACGCACCGACAAATAGTCATCTTGGTGTAGTACCAAACTCCGCCCACGAGAAGGGCTAAACCAATCTCTACTGCAACGATCCGGGTCTGATGCAAATTTGGACAGTGTGCAGGTTGGTGCCCCACATCTATCCGCGAGCCAAGACGATTGACTTGTGTGACGTTCAATATTTACAAACCAAACGTGTGGGCAAGGATATACTTGTGTATCCTTAGAAATAAATGTACAGTCACAGGACGCTGCTAATTCTAAACACAGATGCAGGTGACGCACTGGCAAGGCTGTGAATTACACAATACGCATGATCTTTCAACGCACCTGCAACAACTTCTTGACATTTTTATAGGCTTGTGCATTGCGAAGCATAGTATACTGACGGATTACTCTGCAGTATCCAAGCGTTTTAAGGTCCGTAATATTTAATTTATTCACCTCACTGGACCAGACAATCTGGGACCAGCTTCAATCACACACCTTGCACATTTGGGATTTAGCTATGAACAAATAGTATTTACTCCAAAACTGATGCACTTCAAGAATAAAAAATGAACAACATATGAAAGTGTTCAGATGTGGGACTCACCTTTCTTATGCACCAGATGCATAAAGGCTTGCGTTCTCAACATCTGATGCGGCCAGGGTCCCTGATTCAGTTTAAACGAACATGAGCCCTGATGCTTGAGGGTATACCACCCTAATCAGCTCACAGCCACAGATGGTGATAGCTCTAGGGGAACCTGGGACACAACAGCTGCACTCATTCCATGTAAATCTGTTTGAGATCCAGATTGAAAGGTAGGCACTCTTAACACCCTCTTTTACCATTAAACAAGTGATTCAAATTACAAAAAATATACATATTCTGAAAAACTAATACAAGAATTGTGTTTTTGCTTGGAAGGTGAAGGCCAGTTCAAGGCATGACTTAAGTCCATGTCTTTGCTTCAGTCTGAGGGATAGAATTCCCATGTGGGGAACTGTGTTGCCATCTGCTGGCAGACTTCCACAGTACAATTACAATTCTGCATCTGATTCTGTGCAGCATCCTTTATTTTGAGATTCAGCCATTGATACCAGCCAGTGCTTTTTCAATGAAAAAAGATACAAAGATCATTTAATTAAAACCACTGTCAGTCAAAACTCAGGACACAAACATTGCCCATTGAGCATTTTTATTGTACAAATGCAGATTTCTCCACCGTTATTTTCTGTCATAAAAAAGCAAGTTACAAGCTTTAGAACAAATCTTTAGAATAGCTTTTGAACAAAAAAAAAGCAGCACAGAAAGTTCTGTCACAAACAAAAAATGATTATGATCAAAATATATCATTTGAATATATATATATATAATTTTTTAAAATGTCATGCTATAAAACACAAACAGCAAGTTATCGAAATAGCAATAGCTCTAGCTAGCTTAAATTTTTTTGATAATTGTATATATAGATTTAAAAAAAAAACAATGACAAAAAAAAAAAAAACACAAACAAAAAAACAAACAGTAGAATTCTGAGGTTAGCTGTTGGGTTGTGAGGTTACCGGTGTAAGGAAGCTAGAGGGACAGGGACCCACACCCTCCTGGTGCTGCAACTCCATACTGTGCTGGTCACATGTAAGGAGGGAGAGGACGGTCAGACCTGAACACCGCAGAGGATGAAGACGTGTCTTCAACAACAGAGGAAAAGCGGGCCCAACTGGGTACGACAGAATCCTTGGACGGCACCAGCCAAAGCTTACCACTCTTATGCCATGTCGCCATGCCGACCAGCCAAAGGAACACAACGACGGATTAACACAGGCCGTGTCAATTTAACACTACATAGCCCTTTTAGATGTGAACCACGTCCGGTTCTTAGGAACTACTGCCATGGCCTCCCTGTAGCCCTTATTCAAGTCAAGTTCAAGGTCAATCCTACGGTCTCTTGCTGCATCTACTTGGTCTGATGATGTAGAACGAACTCGAGTAAGTTCACCTGGGTAAAAAGCGCTCCTTCTGACGTCCCAGAATATGAAGGCCAGGCGTTTCATGATTAAATTCACAGTCAGGGGTGCTTCCCTCCCCTCTGCCCTCTGTTTACATTTGACACAAGAGACGGAGGTGCAAATTTTTAACCTTCTGATCTTTGAGTGCTGAGACAGAGTCTTAGATTACACAATGAATGGCAAACCTAGTGACAGGATGCCATAATGTGACCTGTCCTTCCATAGAAATACATCGGAAAGTAATGATTTTTCCCCTAAACTTTAATGGCTTTAAGTGCTCACCAAAACCAATTGAGTGCTCAAGACAACAACAGGAGGATGCCATATACGATTACAAATGTTTCAGAAGTCCCTGTAGTTTAAAGGAGAAAGCTGACCTTTCTTTTGTGCTTCACTGTGAAGCTGAACTGTTGCTGTTGAACACTAGCTGTTGTTAGGTGACATCTTATTGATGTATACAAAGGCAGTCAGTTTTATGTATTTAAAGAATACAACACCATTTTACAGAGAGACATATATTATTCTGGAGCTTCAATCTCAGTGTGGCACAATTTAGTTTGTCACCATGAGATAAGCTTGCCAAAATCCATATAATCTAAGGCTCTGTGTTAAGACACACAATATCGCCATCTACTGGTCAGTCTTCAAAACAACAAGGTATAAGTGATCCAGCACCAGGGCAGTTAAAGATATGCACCTTTGGTTGTATTATCACTCGGCCTGTCTAGACATTCACAAAATGTATTTAATAAAAAATAGAGCAACATATTAACCCCCAAAACAATCAAACAAACAAACAAAAAAAAAAAAACAAATGACAAAAAAAAAAACTTCAAATAGTTCCCTGACGACCTTACACAGGCGTTTCCATTGCATTAAATACACAACTAGCTTCCTGAATCTTGGCTGTTAGAAACTAGATGACCAAGAACATATGACAATGTTATTGCTTCTGAGCCATACAAAGTTTGAACAAATCAATGGAAGACTACACTACTACTAGTTGTTGACGTTGGTCTGGACCAGTGTCTAATGCTACCCAAAGCCTGACCGTTTTGGGCTGTCACAGAGAGACAGAAAAAAAAAAACAGATAACATGCTATTATGATTATTATTTCCATCATTATCACAATAATCATTAAAGTCCGACCCCTTAAACTTTTCCTTCAAATTATATTTTATCAAAAAAAAATCTGAGAAGTTTTGATCAATATGAGTGAAGTCAACAGTGTGCCCATGTCAGATGACAGGTGAAAATCGGATTACATGAATACCATTTAGTGTAGAGGTACATTATGCAGCCATTTTAAAAACAGTTTTCATTCCTACCCTGATTCTGTTAATAGTCAGTAATTTAAGTGTTAGAAGGTACATATTCCCCCTCCCTGCCAAGAAAAGCATGCTGGAGGAAGTATGTATAGAAGACTTTAAAAGACTGTCTGGTTTGGCAGATAACAGAAACAAAAACAGAAAAAAAAGACAAAATAAGTGAAACAGAGTCCAATTAAAAAGACTCTCCCCATGAGGAGTTTACAGTAGATCACATTCCTGCTCAGCTTCGGGTGCGTTGTGGTAAATATTAAAGTTTCTATATAACATAAAAAAAACAACCAAAATGTGTACTGGTAAAATCTGGCTTTGACTCTGGGTAAAGTAGTAGAGTGTGGGGGGAGGGAAGGAAACTATAGAGGTCTAACAGCCAGATTAGTCTTCACCATGCCTGGTTCTAGGATTAACATACACACTAAAGCACACATCGCAACAATGCAAAGTTAAAAAAAATTAAAAAAAAAGGTCAAATTCATCCAAGGAAACATTTTCTAAAACAAAGTAAAGCCATTAAGACAGGCAGGTTGAAATGTGCACATTTTTAAGATTTGTTCTTTGTTCTGGTTGCATAACAAATTACCGTTGCGACATCTGATGTCTGGGGAAGAACAAAAATGAGACATAAAAAGAGAGCTCTCACAATGTTAACAGTGCACCGAGTATGCAGGTTAACAATGCTTTGGGGACATGTATAGTGTGCTATATGAACCGAGCACTCCATGAATTATATTAAAAAAAAAAAAACCATGACTGGTGAAAATGAATATGAAAAGAATAACATAAGCATAGTTTGTAATGTGCCAGGAGAGGAGGAATGACTAATTTCCTGACTGGTGACAGTGAGGCACCTCACTGCACTGAACTCTGTGTTCCATGTGTTTGCAGCATGCTTTCTGACCAGCCCTTAGACGAACCGTTCCAGTAAGCTCTCTTCACTCTCACCCTCTACACAGCATTGTGCCACATTTACAGCCCTAGAGAACTGCAGCTAAAACAAACCTAAACTGAAGTATTTCCTGGGTTCCTGATTCACATGAAGTAATACACACCCTAGGGTCTTGGCTGAAAGGAAGGAGCACACCCCTGGTTCCTGGTTCAAAGCTAGGTTGAATATATGAAGGCATGGTCAATGACGTAGAAGATGTGGGTATCTTTGACTCACTGGCTTGCAAAACACCAAAAAAATTTAATGACAATACTAGACCGCATCAAAGCCTAATGGCAATACGGCATAGATGGTTATAAAGTTGGCTAACACTGCAAAATAATATGTCAATCTTTATCTCAGTTGCTGCAACTCCACAAGTTTTTCATGGATTTTTTTTTTTTTACTGGGCTTTGATGAAGTCTTGTTGTAGGGTTGCAGACTTAGGCTACTTTCGTTCATTGTTTCATGGGCCAGGAAAAAAAAAAACATTTCCACATGCTGCTGCATCATGGTCTCAACCTCAATATTTTCACCACAGTTTCGAGCTAGTCAGGAAGTAGTAATCGCCATGTTTCTGGCTGACGGAAAGCTGCACACCCTGGGGTCCTGGCAGACAGGAAGCGGTGTACCCTCAGTTCTTGGTTCACAGGTAGTTTAAATACATGAAGGTATTGATTCAGCACCAAGTTTGGCAGTAAGCAAAATTAATTGTTGAATGTAAAAATATTAAGATTTTTTTTTTTTTATTCTATGAAAAAAGAAAGAAACTGAGTGTTAGCGATGAAGCACACCATGGTTGTTTTGACTACACATCAAGTCCTGTGGAGACATGAGGTCACCCTCCTTTTCAGTCCAATACAGAACCAACACTACACCGGGGACAGCCTGTAGTCTAATGGCTAAGGTTCATGATTGGACCCCCTGAGGTTGTTGGTTCAAACCCAAGTCTAGCCACAGCAAGAACACCATTGCTGTTGGGCCCTTGAGCAAGGCCCCTAACCCCACATTACTCCCAGGGGGAGGGGGATTGGCCCTTGGCTAGCCCAATCGACTGTAAGTCGCTTTGGATAAAAGCATCAGCTGAATCACTGTACTGTACTGTAATGTACACTCTCCACAGGTCTCACAGAGATGCACTGATCTTTCAGAATTCACAAGCTTTTCCTACTCTGCTCTCATGACTTCAATGATCAAAAAGAATAAAAATAAAACTCCATATGGAGCCTGTGCCCCTCCCCACTCCCTGGCCAGACCAGGTGGGGAAACAGTCACAGACCACTGGAGCAGTGCATTGTGGGATATTTTCCTCATTACACTTCTGCCATTCCATTTGCATATTTTGAAGTGTTCTATTAATTCAGAGAGATCTGAGAGAGAGTTAAAGCAGATGACAGCAGGCCTGGGCGATGAAAATCAAGAAAGTCACAAAAATGTGTCGCGATTATTCATCTGGGCTTTTCTCAATATTAATCAATATCACAGTATAAGTGTTCATGACAAAATGTTGTTTTCAACCATTCTGAATTGAAGTCATATATTTGTCATGATGGTAGAGTCCAATCAACCAAAAAAATGTGGCTATTTTCAGATATTAAGCTCTCATACATGTTCCAGAACTCATTTTGAGAAGATGGCACTTGTTTAGACGATCAACTTGAAGAGCAACATGGATGAAGTGATTTTAAAAAAAATCAAGAAATGGTGTTCTCGCCCAGCCCTTGATGATGGCATTATCTTTTATATTGTAAAATAAAAACAGGCTATTTTACATTTACAAGGAATTTTTTTAAAGAGAACACCCACAAACTCCTCCTATTGCATTGTTTTTTTAAATCAAAATGAAGAGTTTCTTCCTTCTCAGAGATGTAAGCAATGCAGAGGTGTGATGTGTAGCCTCACACACACCCCTACCCCAAAAGCAGATTGTTCACTGATTGCAAATTATGCATTAAAAAGAAAACACTGAACCCAAAAAAGAAATTAAAAAAACCGCAGCAAGTGTTTCTGAACTATTTTACAGCAGCTCTGTGTTGTGTTAATGTTTTTCTCAAGGCTGATGAACTAAAACGCTAGTTCCCTGCCACAAAACCAAATGTAAAGTTTACATTTTGTTCATATTCCTGTAGAGTTATTGTTATATGAGGTAGAAACCGGTAGTGAACACTGATTTTTTTTTTTTGAATCATGAGGTATTACCTGAACAAGAAAAGCTTCTCAACTGTAAAGAGAGCTTTTTTTTTAGTCCTGAACCACAGGTGTGTGAATGAACCTGTTCAAGATGAGGCATGACCGGTGAGGCCAGGGCCACATTCTGCTCCATTCTGTCACACACCTTTCCCTAGAGTGCACCCGCTAGTGAAATTTTTTGAAGTCAACAATGCAGCACCTCAGAACGAGGGGATGTGACTATGGCCAAGGAAAGCAGCTAACTGAAATGGAATGAGCCTTAGAACGCTTCCTCTCTTCAAATTATGTCAGCCCAGCAGGTGTGTGAAACTGCTGAACAGGATTGTGGGATACAATAATAATACGTTGGAGGGGATCATGTTCGTACCCTCCGCCGGCAAGAGTAAAAACAAGGGAAAGTTTTTACCTGATATAAAAAAATAATCTGCCGCAAGACTCGCTGCCATCTTACATTTGGCTGAAATGGGTATTACCCCTTCAGATACAGGGAGGGGAACATGAGGAAGCAAACATCTGACCTGGAACAGAATGCAGCCCCGGACTTTCAAAGGATCTGGTTTCTTATTGCAACTTGCCTTGATCGTTGTCTAAAAACTCAAAAATAAAAAAATATACAACACATACACGCAGAATGAACACACACACATATTGGGAGGGCCTCTGATTACTGGGCTCCCTGGTCGTACATCTCAAAGTTTCCACTGCCTCACTTGAACCTTCCCTTTTTCCCCTCTTTTAACAAAAAACACCCATTTATTATTTCGCTCAACGATCACGGACAGCAGGTAGAAAACCCTGATATCATGTGCGGATTAAAGAAATAAAAAAAAAAGTAACAATCAAGTAAAAAAAAAAACAAAATGTTAAAGCTTCACAGACATGCACCAAGGCTAGAGGAACTGCAGCCTGATAGAAAACTGATAGAAAACGACGCCAGATGGCATGAGCTCCCCCTAGGGGCTGGCGCTGGGACTCTCCTCGCCGTAGTCGCTGGGCGGGGGCGGGGGCTCGTCAGGTTCGGGGTCGGGGTCGGGGTCGGGGTCAGGCTCGGGGGTGGCCAGGTGCTTCTTGCGCAGGTGTTGATTGAGGGTGCCCTGGAAGGGAAAGGCTTTGGCGCACAGGTGGCAGCGGTAGGGCTTGTTGTCGGTGTGGCCTCGGATGTGATACTCCAGCTGGTCCTTGCGGGTGTAGCGCTTGCCGCAGTAGATGCAGGCGAAGGGTGTGATGCCCATGTGCAGGCGCATGTGGCGGTCCAGGCTGCCCTTCTGGTTGAAGGATTTCCCGCAGTAAACACACAGCAGCCGGTCCCCGACAGCCCCGCCCCACTGCAGCCGTGACTCCACCCCTCCCTTCGGCTTCCCCCGGCCGCTATGGTAACCGCGGGAGGAGGCGGGTCTGGCAGAATCGGGGACGGGCCTTGGGACGGGGCTGTATGAGCCCACGCTGACGGCCAGCACCTGCTCTCCATCCACCGTGTCCACCACGTCCGTCGTGTCCCAGCTGCCACCGCCCGGTGAAGGCTCATCCCTCTCCAGCTTCACCCGCACATCCGTCACCTGCCCGTCCCGGCCAATCAGCTCCACCTGCTCCTCAAGCTCCGCCTCTCCATCGCTGCTCCCACCATCGGACTGCCCCTCCCCCCGGGGTGGCAGCAGGCCCCGCCCCCCAGCCTCCCTGTGCAGGAAGCCGGGGGTAGCATTAGCGTTAGCGTGCAGCTCCAGGCCGTTATTCCCGGGGCTGCCACCGAGGGGCAGGCTGATCTGGGAGTGCAGTCCCTCCAGAATGCGGGTGCAGCGGTCAATCACCGCCTGTATCTGCAGGAAGCTGGCGGCCGACAGGAAGCTGACGGCGTCCCTGACGCGCAGGGACATGCGGCCGGTGTAGCAGAAGGCGAGCAGCCGCTCAAACACCTCGGGGCTCTTGATGACGGAGAGGGACAGGCCGCTCATGGTGCCCAGGGCGGAGTGGTCACGGAAGTAGGGCGAGCTGGCCGCCAGCACGGCCTTGTGGGCGCGGAAGGGCTGACCCTGGATGTGCACCACGATGTCACACAGCTTCCCCTGCAGCCGCAGCTGGTTCAGCTCGCTCAGCACCCCACTGCTGAACTCCGGCACCTCGAACTCCACCAGCGTCCCCCCCTCGTCCATCATTCTGCACCCACGCCACCGTCCAGTCCTCACACGCCCTGCCAGACACAGTTACACACACAGTGTTACACATAGCCCTGCCAGACACAAAGTTACACACACACACAGGCCAGCAAGACAGAGTTACACGCAGTGTTACATACATGCAGTGTTTTAAAAACATACAGCATTATCACTCACACACATGCATATACACACACATACTCAGAAAAGCATTAAACAATATCCCCTTACACAGCCTAAACACAGAGAAAAACAGTGTTAGAACAACCATACTTCACAGGTAATGTGGCAGCATGCAAAGATTCTGATTACTGCTAGAAACTAGGCCTACATGGCTTCCACATGCTATGCTATGCTATGGCACTGATGTATGCAGCCCCCACGCTAATTAGCAGTGAAATACCTCTAGCATTAATACCAAATATTTGTCTAAAAATGTTACAAAATCCCAAACTACCTTCAAAATTCCATTAATTCAAAATTTAACACTGAAGCATTTAGCACAGAGACTATGCTGTATACAGCTTCTGTCAAACATTTGAGCCAAAATACCCACACATCAGAGAAACCAGTAGGGAGGAGCACCAGCTCTGCGTGCATTTCCTAACACAGAAGGCGGGACATGAAGGACTGCATGCGTGCAAACCAAATCCCACTGTAGAGCTGGAACCAGGCTGGCTCGTTATACCCTTTCCCACTGCAGAGCTGGAACCAGGCTGGCTCAATATACTCCCTTTCCCACTGTAGAGCTGGAACCAGGCTGGCTCAATATACTCCCTTTCCCACTGTAGAGCTGGAACCAGGCTGGCTCAATATACTCCCTTTCCCACTGTAGAGCTGGAACCAGGCTGGCTCATTATACTCCCTTTCCCACTGTAGAGCTGGAACCAGGCTGGCTCATTATACCCCCTTTCCCACTGTAGAGCTGGAACCAGGCTGGCTCATTATACCCCCTTTCCCACTGTAGAGCTGGAACCAGGCTGGCTCATTATACCCCCTTTCCCACTGTAGAGCTGGAACCAGGCTGGCTCATTATACCCCCTTTCCCACTGTAGAGCTGGAACCAGGCTGGCTCATTATACCCCCTTTCCCACTGTAGAGCTGGAACCAGGCTGGCTCATTATACCCCCTTTCCCACTGTAGAGCTGGAACCAGGCTGGCTCATTATACCCCCTTTCCCACTGTAGAGCTGGAACCAGGCTGGCTCAATATACCCCCTTTCCCACTGTAGAGCTGGAACCAGGCTGGCTCATTATACCCTTTCCCACTGCAGAGCTGGAACCAGGCTGGCTCATTATAACCCCTTTCCCACTCCAGCTTCACAATGGGAAAGAGACTACTGTATTTATGAGGTATTAAAGTGTGGAACAGTACATGTTGACCTTTACATCATCAAGATAGAAATACTTCTCAGCCTACAGCCCAGACTTTAGTGCACATCATTGAATCAAATCTGGGTCACAAAACAAAATAGTTTCTGGAACACGTTACCCTGAAAACCCACAAGGTTGTTCCCTTTCGCAAAATTCTGCTATCAACCTCATCATCTGCTAATTTCAGGAAAAGTTTTCATTAAGATGAGTAATAGTTACGTTGAAACTATTGAAAATAATCATACATGTACTGTGTGTGTGTGGGGAGGCTGCTAGGGCTTTCCAGACTGGGTTACTGACACTGTTCTCATACAGCCAGACCGAGCTGCTGGTCATGTAGGTTTCTGTTCCTCTCATTTAGTTCAGTGGTTGCCACTTGCTTTAGCCCCAACTGCATGGCAGGTGTTAAATCAGTGCCTCTGAATCACAAAGCAGGATAATTAAACTATTTCTGCATGAAACATGGAACACTTGTAAGAGATTTATTTAAAAAAAAAAAAAAAAAAGTGCTAAGAAATTAAAAATAGCTACTGTCAAATTGGATGGGGGAAATGAAGGAGTATTCTCATTCAACCAGCGTAATCAGAGCAGATAAAAATAGCACTGTTACCCACAATACATTGAGGCTGGTTGGACAAAGCATTCTGTTCTCTTCTCCCTCAGCCTGACCAAAATCTCACAGCACTTACCCAGAATGAGGAAACAAAACCAAAGAAAGGCAAAATTTCTCACACAGGCAACCCTAATACAGGTCACTCATATACTTCATATTGGCATCCCTTCCAAATCGCAGATCCAAATCACATGCAGATCACCAAATCACAGATACAAAGACCGAGGAGATTTGCTCTCAGATTGTGATGGCCAACTCCACAGCACTACCAAAGAGCAATCGCTGACAGATACATCATGCAAATTATTTTTTAATATGCGACCTGTCCATCAACCACACTGATGAATATGGTGGTGTTACAAACCACTCATTGAGACTGTGAATGAGAACTTAAGCTTAGCTGGTCATGCCGCCAATGGGGGCTTCACTGCAACTTAACAGAGCAATGAAAGTGCTAGTGTGTACACAGACAAATAACCTCCTCACTGGACACATTCCAAATAACCTCTGATCTACTCAAGTCTGGTGGGTTTCAAACCACAGTAAACTCTGCCCTAGTCCTTTTTCCGAGCTCCTCTGCATAGCCAATACTTACTCCCTTCACACCGCAGCTAATGTGTGCACTCAGCAGCCATATACCTTCCCGGGACCTGTGGAGTCACTACACAGCTTCACTGAGGGCCGTGAAAACCAGCGTGTACGACGGAGTTTGATAGGGAGATGGGTCTGGCCAAGTCTGGTGAAACTCTCCCTAATGGACATGTGATCATGCAACCATGTGTATCGAAGCCACCGACATGCGCCTTTATTTTCTCATTAGACTTAAGCGTTTGACGTTGATGTTAACTTAGCACAACTTCAGACAATTAATGTTACAACCCACAATGTTAAGAGTACGATCTAGTCAACCTTAGCGCTGTGCACGTCCGCCTCGCTGTTTAGGGTATCTAAAAGCGAAGAGGCTAGCTAAAAATAAGAGCACCGCGGCCCACACTAGGACAAAGGGTGCTTGAGGTGACTGGCACAGACGCCGCTAGCGTATTTATACCACAACGTTTACACTCCGCCCGGCCCAGGGGCGCGCCGGCTGATTACAGCGTTTGGCGGACAAGCGTTAGCTAATAAGCCGGACACGGACTTGTATTTTTAGTAAGACTTCCCCGGACTTGGACCAAACCAAGCAAACGCCAGATATTCTTACGACAGCTTAGCTATAGCGTTAATTATGTCGCTATCAGTATGACAGGAAAACTAACTATTCCAGTTGGCTGGCTAACCAATATTTCACAGGGCTTAACTACCCTGAGCAGGACAGCGCAATAGGCGCTGTGTCTAACTGCCTCTAACTAACTGACCATCTTGGGTGAAAGCAACGCAGTAAAACATGTATCCCTATTATGGAAGCTAGCTAGTTAGCAAACTCAATTAACGCTGGACACCGAAGTTGGCATGCTGACTGATTGATTGCTGAGCTGCAGACACTATTTGAACGCTTAATGACTACAACCCAAAAGGCAGCAATTTCTTGCAAACAGACTCGATAACCAGGTAAGTTCAGCTTGTCAGTGAGCCAGCGTTGGTTGCACTTGGATAGCTATCTAGCTGAAGCTAGCCCATGCAAATTAGCTTTGCACACTACCAGTTTCTGTTAGATAAGCTTGATAAGAACTTTCTTACGACATATACATCAAAAGGCATAAAATAATAAACGCTACTTAAAATGGAGAGATAAGTTAGCTTACCAACTTGGTACATGACTAAAGCTATCGGTATTATCATCAAACAAATTATTTAAAAGGTTATCCGCTACATATCACTTACCGATAGCTAGCTAACGTTAGCTAGTGGTTATCAGTCCAATGTCAGCAGGCAAAACTAACGTTAGCTAGCTATCTGATAACATTACATTCAGTACATAAACGTTAGCTGTCTTTCACCTTGATACACCAGATAATCATTATCTAAATGAGAGTTTCAGTGTAATAAAACTGGCCGCGACTCAGCCATTCAGCCAATGATAGTTAGCCAACAAATGTTAGCTTCCTAAATTCGTCTGGGAACCCAGGATACATTTGTTAGCTTGCTTGACATCTAACGAAAAACACAGTGCCAGTCTGTTTGTAGGCATTGAGCTTTCACTAGCCATATGCCCGTGTAAAACTACTGAAGTAAACGATATAAATCTCACCTTTTCCTGATCAAATGTCACCCATTCCCCAAGCAGCGGAACGCTTTCTTCCAATCCCTTCCCACTGTGCACCAAGGTACCAGCACTGCCCCACCGTGCTGTCTGTGTCGCCCAGCTGCAACTGCCGTTTTCCTCGTTGTCGACCTCGCTTCTCCACCGGAAGTGAATGTGTCAACTTTCTCTGCCGCCAGTTTCCGCGTCAGAAGTTCAGCTGCAAGATTCTGACATACCCCGATTCGAGGGATTCTTCTGACATTACCTGCGCTTGGAAAGTACGAACTTACAATTATTATTTGTCATTTCTTTATTTACAGGAAATACTGGGGGTGTACTATCTTGAAAAACTAAGACTGGAAGTGGCTCTTTCTACAGTCCGATACATTGGATAGGGACAGCGAAACAGCATGCATAAGCCTGTGAATGAGTAGAAAAGTGATTTCAGATTCATTAAGATTACTGTGGAGCTTTGACAAACCTCTTAATGCAAATATTCTTGTGAATATAAGTTTAATACTGACCAGTATTATATAAATAGTCATATTACAATCATCCAGGGCTGTCAACTCTGACTTGTGATTATGTATGAGTTTAAACTCCAGGTGAGCGCTGTGCTGATGCAATAAGGTATTGCTATGGAAAACATAATAATAAATAGTTTTTAAAAAGGGGTGTGACATAAATGCACATGCCTCACATTCAGTGTGTGACAGTTGGCAGGAGTGCATTTTTATTGGATCATTGACTGACCATAATGCACTGATAATAGTTTGACACAATCATATTACAATTGCTAGAGGATGTTTTGGTGGACCAGCAGGGGAAAGGCCTCCCTGTGGACCAAAGAGAACTCTAATGCCCCAGTGCAGTGATGGGGGCACTGTACTGTAGGAGGTGCTGTTCTTCAGATGAGACGTTAAACCAAGGTCCTGACTCTCAGTGGTCATTTAAGCTCCCATGGCACTTTTCAAAAGAGTAGGGGTGTTAACCCCAAGTCAAATGCCCAAACAATTGGCTGTTTACATCTGGCCACCTAAATAACCCCTATATTTGATTGTCTGAATAATCCCTTTGCGATCCCCACCTATGCTGATACCCCAGGTCATCACTGAAAAAGAAAACTGAATTCTCAGTAGACCTTACCTGGTTAGATAAAGGATAAATTAATAAATATAACTGTAATGCTGTGCAGAGTCGTTTGAATTTAATGACTGGAATCCGAGCAGCGGGCTGCATCCCACCAGCACTGATGTTACAACTAGGGCAACCACATGTACCATTTTTCCCACAACATCCCTGTATTTAACCCCCTTTTCAGGTGTCTCCACTTTTTTGCTCAGGAAAGAAGTGTCAGATGTTCTACACATGTTTGGTGACGTCTGGAGGTGTAGCCGGCAAAAGGCTGAAAACAGTATTCTATTGCTCAAAGGAGAAACTCTTAAGGTTGTTTGTTTTGTAGTGCTTAGCACATTCCGTGCTCCGATTATATGAAATTATTCATTTTGATGGATTTCCAGTTTTCAGTCGCCGGCAATTTTGTCACCCAAGCAATAACATCTAGCTCCAGAAACAGGTAAGACAACATTGCAGATATGTCTGAGAGCAGTGCCTGTTGAAAAAATAAATAAGGCAACTGACTGAGGAAGTCATGAGGGTGAAACAAGGTCACATTTTATTGCCCAACTCACATTTGCACAAAACATTAACAATTTTCTTCTATAAGAAGAAGGCTCTACACTGCCACAGCGGGATGAGTATCCTGGAAAAACCTGATAAGCCATACTTCTTTTCTTCCTCACTCCATTCTGACAAAGGACACATATAGCTCATTTTGAGGTAGTTTTAATTTCATCGTTGACCTTATAGGACAGCACTAGGAACCTGATGGTCCAAGTTCCTCAAAAGATTATTTCATCTTTTCAGACACAACCAGCTCTGTGCAGGTTATCTTGTTTTTTCCACAACACCCTTCATGTATATATTCAACAATTTCTGTCACACTGACAGACTTTTTGATAAAATACATTTCTTTAAATCCCCCACTGGAACACAAATCAGTTCTCTACTCCAGATTTTTTTAAAAAATCACTGTGAAACTTGGAAGTATCTACCTTTAACAAAACTGTGGGTGAGAGTACACTAAACGTTGTCCTACAAATTCATTACATTGTAAAGTGAAGGTTTTTTTTGTAAAAGAATCAATACATGCAACCAATATCTGTCCACCCTGATATTCCAGCCATCTGATAATTCATTGACCCTTTTTTGTTATCAATCTTTAACAGACCATAGCTGCAGTGCTTTCCACAGCGCAGTAAGTGCAGTTTAAAATGTGATTTTTATACCAAGATCCTTTTATAATCAAAATCATAATGAGCTGCCAGGTTTAACCACCTGCTTGATTGTCTGTGTTGATGTACATGGGGCAAGGTTCCCGTAAAGTAGTACGGAGCAATTTAGTGAAAAAAAAAAAGTAGAAAAACCTTTGTAAAACTCAATCTCAGTACCTCCTCTACTGCTGGATTCTGGTCCTAAAAAAAGAAACCACAATAAAATGAATCCACTCCAAAGTAATTACTTCCAATGACACCTAATATTTCTTATTTGAACATGATACCAATAATTAATCACTTCCATCAGCCTCCACAATCTCAAAATCCAGCCATAGTCTTTCTCAGAGTTCATGAGTTAATTAATTTATGTTAATGTTTAAGCCGAAACGAAAGTAAGACAAAAAAAAAAAAAACAGATGGCGGGAGTGAGAAAACATGAGATAGGTACGAAGTGGAAAAACCGGGAGTTTCAGCAGTGTTTGAGAACAAAAACTGGGGCTTTATCATTTGAACATTTGATCTTGGGGGGGGTCACATAACACTCAAATGTCTAACTACTAACAATTTACACCAATAACAGTCTACAGTAAATGTCTAAGGTAAACCTTGGTACTGTTCTATATGACCCAATGAGCTGGAAATGATGTTAAACATCTTCAGGGGAGAAGCACACTATCAGATGCGATACATGTTTAGACACGCGCACGCAGACGCCGTCTTCTGTGCTGAAGGCATGATTGCTGTATTCGGCATTTCTGGCATACAAGTTTAGCACTGTGAGGTTGGCTTTGGGTTGATCACCTGAGAAACTGTTTTTTTTTCTGGTTGTTTTTTTTTTTAAACAATCTTTCCAGATCATGGCAGACATCTGTTTTATGGAATTGAACCTGTTGTTACAGACAGAATCATCTTTCATCCATGCTAACCTGTCAAGAGTCCCGGTTCTATTTGACATCTGTAGAAAGAGTTTCCCTAAAACTTAAAGAGTCACAATATCAGTTATATAAAACAGTCATCAGCGTATTTATAGATGAAATGTAAACATGTTTCAGTGTATATCAGCTAAATATCTGTATAAAAAGATTTTTTTGTTTCCCAAAACTCTTATTTACAGTATGTCCCTTATAAGATGTCTTGTGTCAACTAACAAAGCAAAAAATATATTTATATATATTTATATTTAAGACCATTCCTATATGACTACATATTTACCTATATATTTTTCTAGATACTGCAAATATCTAGTCACCTCATTCGAAGACAAACACTGAGGTTTAATACCTGTAACCGGTTATTCATCAAAATCTCAGTCGTGAAATCTTGCGAGCTGAAGCTGCGCCAGCCGCAGATTTTGTTACAGTTGCTTCCTGATATTAAAAATATACAGAACCAGAGGCTGCATACCCGTATGAAGAATATGCTCGATTTAACCTGAACTAGTGACTTAGCCACATGGAATCTCCATTACAAAATACAATATGCAATAGGTTGAAATATACAACTCTTTCATAGTACTGAAGCTGAATATGCTTTACACATTTCCATGTAAAACTGCCCTTGTAGAGAACTAAGAGGAGGAAAGAAAGACCACAAGAGGGATTTAATTGGCACTCCCAAATGCTTAGCTGTATGAGACATTCCTAGTCATACAACAACCAGGCTAACGTTGTGAGGGATGAATGAATGAGTGAGTGTACAGCTATGCTTACCTGCTTCTGGTGAGGGCACAGCTATGCTAACCGGTTCCTCATGATTGTACAGCTGTACTATCCAGCCTCAAGTGAATGAACAGTGACTCTGACCTGCTCCTAGTAAAAACCGGAGCTGAAATAGTTAAATGCAATACAGTATAATACTGGTGTAATTGTCTTTAGGCTCATCATTGTTATCTTTTGTTGTCTTGAGGATAACAACAGCAAATATCAAATGTGACATTAGATCTCTAATATTGGCTCATTTCATGGGGACTGCTTTCAGAAGCACAATATTATCTATGTCTGGTAGCTGTTTGTGCACTGCTGTGGCTACCAGGAGACAGAAAGGCAGCTTACTGCAGAAAGCACCAGTTAGCCTACTGGTTGAAACTGTTGCTAAAGGAGGATAAAAGCCCACCCCCTCCAGCTTTGTCCATTGAGAAGCTTCTGAACATGCGCATTCATTTTCAGGAGCCCAGGTCCGTTACAGTTTGACTACTTTCCATTCAATTAAAATTATGCGATTCTGGCACTGGATAGTCAAACTTGATACATTTGTCAGGGTTAACAAAATCACAATGATGGACTACAATTATGAGCCAAAAAGATAATTGCACTGGTATTCTCCTTTATGAATACCATTCCTTTCCCCCTATCAATTATATTTGTTTCTTTTGGTCTTCCACTCCCTTGTAGCATAATTCATAACTGCTAACGCAGGATTGATTTCATAGCCTCGTGCCACTCGTTTATATTGACCAGTCTTATCTCACCATTATTATGCTGCGTTCACGTGGACGGGTCTACAGTAAAACGCCACACAAAGACAGCTCTTGCTATCATACTCTCACTGAAAACAACAACATCCAATTTTCCATGTACCATCTACTGCCATCCATGTGAGAGCAGCACATGCAAGCAATTGTCCTTCCTCAGGCATACTCAGATTTATTACTCAAATAATTTTCTTTAGAACAACCCTGACCCCAAAATAATAAGTTAACAAGGAAAATATTTTAGTGGAAAAAAGTAGACATATATGTTTCTTTTTGTGTCAGCCTAGGACACCCTGCAATAGAGGTAAAACTTTAAATAAAAATAATATACTCCTGCTGTTCTTCAGAAATGGTCATAACGTTTGACGTTCCAACTCTGTGTCTGAATTTTGTGTGCTCTTAATCCAGAGTGACATTACATAGTATTAATAGAACAAAACATATAATATTTTTTACACAAGAAATAAAAACACAAAACAAAGAAAGGCCCAAACATGTTTTCCAAGTGGTGCTGCGAAAGCAATCTGCACATGCTCAGTGCTGTACTGCAGTCTGCACGCGCTCAGTGGCTTCCTTCTGGCACTGATGGCAGAATGAGGCTTCGAGAAACCAAAAGTGGGCAGAGCCATAATACATTGTCAGTGACTCACCAATTTGAATCCAGTATTGTTTTTGATTGGTTGAAAACAAGTCTATGATTGACAACTGACTGCAGCTCCACCCATTTAGGACCTTCGTGAATCCACGCTCTCTCAGCAACACCATCCTGAAGCTCAAGTCCCTGCACCAGAGGTTAAAGAAGGTCATCCAGAGGAGGTCGGTGTGTTGGTCAGTTCAGCGAACAGGCAATTGGAGCACAGGATCAGCCTCCAATTCCCAAGATCAGCAGCTCTGTCTTGGCTGTTAATCTGGGGAGGGTCCCAAAATCAGCAGCACTGGCTGGGCGGTTCCCCCAAAGGGTTCCCAGGATCAGCAGTTCTGATTGGACAGTTCCCAAGGGGAATCCCAGGATCAGCAGCTCTGATTGGCCGGTTAGCCTGGGGGGTTCCCAGGTTCAACTGCTCTGATAGGGTGCTTCCCCCAGGGGTTCCCATGATCAGCAGCTCTGATTGGGTTGTTCCCCTGCAGCACAGCGGGCCTGGTGTGCGCGGGTGCAGGAGGAGACATGGCGGTTGAAGCTGTCACGCCACATGAAGCGCTTGGAGCAGACGTTGCACTCATAGGGCTTGATGCCAGTGTGGATCTTCACATGGCCCACCAAGTGGTGCTTCATCTTGAAGCGCTTGCCGCATACGGCACAGCCGTAGGGCCGCAGCCCCAGGTGCATGCTCATGTGCCGGTCCCGCTGGCTCTTGTGGGTGAAGGTCTTGCCGCACTGGCAGGGGTACAGCCTGTAGACCGACCCCAGGCCCTGCTGGGACCCCTCTCCCTCACCCCCACCCCCATCTTCCAGGGTGTCCGCATCCAGCCCACCCCCACTCTGCTCCCCCCCAGAGAACTCCTCCATGGAGGCGCCGTAGAAGTCCAGAGGCTCCTCACTCCTGCTTCCCAGCTTCTCCTCCAGCTCTGCCTCAAAGGCGGGTGGAGTATGGCTCAGCTGCCCCGCCCCCGTGTCTTCTCCAACCCCGCCCACCTCAGACTCCTCCCCCACTGCGCTACCCCCTTCGCGATCCAGCCGCTCGGCCTTCACCTGCACCCAGCGGCGGTGGGACATGATACTAGGCTGAATGTAGGCAGGGCGCGCATGCCGGAACCCCGCCCCCTCCTCTTGCTCCTCCTCCCCATTCTCCTGGTGGCCATCCTGCTCCTCCCCATCCTCCCCCTCCCCATCTCCCGGGTGCGAGACGGTGTTTCCGCCCCCAAAATCGTCCCGCTCCTGGTCCCCGGCCTCGCTGCCACTGTCATCATGGTCACCGTCACCAGGGGAGAGGCGGTCGCTGCCCGACCCTCCCAAGAGCTCGGTGCATTTATCCACAACGTGCCACATCTGCAGGAAGCTGGCGGCAGTCAGGTAGCCCACGACCTCCCCCGCGGGCAGCTGCAGGGAGCCGGTGTAGCAGGACTGCAGCAGGCTCTCAAACACACAGTGGTGCATGACGTCCGGCAGCACCACTCTCTGGCTGTTCTTCAGCAGCACCTGTGACAGCCAGTGAACCAATGAGAGAACCAGGGGTTTATTCCAGGGTGCTTCTTGAGCCAAAATGGTGAACTACGGATGCTATACATATAAACTAGTATGCAAGTATGCAGAATGGAACACAGCCAGTGTTTCATTCTGAATAAGGTGTGAAGTTCTTTGGTGTTTGCAGAGGTATGTTAAGCTAACTGAGGGTGCAACCTGTACTCTGTGTGTGTGTGTGCATGCATGTATGTGCACGTGTGTCTGACCTGGTCGCAGAAGTAGGGTGAGCTGGCGGCGAGCACCGCTCGGTGTGCGCGGTAATGGCGGCCCTGGATCACCACGGTAATGTCACACAGCTGGCCCAGCTGCCTCTGCTGGTTCAGTTTCTGCAGGATGGAGCAGGAGAAGTCCGGGAACTCCACCCGGAATGAGCCCGACTCACTCTCCATGGCAACTACCCCCCTACACCTTTTGAAAAAATAAAAATTAGTACCACAGAGATGTGCTTGTTCCTGATTTTTCTCAGCCAAAAAGTCTGAGGGGAGTACTGATATTTGGCTGAATTTCTGAACATTAACTCCTCCTCTCATTAGTCAAAATACGGAAAAGCCTGATGTGTGTGTTTGTGCCTCTACTTCTTGATAAGACATTTACAGAGTGAAAAATCTGCATTTCTTGATTGATCTGGAAGACTCTAAGCAAAATGCAATACCGTTAGACATTCCAGGAGAATCTGTAGTAATGATGAAAATCATTGGACAGTTGTGTTACAATGAGCTTCTCTGGAATGCAGGGGTGCTTGCAATGTAAATATTGGCAGGATTAGAGCCACTTAAATGCTGTATTCAGCTGCAGAGCTAACAGATGGTTCTTCCACCTGAGACAGTCCAGTGTAGTAAAGTGTGCAATGAAGCCCACTCTAGTGTAGTAAAGTGTGCACTGACACACTGATGTAGCATAGTGTGCACTGAAGCTCACTCTGGTGTAATGTGGTGTGCACTGAAGCCAACTCTGATCTAGCGTGGTTTATGTCCAATGAACCACACCAAAATCTCGTGTGGAACCCCAGTCTTTCTAGCACTAATTGTGACTTGGTAGCTGGCATCAGCCACCTCTTAATTTTTTGTATCGCTCCATTTAAAAATTGGTTGTCACATAGCATTTCGCCTGCCAAACTGGAATCAATACCCACGAAAAAAACTCCAATCAAGACAATTTTGGAAAAAGTGCCATATATATATTTTGTTTGACATATTGGCCATATGGTTTGCCTGTCTCCTTCTACACCACTGGCAGCTCAGCTGATTTACAGCAATGTGAAAGCTTAGCAATTCACACCCCTGGTGGTGCCCAAGGAACTGAAAACCCTGGGGTCCCATAACACAGCTATCGGGTTGAGTCTAAGACACAACCCCAGCCCCAGTGCACAACAAGCCAATAAAAACGACTTCCGTGTTGGGTATAAATTAGCATTTTTGTGTGATCGAGGTCTATAGTACTACTGTCTGGTGCACACACACAGCACAAATGTCTACTCGCACTTAATCTGCGCAAGAAAATATACTTTAACACCAACTAATAGGATGACATACATTTACTTTTAAGTCAAGAATATTATTTCACTTATGCGCAATAGGCGCTGGCCTGACCCCTGTAGTTAACGTTAGCTGTCTGTGGCCAAACAATGACTTTTCATTTCACGTTGCATAACACGTCGTTTTCCGCACTGGGTCAGAGAACGTTTCCATCAGCTTCACGTCCTCATCACACAAAACTGTGTCAAGTCTATTGAATCGTGAAGGAAATGAACAACTGGTGTGTGTTCTGCTTCTATGTACTTCCCAGTGTGTAAGTTCACGCCCGCCCACATCATGGGATAGGTGTACTTGGCGTTTCCGATATGGCTGCAGTATGGTCGACAATCTTTCGAATAGTACAAGTTAACAGGAGTGTCCCTAAATCTCATTTGGCCACCACATATATTATTGCTATAATTCCGCAACTTCCAAATCAACTACTTACATAGAATGAGTTTTACAATGGCACATACTGTAAGAACGACACAGTTACAGGATTACTTAAACTGCAGGGCAATCGAGACAATACATTAACGTATGAAACAAGGCTATGATTAAGGTCACAGCAAAGAAGATTCACGTATGTTTTATCATAACAAAAGGGGTGAAGTAACCCATAGAGCTTGCAATATTTTCCAATTCAGAACTGCGTGCTTGGCGAAACATAGCCTACTTTTCTGAAGCAGCCTAGCTAGCGTTATAGCTCCTCCCTTTCTATGCATTCTAGCTTGCTAACCGATGGAAAACGTCAACTATCCTCGAAATATGCAGAATTAGAAAGAAGATGTAAAAACTCCATTCAAAACCAAACAAAAACCATTGTCGACGACTGCCACTTAATATAAAATAACACACAATTTCTTTTGAATATGTCAAGCTAATAAAAGTCCAAGCAACATCCTGGCTTTCTTGCTAGCTGCCCGCTACCAACAGCTATTGTTGAACAGCAGCCATATCAGATACGGGGGAAACACAAGCTAGTTAATGTCAGTCAGATGAGAAAAACGAGTAGAAAACAAAATCTATTATCTAGCTAATGCACTAAAACCATTCAAGATTACAGGTTTCAGTTCGTTTTGCCAAATACAAAACCGCTAAACGAAAATTAGCTATCGCTAGCTATGTTAATTCAGTGAAGCTAATGATAATTCAGCCTCTTCACACGCTAGCAAGCTAGCTATATTTACACAGGTCGCAGGTTAGCTAGCTAGCATGTTAGCATACACTGGACGCCGTTTCTGTTCGAAATCTATCGGTGTAAAACAACACGCAAACAACCAGATATGTCTGGACGTGTTTGGGACCCGAAGAACGGGCTGTTTCGCCTCACCTGCACTATCATTTTCATAATATGTCGTGGAATCCACGGCCAGTTGGCTGATTGTCTTCCGAGTTCCACCGGATTTCGCTCTGAAAGCGTGACCTCATCACGCAGCAGTGGGTTTGCCTTTCCAGAGGCGCCGCGCAGGCACTGCGCAGATTCACAGATATGCATATGAAGTGGATTGGTTTATGAATGTTCTCTTCCAGGGTTCGATTTTCCAGTTGATTTACATATCATTAACTCTGCGCGGTATATGCGCAGCGCTGACCAAAACCACTGCTCAAGATCCGTGCATGCCGCACAACTTACACTGTAAACAAACGCACCCCCTTTCCTAACATGGTTGCCAAATAATGGGAAAATCACAGAAGCTCAGAGAGCCGGATACTTCACCGTCATAAACTATTCGGGTAGCGAGGATTTCTGCAGTTTCCCATGAACTTTTCTTGAGGAAGAAGGAGGAAGTGGACAGATAAAGAAAAAAAGCTTGGCATGGAGAGGGGATGAGAAACGACAAACGCAAAGAGGGAAAATCTGTCAAAAATTTTCAAACCAAATATCTAATATGATAGAGAAAGGGGGAAGGAAAACGTCTAATATAGACAATAATAACTAAAGACAGGACTCACTTAAAAATGGAGATTCATATTTGATTAAAGGCAACAGAAACCATCCCATGGGGCGCTATTCAATGATGCGTAATTGTCACCATGGAATGGACGTATATAAGCAGCTGTAGTGAACTGCATCGATGGTTCATTTCACAGCAACGAGTTGTGTCGGAAGTAATATGATCTACACGTTAGAGCTACTGTAAGGGAGAGGAGATCAAGCGTCCTTAGTCTTGATCTGATCACGCACGGGAAATCATGGTTTCAGAAACATTGCAATCGAGATTTTTTATAGTAGGACACAGTGATCTGTATTTTGCTGATCTTTGGCAAAAATTCATCCTTAAGAAGATATTGGATCAACAGTCTCGGACTTCTGTATTGTGACTTCATACACACGTAGAATACACATGCATGTATGTATTGCGTGTGTAATATTTAGATGGTGAAATGAACAATTATACATCATTATACACACTTCATAAATAAAAGTCTGTAAACCTTGAATGTGGCTGATTAGACTGAAAGGTGGGTTCATCATATGTGAAATTTAGCTGAAGTTCCAGAATTGTCAATGAGACTTTTTTAAATTCTGTATGATTTTGAGCACTGGTCTTTAATCATGGCACTAAATAGAAGAAATGCTATTTACAACAATGGTTCTATCACATCAGCTTAGCATCTGCCTGTCTGTCAACTGGTATATGAACCATGTTTATATTATAGCTGTATATTGAAATTAAAAATGCATTCATTAAGAATGTTTGAACTAATTCAGCCATATCGTGTTCAGTCTGTAAACTCTCTTCAGAAAGTTTGGCTGCTACATCTGAGCCAGTCAGTTTCCACCCAGCCAGGGAAAAAGCAGAAGCCGGAGCTCAGCTGAGGGTTTTAATTGTAAGAGGAGAGAAAGTTGGAGTGAAGAAGAGAGGAGGAGTAACATCAAAACAATCCACACCTCCAGGCAGGAGAAGAACTCATTTTTAATTTCTGCCTTCGACCATGCAGAATTATCTATTCCGTATCACAGATGTGTGGACTATTTAACTAATCACTGCTTTATCACACTGAAAACAAACATTTACCCCAGCCCTTGGGGACTGAGGTTTGCACCCCTGAGGTAGGAGGACTTTGATGCCCCCTTGTCCTTATCAAAGACCAGTCATTTCAAAGCACAATAGTTAGGGATCTGTGGTGGCATTTCATGTCTCTCCTTGAGCACTGCTGTTGGGATTGCAATTAAGATAAATTAAAATGAATTTAATTGGCTGCAGTTTAATCTATCTGAAAACAAAACTGCAGTGATATCTGTAATGGGGCAAAGCTCTTTTTTTTTTTACAATTTTGTATTGTATTCATTGCAGCCTGTTGCACTGTGCTTCAGTGAAATTGATGCTACTTGTCACCCTCAATTGCTCAAGGTAGCATGATCAGTATTGACCAATAGAGTCTTTCAAATTTACAACTGCATGGATGAGGTAACAAAATGATTCAGGGTCCTGTCCCATCATCATACCTATTGCCATGGATGTAAATCTTGGACCTCTTCCTCACTCTCCTTTTGATTTTATTGAAATTTTTAAAAAAGGACCATGAGCATTACATTGGGTAAAGAGCTCACAGTGTCACCTTCTATTCCCTTCCGTGTCAGTTGTTGCAAATTAAGTTATGTCAAGCCATATATCTGTGGAAAAGTTACAATGAAAATGTATGTTCCATTGCAATGCCAAAACGGTACTTTAAAGTGGGTACAGTTCCCATTTTCTCCAGCAGATGGCATGCAATCATTTGGATGTTGCCTGCTTGTTCAAGTATATCTGATGATTAATGTTCAGTAAACATTGAATATTAAGCATTAGAATCTACTTTATTTAGTTCTCGATAATTTAACCATATGTAGATTATTTGTTTGTTTGCTTGTTTGTTTGTGATGGGGAGTGAGATTATGTGCTGAGAATTTCAGCCAAGAAGCAGGAAAGGAGAAGTGAGACGTTTTACGCAGCGATTGGACATGCATAACACAAAAGGTAATTATTCCTTCCACGCGAGAGGCCCTGCCTTTTTTCCGAGATTGTAGTGACTTCCATCTGTCATTAAGCAACGTTATTGTATTAAAATGATTAATGATTTTTGGAAAACCCGGTCTCCAGATGTCAACCCTGACAAAGCTTTTTGCCTACATAAAGTTGAATACATTATTTTCTTATTTCCCTTGCCATGATGATGCTTTGAGCCGTGAGATGCACAGCTGGTGAGTTAGTCCAAAATAGTTTTAATAATAACAATAAATATCATACTGGAATGGTACATGTAAGATTGGAGGTATATCTGATGAAGTGATGATTACTGCCTCCGGCGCTGGCACGAGGAAAGCAGGGCTCTTCAGAAAGACATCAATCATAATGTCGAGAGACACGCCCCCTCACAGGCCATTGGCTGCGGAGGCTGCTCCCCCATGTCACCGGGGGCACTTTTAAAGCTCCGTTCTCCGAATGAGGGGAAAAGTAGTACTCAGAATATCTGTGATCACACCGAACAGGGAAAACAAGGAGATCAAGAGGAAACCTCTAGGCAATGCGACGTGCTCGTCCGCCAGCGTAATATGCATCAAACAGTCGTGTCGTCCGAATTCGTGGCAGTATATTCACAGTTATGTCCGTGATGATGCCATTCGCAATCATGAGAAAGCAAGAGAAAGCGCACTTACGATCTTCTCCAGTGACGACCATTTGTTTTCGCAGTTATTGCAAAGTTTCAAATAGTCTACGAAAAAATAACATTTAGACTTGACGATATTACCTAGGGGCTGCTTTGGAGATTTTTCTGTCTCATAACAGTCAAATATCTCGGACTTGAGGATTATATCAATTTAAGACCAATTGCAACTGAAATCATTCTCACTCAACGGTAAGGTGACATCTTTCACCTGTTTTACTCTTTGGTAGGGTTGTTTGTGTCATACCGTGCTGTTTTCAGATACTGTACTACAATTTCGTTTACTGGAACCAGTGGTAAGCTTTTTTATTTTTGCCTCCACTGTATGATTGAAGATATGGTGTTTTGCTGTGGTCATTTGCTATCTTGTTGGCGGGGTTAAATTCTTAATTCTTGTCCTTAAAACCAAATTTACCACGGGGAACAAGACAGATTTGAATTTGAATCGAACTTGAATTGACAGCAACGACAGAATATCTTTAACGGGGTCTTTGTCACGTGGGTAGTGGGCCACAGAAGTTAAACTTGATCGGAACAGCAGAACTGTGCTTGTACTAGCGAAGAGACCGCGACGCCAGCCCGGACGCATCTGAGCTGTCAGCTGTGTGTGGGGGGAAAATAAATTAGTCACCAACGGCAGAGTGGTTGTTGTGCGCCAGAGTGCTAATTAAAAAGAAATCCGTTTTAATGAAATGGCTATGCCTGTAGTTATGGCCCCCGAGCGCATTATTAAAAGAGAAGGATATATTGCTAATACGCGCCAGTTCCAGTGGGTTTGACCATTCCTCGTTGTGACACTGCTGCTATTTTTAGCGGTTTTTAATGTTCCAGTCATGCTAATTTATTTTAATTACAAACGACTTCCTGTCCCACGGGTGTAGTGGAGTATTTGTTAGTTTTGGGGGGTGGCGGCGGCAATGGATAGATTGCTGTAAGTTAGATCACACGTTCTATGAACTAGATCACGAGTATGATTTCGAGGTTGTTGTTTTTTTCTTTTCAAAATATCACGTAATGTAGGACAAAATGTTTCAGCGTTCTGATTGAGCATTTGTTGATCAGAAGTGATGACAGCGATTCAACCTTGATGCTGTAGTGTGGGCAACAGAGTAGAATCTGTGTGTGAGAAAGTGATAGAGATCAGTTACCAGAAGGCTGCAATTTGCAGGTTAGGGTCTGAAATTAATTGACTCTCAGATGTTTGAGTTTTTCCCCTCTTAAAGAAAGGAAACCCCATTAAACACAGCGAGTTTATGGCGATTTGGGTCTGGAAAGGAAATTACAAAATGTATGCTTACAAGACTATGCATTTTAATAAAGTTATGATGGGACTGTGTGAATTTGTATCAATCTGTTATGCATAAAAGTATACCTGGGTGTTGATTAGCTTTCATGAAGGGCAAAGGTGTGAAGGCATATGTCTGTGGTGCACTGAACAGACTGGAGTTCAGGACTGGAGTTAAACCTGCACACACTGTGGCCCTCCAGGACTGGAGTTAAACCTGCAGACACTGTGGCCTTCCAGGACTGGAGTTAAACCTGGAGACACTGCAGCCTTCCAGGACTGGAGTTGAACCTGCAGACACTGTGGTTCTGCAGGGCTTGATTTGCCTGTTTTATTTGGGCTGAATTGCCTGATCTCCTCATTGTATAGCATGTCTCTCTGCTCCTGTCTAGCAGACTGGTGATGGTGAACAGCCGTGCAGATTCTGCGGGGGCGGGCGGGTGCTCCCGGGCGTGCGGCGGCTGTGGGGGCCAGATCTCTGACCGCTTCCTGCTGTTCTCCATGGAGCGCTACTGGCACACCCGTTGCCTCAAGTGCAGCTGCTGCCACGCCCAGCTGGGCGACCTCGCCTCCACCTGCTACAGCAAGGCCGGCATGATCCTCTGCAGGAATGACTACATTAGGTGAGTCTTCCTGTACACCTGTGATAGGTTAGCCATTCTGTACAGGTGCACTTGTGTCAAGGGAGTGTGTCTCCACAGGTGCCCCTACATCCAGTCAGTGTGATTCTGCAGGTACATCTGTATCTGGTTAGTGTGTATTTCTAAATCTCTGTCATGTTATGTAGCACAGATGTTAAGAGAGAAACATTTTGGTTTTTATGGTTGGCACGAAGCCTGTGTATGCCTGTGTGTGTCTAGTGTGTGCATGTATGTGTGGGCAGGGGTGGGTGTGCTTGTATTCATGTGAGAGAATGTGTGTATGGGGGTGTGAGGGCGTGTGTGTTTGTGCATGTGAATATTCATGCTGAACGAAGGCAGTCTATTCATTCAGTTGTAATTATGAACAAATAATACAGTGATCATAACAAAGAGGTACTAATTTATGGTTTTAAGAAACCATTTATCAGTAGCAGTATAATTAGAAGTACAGCACATTCAGTGCCTTTTTTAAATAAGCATGGGAGGACAAACAGGTGCTGCAGAGGGAAGAGAGCCTCAGAAGGCTCTTCATTACTGCGTTGGTGTCAGTGCGCTGATCAGTGTGCCCTCATCTTTATTAAACATGAACCCGAGTACACAGGAAAATGTACAAGTGCACTCAGTCAACCATGGCAGCTACTGATGATGTCACAGTGTGTGACCCCGCCCCCCCACTTGTGAGTGTGTAATGTGAGATTTTCATCTTTTGAGAGGCATTGTTTTCCCTGCTCTCCAAAGCAATTAGTGCTGTGTGTGTAGGCATGAGTGCATGTGTGTGCGTGAGCTGGTGACTGAGTGAGTGAGTAAATGAGTGTGTTTGTGTGTATGTGTGTGTGAATGAGTGAATATGTGTATGCATGAATATACTTATATGTGTGTGTGTTTTTGAGCTTGTGTGTCCACAGTGCACACACTGAAATTGTGCATTGTGGTGTAGTGTATATATAAATGGAAGCATGTTAAATATGGATATTACACCTAATAAAAAGGGCAGAGTCACCTCTCCCAGCAGCAGAAGCGCTCCGATGAGGGACAGAACATTAATTAGGCAGAGCAGAGATCCTCTCTGGCACCTCTTATTAAATTACTGTTTGGATTAAGATCAAAAATTCATTACAGTGTGCAGCCAGATCTGGGACAGCACTAAGGAAAAGAGGGAGATAGAGGGAGGGAGAGAGAGAGAAGGGGAGATGAGGAGAGGAGAGATGAGAAAAGGGAAGGTTTGATCAGTGCAACGCTAAATTTAGTGAAACAGAGGCTGTTTATAGTTTTGAAAAAGTGGTCATGTTCCCCATTAAAAAAACTCTCTGTTGGTGGTTTAACTATTTGCAGTCCAGGTGTAGAGAGAAAGAAAGAGAGCCTGATGAATCTTAAACTGAGCATGTAGGAGCTGGCTTTGAAGATAATGTTAATTTAGGCCGGGAGCAGGGAAAGAAGTCCTTCAAGCTCAATGTAACACTATCTGTTAAAGAACAGTGAAAGAGATTGACCCAGCAAGACAATAAAGAGAGCAGGTGAATCAAGTCATAGGCATTCCTCAACCCCCCCCCAACTCCTCCAGCCTAGTGGAGACCCCCCCGAACAGGATTTCTGATCTGCAAAGTAGTGGGGACTCACATGCCTGCTCCATGTGTGCCTATACAGCCCCTCCCACTTAGAGTACCAACTCATTTTACTGCACTGTCTTTAGCTGTATGTTTATGGCTGCTGCTTCAACTGGCTTGTGTTATTTTAACAGATTTGTCACACTTTTTATACTCCAGGTGTTATTATTACTTTTATTGGTATTACTGGAAAATGCTTTGCACATGATGGATGAAAGGCTCTGAATGAAGCTGATTGCTGCCCCCCGTGTGGAGAATGAGAGTAGATCAAGAGGCCAGGAGTTTTCTTGGGGGGGGGGGGGCGGTGGTTTCTTGTACATTTTTTTTTTTTTATTTGTCTGTTTCAATATGTATGCAGGCTGTTTGGACACAGCAGTGTGTCAAAGGCAGATTGGACTGGGGTTCATTGTAACTCATTGTAGAGGTATTTGTTTTTTTTGTTTTTTTGGTCTGTTTTAATACATGTGCAGGTTGTTTGGACACAGTGGTGCATGTAGCGCATGTGGGCAGTCCATCCCTGCCAGTGAGATGGTGATGCGGGCACAGGGAAACGTGTACCACCTCAAGGTGAGTCAGGTGCTGCCCTTACAGTTAGGTCTATCTCTTACCTGCATCTCACTGACCTTTACTTGTCCCCTCCACTGCAGAGTTTTACCTGCACTCCGTACAGATCTCTAACTTCAGTTTCACCCGTGCTACCTGATATTCTGTAACCTACACCTGTGTCTTCCCCCTGCAGTGTTTCACCTGTACCACATGCAGGAATCGGCTGTTGCCAGGAGACCGGTTCCACTACGTTAACGGCGCTATCTTCTGCGAGCAGGACCGTCCTGCCAGCAGCGCCCTGGTCGGCAGCCACCTGGCCCACCTGCAGAGTAGCTCCCTGCTGCCCGACCAGAAGGTGAGGGCAGGACCCTAGAGCCCAGCGGGGGTGCTCAGGCTTAATAACGCAGACTCTGATGTGTTCATAAATCGATGCTGATCAGGAAGCAAAAGAGCCTTTTTTAGCGAAACGCAGATGCTTAGTTTCAGTTCGGCACTGAAGCCTGAGTGCGAGGCTCAGATGGGGGACTGCAGAGTGAGAAGTAGCGGCTGGCTGGCAGAATGACATTCTGAAGAGGAATGTGTGCTTCTCAATTTAAAGGAGGAAGTTAAAGGAGGCAATGAGATGGACTTAAGTGTATGATTGCGCATTCCAAATTCTTTTAACTCTGCACAATTTGGAGGTAAAAATGGATTGAAAAAATGATCATTCCTCACTTCTTTGCTTAGAGAGTGACCCTGAGTAGGTTTTATTGTAATTTTAGGATATGAGCTTAATTTCTCGGGGTTGGTTTCATGTGTTTTGTATTCTATCTAACCCTCTCCTTTTCGTGCAGGTGTGCTAAGGTCACTGAGGGTCGGAAGATGGTCTCCCCCCAGCCCCCCATCCTATAAGCACCTGCCCCCACCCCCTCCCAACCAATCTTCATGGACATGGTGGACCATAAATTGTATCTCCACTTTTATACTGCACATATACATGTGTGAACAATTCCATGTCATATAAATGATGAAGGACTACAACGATGATGATGATGATGATTTGTGGCGACGTGCTCATGGATGAGAAGTGCCTGATTCGACAAAACTTTATATTCCTTCCCTATTTTGCCCATCCCCATGATGTTGGACTGATCCAGCAGGCAGCCACTCCAGGCCAGGATTTTTTCCATTCCCTTGGAATAGCAGGGAATACTCAACCCAGTCCAATGAACACTGAAGGCATGGACACGGATATGGACGCAAAATACAGAAACATTGGAGAGTTCTGACCTATTCACTACAGCTTGGTCCATTTCCACGTAAGACTACAGACTGCAAGAAGGGAACTACAAATCCCAGAATTCTCTGGCCAGACATACAGCTGCACTGAGCTGAGGCACCAGCAAGAGCTCTCCTGGTCCGTGATTTGGCATGGGAACCCTCCAGGCCTGCAGGGGGCTGGTGTGCGCACAGCTCTGTGTCCCTAGCAGCCAGATTGTCCTGTAGATTGCCTGGAGTGAATTTGGAATGTTTGCAGCTGTGTGGTGCATCAGTGTCATTTCATTAAATTACAGCCAGTAAAGGCCATTCTGTTCTCAACCTCAACTGATACAGCTCATCATGTGCTCAATCTCAGCTGATTTTGCTCCTTCTGAGTTGAAGCCAACAACACATAAGCACTTAATCCCTGCTTCATCATCATCTTAACTTGCTTTTTTAAAGTCAACATCTTTGCAAAGCAGTGCACACATAGTTGGGTACCTAGCAAGCATTTTGCTGTTTTTGTCTCTCTCTCTCTCTCTCTCTCTCTCCTTCTCCCTCTCTCTCTTTCCTTGTCTCTCCCAGTTTTCCTGCGTAATACGCAATACAGTTATGCTCACATGTAACAAATATAAAACCTTATGCATAGAAGTAAATGACATGGTATGTCATGTGAATGGATATTGCTTTTAATTCTTTGTGATTTGCATTGCATTTCAGATATAAGTTGTATGGTGTAATAGTAAATTAATATGACATCACATCTGTGTTTGCCATATTTATTGTCTAAGTTTGTGTGGCAGAGGCTAAATACCTACTTTCCAAAATAGAGGTGATGGAAACTTACAAAACCGCAGCACAGTGGAAACTGAGGTATAATGGCTGCAGCGCTACAGTGGCAAGTGGGCTATAATGAGCCAGCCTGGTCCTAGCTCTACAGTGTGAAAGGGCTATAATGAGCCAGTCTGGTTCCAGCTCTACAGTGGGATGGGGGTGTAATGAGCCAGCCTGGTTCCAGTTCTACAGTGTGGAAGGGCTGTGGTAAGCATGTCAGATTCTAGCTCCTCAGTGGGATAGTTTCCCCCAGGACAAGGTTTAAAAGGCTTCACTTGTAACCATTACAGCAGCACTGGTTCATGAGCGTTGTGCTTCTCTCTGTTTTCGCTGGGGAGAGCTTGGCCTTACTCCGCCTTAATTCTTAGGATTAATGAGCACTAATCTGCTAGTGCAGCTAATTAACGGGAGGGGCCCCTGAATCTAAAGGGCCAAAACTAGAAGGGCAGGCATATTTGTTCACTGAGCTGCTCAGGGTTGGGGCAGGGGGGCATCAGAGGGGGTAGGCATACCCCTTTCCTCACCTCCTCTTTTTACATCCACGATCACCAGACTGGGGGATTTTCTATGAAATGTAGGACTGAATATTCCATTTAATGTTCCAATTATATTTTGCAGCATTTAGCGTACGTTCGAACGACACACACATACATGCGTTACATTTTTAGAGCTGGATATTTACTTCACAAGTGGTCAGGTGAAGCGTCTCGATCAACAGTACAATGGCACTGCCCCAGCTGGGAATGAAACCTGCAAACCCGCTCCCTAATCATTATACAATGCTGCCAACCGATGATGGCAGTTTCATACCTAATGTGTTTGGGAGTGAATGATAGATGAGTGATTTTTATGACTATGAGGGAAGGCTAAGAGTTCAGCATCACCCAAAGCTGTTTGGGTTTTTAGCAGTAGCCTGCCTTTATCCACAGCTCTCTTGTTCTGCGGTGTCAATTCTGGTCAACATACCTACTTTTCGGCTTTTTTGGGCTATTTTAAAAGCCTCCTCAGAGCTTGTTTTTCATTAGCTAATTAAATCCAGTGCCAGTTTATAGGTGACTTGGCCAGTAGGCAGAAGGCATTTTTCCGCCAAGCAAACTTTATGATTGTGACCCCCTCCCCCCCTCCCCCCAACCCCCACCCGCACCCCCCCCCCCTTTTGTGCTTATTTTTTCAGTTCAATTATTTTTGATGAGGTAAAATTAAAACCAAACTCATAGTATGCAGGGAACAAAAGGTTAAGCAGCTGTTATTTTTCAAACGAACATTCCAAATGACGTTATAGCAGTGGATATTTTTTGGGGGGTGGGGTAAAGAAGGGGTGAAGCTTGTTCTAGGGCCCAGCAGGGATTTTGAACAAACAGGAGACAGAAGGTGCTCATTTCTGCCCCTTGTTACCAATTTATCAGAAACATAAATTTAAAAAGTTAATGTAGAAACACATACTTCCATTGTTTCTGCAAAGATGGGATGTCACTTTTGGACTGGTTTCAGTTAATCAGTTTTTTAATGAAGTGCAACAAAATATGTTTTTCGGGATGGAAATGATGGAATTTGGGGCTGCTCACAGATGTATATGCTTTTACGTAATTTTTGACTGATTTTTTTGTCACTATTAAGTTGTGATTCAGACCTCCTATTTCTTATGTATACCCATTCATGGTACTCTGTATGTAGTACAGGTAAAAATGTTAATCCTCCTCAAAGAGTCACAATAACCCCATAGCTTGGTCCCCTCTATCGGCCCTCCACCTCAGTGTCAGCTGGATTCCCTAAACCCCCTTCCTCTTCCCCAGAAGATCATTTGTCTCCATTAATAATCTGTTTTCGTCTTTCATGTTTGAATAAATGAAAAAAAGTTTGTTATAAAAAGCAGGTACTTCAGAAGTAAAGAAAATCTGACAGGAGCTTAAGTGTAGCGCTCACATATACACATTTGTCAGTCTGTCTGGGTCATGTGCGGATCAGGCCCAGAAGGTGAAACAGGTTATAAAGGTGAGCCCGGAAGAGAAAAATGGAGAGAGAAATAAAGAGAGGGGGAGGAGTTTTTGAGAATGAAGAGTTTAAGATGAGTAGGCCGCATGGAGACACCCTGTCTTTGGTGTTTTACATCCCCCACGAAAGTTGCCAAAACCTGCATGTTATGTTTTCTTATGAGATGGAGATAAAGACACAGCATTGGGCCCATGGGTGTGGACTGCAGTGGAGCAGGAGCACAACTTCCTACAGCTGAGGTGAGTTCACACTATTCCCTGTTTAGATCGTGGGTGGTGACTCTAGTTGTGATTTACTTGAATCACAATGCCTTATGAACAAAAAAAGTATTTATTAATAAAACAAAACAAAAACCCAACATTTTCCTACTGCTACCATTCCCTGTCCCCCTGTCTTGACTTTTGTGTAGGCGCTGAAATGCTATAAATTATTTATTCCACGTTTTAGGATTTAAAAAGCGTCCAACAAATTCATTAACGTATGCAAATTATCCTAATTGCAATTATCTCTATCTTGATAGGTAAAGGGATGGGGGGGTGGGGGGAGGGGCAAAACAAAAAAAAAAACCTTGGCACCATCTTAGTCCCTCTGCACCCCGAAGTTTCACTTTGTATTCAGAGCAATTGGGCTTCATTTGCATATTACTCATTAGTTAGACATGTTCAGAACACAATTAGCAGGTCTCACAAATAGCTTCGCTGCAAAGGGGCTTTATCTTTTATCAGAAAGTTTCCAGGTGTAAAGATTGGTATGCAGCTCCTGGATAAGAAAAGTGTTTTTTTTCTCTGCTCTCTAATTAATCAAATTAACACATGCAAATTAGTGTAATTACACTGAGCTTCCTCACCTCGTGTTGTGTGAAGAGAGAAAAATGGAGTAGCAGAGATATTTTAACCAGCTGGGTTAACCCCATCTGTCTGGTCTTGGAGTGGTGGGGGCCTGGTCTGCCTGGATTTCAACCATCATGATGGGCCAAGTCAGGCTACAAAAACATCATCTTTTAAAATGATAATTTAAAATGAGGAATGTCCAGAGAAACAGACATGTTATGTGTCATGATGGGACCAGATCAAATAATAATCTGAAACACTCCTGGTCATTAGTGAACAATGAGAAATGGATGTTCCTACTGACAGAATCTCTGCCTCCCTGGATGAAACCAGAGGTTTATCAACATACTGGATCAGTGCCTTAACACGATGCAGACCATGGTTCCCATCCATACACTGGAGCAGTGCCTTAACACGATGCAGACCATGGTTCCCATCCATACACTGGAGCAGTGCCTTAACACGATGCAGACCATGGTTCCCATCCATACACTGGAACAGTGCCTTAACAGGATGCAGACCGTGGGGCCCATCCATACATTGGAACAGTGCCTTAACAGGATGCAGACCGTGGGGCCCATCCATACACTGGAGCAGTGCCTGAACACGATGCAGACCATGGTTCCCATCCATACACTGGAACAGTGCCTTAACAGGATGCAGACCGTGGGGCCCATCCACACCCTGGAACAGTGCCTTAACAGGATGCAGACCGTGGGGCCCATCCATACACTGGAGCAGTGCCTTAACAGGATGCAGACCGTGGGGCCCATCCACACACTGGAACAGTGCCTTAACAGGATGCAGACCGTGGGGCCCATCCATACACTGGAGCAGTGCCTGAACACGATGCAGACCATGGTTCCCATCCATACACTGGAACAGTGCCTTAACAGGATGCAGACCGTGGGGCCCATCCACACCCTGGAACAGTGCCTTAACAGGATGCAGACCGTGGGGCCCATCCACACACTGGAACAGTGACTTAACAGGATGCAGACTGTGGGGCCCATCCACACACTGGAACAGTGCCTTAACAGGATGCAGACTGTGGGGCCCATCCACACACTGGAACAGTGCCTTAACAGGATGGAGACCATGGGGTTCATCCTCAGTGTAGCAGTGGGTCTGTAGCACTAAACTTTAGCTTGTAATGAGGCAAAGGAACACATGCAAGGTAAACTGTACCCAAATCAGTTTCAGGCTTACACTAATATGGACTGGGTGCTGGGGCAGGCTGTAGGTAAACTGTACCCAAATCAGTTTCAGGCTTTCACTAATATGGGCTGGGTTCTGGAGCAGGCTGTAGGTAAAGTGATCCCAGATCCATTCCAGGCTTACACTAATAATGGGCAGCCATATGGGCTGGCATTAGGTAAACTCAACCCAGGTCACTCATTGTTGATGGTTCTTTGCCATGTTATTCTGTACTATGCTCAGTGTCTGACCCACCCAATCAGAGAGCAGGCAAGCATACAGGGTGTGAGAGTTAGGGAAAGGGGGACAGAGAGATTCTGACTTTTGTGTCCCCTTTGATTCAACATTGAAAATGATATTTGCAGTAGCAAAAAATCCACTAATCCATAATAATATACTTAGCAGAGGCTACAACATGGACAAATGCCAATAATAAAATTAATGAACAAAATTCAAACTGAATAAAAACAATCACTGAGTGATTTAAACATTGAAGGTCATACTTTCAGTGAACAACACCGCAAAATAACAATCAATAAATCCAAACCAATTTTGTTCTTTTAAATAGGACAGAGGGAGGCAGAGAGAGAGAGGGAAAGAGAGAGAAAAGGGGGAACAAGAATCCAACCAATCAGAATGCTCTGAATAATTAAACTGATCATCTTAATTAGCTCAATTACGTTAATTTGACCACGGAACATGGCCATATGGCGCGAGGAAACAAAAGAGGGGGGAACTAATTAAAAGTAAAATAATGAGCATTTTAATTAACTGGTTCCCCCAGACGTCAGCAAGCTGCTATCTGGAGCCATAATTAAAAAGTGCTGTAACGCTGGCAACATTTCTGCCCTGTTTTTAATAACCATCTAATTAAATCTGTAAATGAATTAGCAACATTGAGGGTCCCTGCATGATCTTATACCCACCATACCCTACCTCCCTCTCTGTACAGCACACACACACACACACACACACACACACTCACACACCTTTCTGACCAAAACATAAAGTACAATACTGTCTGACAGAGCACAAACATTGTTCATGCACAGTGAAGAGAATGAGTTTGTGGTGTGTGTGTGTGTGTGTGTGTGTGTGTGTGTGTGTGTTTGGTGTTTGGCTGATTTACCCATCTGTACAAATCAACAACCGATTGTTCAATCAGAAATGTAATTGCAGAATCTCAGTTCCTAGAAACATTGTTTTCTGGTCTTGTCAGTGTTTGATTAGCACATCTGGCTGATGATGACCGTGACATTCACAGATCTGTTCAGACAAAATCAGTTGCACACTCAGGCTGTGGCCCAGTCCTCCCAGTCAGCTTGGTCTATTAGCTGCTGTCCCCTAAATGTAGGTTACAACACATCAGGGAGTGTCATTAAAATATACACATATATCTGTTCCTGTTTGTGTGTGTGTGTGTGTGTGTGTGTGTGTGTGTGTGTGTGTGTGTGTTTGTGTTTCAGGGTGTTTGACTGAGTGTGTGTGTGTGTTTGTATTTCAGGGTGTTTGAATGTGTGCGTGTGTTTCAGTGTGTTTGACTGAGTGTGTGTGTGTGTGTGTGTATTTGTGTGTGAAGGCAAGTGAATCAGTCTTGTTTATTTCCCTGAGTTGCATCAGTCAGGGGTGTGTCTGAGAGCACTGATTAAACTCCAATCAGCCAGGACTGCGGGCCCAGGGGCCAGCATGCTGCTAACTAATCAGAGACACCTGTGTCTGCGCTGGACTCTGGGGTACACCGCCCACCCCACATCCTGCGGGGCCTGCACAAAGGAGGGGGGGGATGTCCTTACTGTCCCACCGAGTGACTGAGCAACAGCCTCTGATGTCATCAGCATTTACTTCTTCATCACACAGGTAGGTCACTCATTTTATCAAAAACGGCTGCACAAACTAAACAGCACAGATAATTTGCTCTAATATGTTATCCTCAAACATGTGGGAAAACTATCCTCTTTAGTTCTGATACCATTACTCTAAATTAAGTCATTTTTATTGTGCAATGTTTATTTCTCTGAAAGAGCCAAACAGATTTCAAAGTTATATGAATAGCACATAAAAATAACTTTGTCATCCATCATTATGGAGAAAGGCAAAGAACTGACAAATATTCAGACAAAATGTTCTCATCTCATGTTTAAAGTGTTAGTGTTGATTGTGTTTTAAGAGTCTCATCTTTCTCTAGCAGCCCCTGTTGCCTGTCTGAGTACCTGCAGGTGCATTAGCTGAATTTATACTGACTTCATGGTCCTCCAGCAGCATGACAGTATGTGATGGGTGATGCATCTGAAGTGTGGAAAGAAGTGAGAGATTGGAGGAGTGACGTGTTCTCCGTTTCTATGGCCTGTGTCCATAGGAGAGGCTAACTGTGGTCAGCTGTTTGGTTCGGGATGGGAAAAGGGTTTAGTATAATAAATAAATAACTAAATAACTAAATAAATAAATAAAAGTCTGTGCTGCTTGTCTTCAGATCCACAGGAACTGCTCTGTCTCCATAATTAGCCTGCCACCAGCTGCCACTGTTTCGCTGCATGCTCATGTTAAACGGCAAAGACTGCCTTTCACTGCGGATGCAGGGAATGATTTTAATGTCATTCGATGTGACATGGCATCACGCTGCTTTAAGGCAGAGGAGGCCCCGATGAAAACTGTGCCGGAGGAGCAGATGAAATTGCGGTTTGGGGCCGGATGAAGCTGCGCTTCCTCTCAGTGCTGGAAAGCGTGCATCAGAGACTTCGGTGAACAGAAGACCTCCCGATCCACAGCAGAGGAACTGATTCCAGCTCTGTCTGCTACGTGTAATCAGTGTCATTAAAAAGGTATTGTGTCCCCATTTTGATACATTTGTGCAAAGCTTATTTCACACTCACACCCCTCGTTGTGCTCTGCTTTCTGCTCCTGCTGTGACGTTTGGTAATTTTGTTTTTTGTCTTTCTGCTCAGGTTGAGACTGGTGGAACTAATTGTCATTGAGGGGGCAATTAGCAGCACTTAAGGGTGGAGAATCCGAGGTGCACTCAGAGTGCAGAACGAAATATAAACTTTACACTCAGAGCACAATGAAACATCAACTTTATACCCACAATTTTATACTCACAATGACATGATTTCTGGTGTCCTGGAGCAGAAAATTCATTTAATAATGTAAAAAGAACCCACCATACATTTCCCAAAACCATATTTGTTAGTTTATTGAAATAACAGATGACAAGACAGGAAATAATTTGTAAAATAATTTATTAAAGTTTAGAATTTTTATGTTTGTTCTATCAATATTATAATGGAAACATGAGACAAAGAAGCATATAAAATATATCTTAATAGTTTGGATCTTGCTTTTAAGCCCCTCTGACCAAATGGAATTTGAGCTATTGTATGCTGTGTATCGTCAAAAAAGGAGTGTTTGTACAGCATAGTGGAATGCTTAAACACCACAAGAAGAAACACACCAGCGTTGGGTTTGACAGCATGTCGGACTTTCATTACTTCTCCACATTTCGAGATTTGTACACATATGCTAATCATTAACAAGGAAACTGCCGCAAGTATACAAAGGAATATCACAGGTGTTTTTCTCAGACCAGAGAGCCTAATTAGCAACCACAATTATCTGTGATTCTTTTTTGTTTAGTTTTGTTTAACTGCTGAGAATGTAAGGGTCATACATTTTAAAACAAATATAAATATGACAGAATTTGTTTGTGGTCTCCACATTGCACAACTGAGAGAGACAGGGATTCACTATCACTGCACAACTAGCAAATATTTAATGCTTTCACCCCCCCTCACACAGACCTCCATCCCAGACCCACAGCCTCTCAGAGTTACAAGGGTAATAAAACAAAGACGAAAAGCAATAAAACAAACCTGGCTCTCCTCTGGGCGGCCTCTCCCAGACCACACACACACATATGTATGAGTGTCCTCACTCCTACAATCTCTGCAGATAATCCCCAAATTTCCTGCTCCATACCAGCACCCTCTCCCCCAGCTGGCTCCCTCCCCCGAAGTTGCCAAAATTTCAGACTCCCCTTCTAAGATTTTATTTTTGATGGATATGTTTTGCTATGGGGGACTTTCTGACTGACTTCAGCAAATCACAGTGTTCAGGTGTAAGTAGCACAGTTATTATTGGTTGACCATTGACTGACATCACAATGGTATTGTACTTCCCCCCCATTACAGGGGCTCACTTTCCTGTCACTACGGTAACAATCACTGCCTCCTACACACACTGACCCCCCACAGAAAACCAGCTGTGCCCATTTGGCCACATCCTTTGGGCCAAGAGGGGCTTTAATAGAATTTTTAATTACAACACGTAAAGTCATGAACATCGGAGCTGGACACTTGCCCAGTATCAAATATAGGAGAAAAAAAAATTGATGTATCCCATGGTTATGGTGAGAAATGAAACAGCTGGCCAGAGCACCTTGATGTGTGTGCCCCACACAGACCGGCCAGTGACAGCACAGAGTGATAGGAGGACAGGCAGAGCTGGCCTGATTTTAAAAAGAATCAAGAGGAAGGAAAGGTGATAAAGCACATTTACACTCCTCAATCACAGCCCTCTCTCATTGACTGGACTCCCAGGCTCAACTGGGGAGGCAGGGGAGGCAGGGGACGGGGGATATATAATGTATTAGGTAGAGAGAAGTAGCTTTGGCCAATCAAAACATGTGAGTTCCTTCCACATCCCATCCAATCAGAGGCTGGCTCCTTGTTTAGGGAAAAACAACAACAGAGGGACACAGGGAGCAGCAGAGGATCAGAGGCACAAACACGGTGTTGTAATTAATGGAAGAATTTCTGTCCTTCTGAACTAGGGCCTCCCCCAGTTACACTATTCAATATTCAATTTGTACCTGAGTGTGTGTGTGTGTGTGTGAGTGTGTGTGTGTGTGTGTGTTTGTGTGTGTGTGTGTGTGTGTGTGTGTGTGTGTGTGTGTGTGTGTGTGTGTGTGTGTGTGTGTGTGTGTGTGTGTGTGTGTGTGTGTGTGTGTGTGTGTGTGTGTGTGTGTGTGTGTGTGTGTGTGTGTGTGAGTGTGTGTGTGTGTGTGTGTGTGTGTGTGTGTGTGTGTGTGTGTGTGTGTGTGTGTGTGTGTGTGTGTGTGTGTGTGTGTGTGTGTGTGTGTGTGTGTGTGTGTGTGTGTGTGTGTGTGTGTGTGTGTGTGTGTGTGTGTGTGTGTGTGTGTGTGTGTGTGTGTGTGTGTGTGTGTGTGTGTGTGTGTGTGTGTGTGTGTGTGTGTGTGTGTGTGTGTGTGTGTGTGTGTGTGTGTGTGTGTGATACAGAGGGAGAAAGGGAGACATTTGACATTTAACAGCGTAAGTGATATAAGCCAATTAAATCCAGTAAAATATTAAAAATGGTACATCTGCCCAAAGTGTGTGTGTGTAGAGACTCAACACACACCCAACTCACCCTCCTCCCCATCTCCTAGTCCCAGTGGACCACAGTCAGATTACCCGTTTATTTTACCCAAACAAAATAAAAAGGGAGATAAAAAGGGAGAGAGGGATGGAAACAGAAAGGGAGACAGAGGGAGGCAGGAATGGAGAGGAATGGAGAGGGAGGGAGAGGGCGAGGAAGAGGGAGAGAGTGCGTGGGCTGATGAAGAGGAGGTTTAGGTTGCATAATCTCAATCTGCATTGAAATTTAAACAGTCTGAAGAGACACTAAATAACACGTTGAGTGCAGCTGAGCCTCACACAGGAACCCAGAGCCTCCTGTGAACCAGCATCACAGATTCAACAAACATTTGGGGACACACAAATACTCAGCCCTCTATTCTTACCCCTGAAAGTTCAGCCACAGATTCTACAGACGCACCAGATACACAGCCCTGTATTATTGACGGTGAAAGTTCTACTGCCATCTCTTGTAAGTCAAAACATTACACTTTTTTTAAGAACATAAGAACATATTATGACGAGGACAGGTCATTCGGCCCAACAAAGCTCGCCATTACATTATTTAAAGAATATCCAAAACTGCATCAAGTCTGGACTTGAACACAGCAAGGGTCTCTGCCTCAACTACATGACCTGGCAACCCATTCCATGTATTGATAACTCTTTGTGTGAAATAATACTTCCTTACATCAGTGCGGAACTTACTCTTAACTAGTTTCCATTTACATTGTAATGACATTGGACACTTCAGGCATGACTTGTTATTAGTCATTGGTTCAACAACAAAAGTGCAAAATGCAGGTAGTACCACATTAAACAAACACTCAGATGTGAAGTGAGTACCCTTTTTCAGCCTCTCTAACTCTCTGCTCTCTGAGTTCATTTATCCTGAACCCCAAGATAATTGCACCCCGTGTCCTGATTAAGACTGGGATACACAGGAGGTCATAAAAGCACAGTGGATCTGGAGATGTGGTGATAGCACTGCATCCCTCCAATCTGCATCTCTTCCTGTTGAGTGGGAGGAGGGAAGGAGGGAGGGAAAGAGAGAGGAAGGGATGAAGGGAGAGTGCTGAAGGGAGAGATGGAGGAAGACCAGGCCCACCATAAGGACTCAGATGTCTATCGCTGCTCGGGTCGGATTAGAGTGCGGAATTACAATCCTACACCACTCATGACCCCAGGGCCAAACCCACACAGAGACACAAAAACAGTTTGAGTTGCTCCTCCTCTCTCTCACTCCATCCCTCTTTGTCTGACTTTTTCCTCCTCTCCTCTCTCTCTCTCACACACAGATGGGCCATTGATGGCTGTATCTGTGCGGGACGAGGAGGTGGAGCCAAAGCCTAAGTTCTGACACCATCAGCGCTGTTATTGTTTTTTCATTCTCTGTGACATAAAGTACCCTGAGTCCTGCTATGCATTATTTCAGAAAGGATTTAAGAGATCCTTCTTTCACAAACAAAGACCTTAAAGTCAAACTCTCTCTATGGCTCTGTCTCTCTTTCTCTCTCTCTGCATCTGTTTCTTGTCTCCTCCTCAGACAGGAAATGGAAAGCGTTTTTAAATGACCTATATAACACAGGAAATAATCAGTGGGGGAGGCGAGGGGACTTTCTCTTCTCCCCCCTCCTCTCTACCTCTCTCCAAGCATCTCTCACTCTTGGTCCTTCCCTTCGTTTCTTCCTTTCCCCTTCCCTCTCCTTCTCTGTTTGTTTGTCACCCCATTTCAGTCCAATTGAAATGCCACATGACATTTGTGTTGTGATGTCATAATTACAAAAAACAGTTGTGAACTCAGAAAACAATAGCAACAACAACAACAACAATAATAAACATTAATAAAACAGATTCACAAGTGTATAACACGAGAAGAAAAGGCAACATTCATCATTCCATACCAGTAAACAGACAAAAAGCACAATAATTATGAATGTGGTAAAACGTTCAAATAAAGGTTGAGCTCTGTCCCTCCCTCTGCCCTCCTGGGGGGGGGGGGGGGGGGGGGTGGTGAGTAATGACACACAGAGAGCCATCAGTCTTCTGATCTGTCTCTCCCTGCCAAACGCTGCGTGCCCCCGGACCCCGCCTCGGACCTGTCTCCCTGAACCACCGTGATAGCATCAGCTCTGACATTTCCAGCCCATTATGTCTGAAAGAGGGCGGCCATGACTTTATATTTAAGCATTTGAAAAGCCGTAGTTAAATAGCCTTTTTCATGGGTGATGCTGTCTGAAGTCTGGTCACAAGGCCACACGGAGATAACAGACCACAGGATTCTTCCAGAACTATTTATGGAGGGGTCGCTCTCCACAGGGAGGCCCAAACATGCCACCTTCTGACCTTGAGTTGCACCAATCATTTTTCCAAGGCAGTTTAACCTCAGAATGTTCCTCCAGATTGCAAGATAGTCTTGCTATGCGCAGTCCAGTGGATCAAGACTGTTCATCTTTGGTTAGCTGTTTTTTGTCCAGTGTAAAAGCAATTAAAACCAGTGTGAAATGTATAACTTAAATGTATCTTTGCTTTGATCAAATTCCAAACTGACATGTTCATTTCCATAATTCACTCTTTTAATGAATAGCTTTTTAAAGAGGGAGACAGGGTCTGCTTCTGGTGCTTTGGGGAGCTTTGGGAAGATGAGTCTGGCCACATATGGTCCTTTCTGGTTTTTGTTTTTTGTTGGCTTTAACTCTGAGAATAGTGTGCATTTGTGGTTTTTTGTCTTTCTCGCTTCTTGCAAGGCTGGGATAAGAAACACATGTTGCACTCTAAGATGTACCATCACAGTGTTCTCATGGCTCATTGAAAGTGGCTTTTTGTAAAATCAAGGTTATTGCCAAGGTCATGGTTATGGTTCTGGAGACTATATTATATTCTATATATAATTATGTATTCTCTCTGTGGCTCTCAGTCAGCTAGATTTGCTTAGAATCACAGTCTCAGACTAGACTCACAGTCTCCACAATTAGCATTGCTACCAGCCATTCAAAAGCACATTTGATTTAATCAGCAGCGTTAGCATAGTTACCATCAATTTAAAAGAATTTTACACTGAAGCCACACAGCTAGTGTGGTGTTTTGTTTCTTTTTTACATTTTCCAGTTTTTTTACCCTAATGCATTTCTCTCCCCCTAACCCTAACCTCCCCCTGCCTCTCTCACTCCCCTCTTAGGGTGAGAATGTAGCTATCTCACTCAGTACTGAAATGAATCTTTGAAAGGAAAGTATTATGGAGCCAGCCGGCACATGCATTTCCTTACACAGAGACTTCTGCCAGTTTGCACACTGATCATCGCAGTCACAGCGCATATAAAAACATTCATACCACAGAGTTCTGTGGTCACCGTCCTGGAATCCTAGCAAGTGCAGATAGTTAATGAAGTGTTCTTTCAAAATTAAATTAAGGAAAAGCTGTTCTCTGCCTTTCGTTGTCCTCTATTGCCCTCTGGTGGTGAGCACAGGTACAGCATAAATCAGACATTTGGAGGGAATAAATAACAGGTGTGTGCTCATTTGGAATTAAATGGTGCCTGGAGTGAAACAGGTATTTCACTCTTACTTTATCAGAGTTCCCAGCCTTCATAAGCTTTCTCACTCACATAAAACTGACACAGTTCAAACTGCGATGTAGGAATTGTGTGTGTGTGTGTGTGTGTGTGTGTGTGTGTTGTGTGTGTGTGTGTGTGCGCGTGCGGGCGCGCGTGTGTGTTCTTTTGGGGTTACTTTCAGCCATCCAGAACACCATAACCCAGTTCAAGAGCTGTGGGGATTGGGTGATGAGCTCATTCAAAGAGTCTGCCACTGAAAGCAACGGCTGTGTAATTTCCTGGCACATTTTAAATACCAAGCAAATGCTATTGTCAAAGTCCCCAGACACCATGAGTCATTAAACACCAAGCAAACAGGTATTCATAAAGGAGGTATACTGATCCAGGATCAGATTTCCCCAGGCTATATCTTATCTTTATCCATTATGTGTTCAATATCAAAACTGATCCTACATCAGTAATCGTACTGAAAGGCACTTCATGAATATGGGTCCTAATTTGCTGACTCATGGTGAATATCCAGTTTGGGGTTGGGGGGGGGGGGGGGGGGGATTAAGCTCCACAAGATTGTCAGCTTCCTCTGGGTAGAGAGAGCTGAAGAGTTCTGCTGGACCAGGGTGGACAATTTCATTTGTAATAAATTCATATTTGCTTGAGTATTCAAGCAGCACATAGGACAGGAACTTATGATGTCATTATGTTATTTTATACTACAAGGTAATTTCCTGAAGAAAGGTCAAACCTATTTCAAAAATATGCATGAAAATACAATGTCTAGACCAGCAGTAGGAACATATATTTTTAAGTGCTGCCACTTCTAGATCTCTTACTCTTTACTATGAACCTCTGAGTTGATGGTATGTTTCACCTTTGACCTTTGCCATTTCAAAGGTAGTCCTTTTTCAGACTATCCAAAGTGATTCATAGTGCGAGAGAAGTATGAACCTCATTATTAAGAATAATAGTGCCAGACCAGGCAGAGAACATTCCCAGCCCAAGTAGTGTAACATCACTTAAGTGGTAATACAAATTAACTATGGTACCCAGTGCTACAATACAAATGAACTGTGGTACCCAGTGCTACAATACAAATCCTGATGATAATCAAAATATTCAAAGTAATCGCTCACAAGATGAACAGAGCCTTATGTATCTTAAGCAAATCCATGATATACCATAACCTCAGTTTGCACCAAGATGAAAGTTAAAGAGGTCTGTACTGGAGGATTGGTACTAATAACACCTTTGACATCAAAGAGTCAGACAGATACAGTTTATGGAAGCTGTTGCCAGGTAGGGCTGTACACAAAGCCCAGACCATTTTGGAGCAAACACAACACCCTTTGCACAGAGAATCGGAGAACCTCCCAGAGGTTCACATTACCAAGTATTCAGTGCAGCACAACAAAGAACTCCTTTGTTACCTCTGCGATACATTTACTGCATCTGCAACACTGAGGGAGCCCCTTTTAATGATTATGTACAGATACATTTTTAATTGTTATGTACGTGTGTGTGTGTGTGTGTGATGCATGAATGCGTGCTGAATATGTATATGTTTTATGAAACTATGATGACATAATGGATGTCCCTCCTGGTACGAAGATTGAATGGAATACAACAAATTCACAATGAATTTTAATCGACAGAAAGACAGATAGATAGATAGTGCTATAATATGTAATGCTCCGTGCTCCTTTGAATCTGTCCACTCACAGAAATGAGATATGTGATCCACCTAAAGTTTCTCCTCCCCTTCTGCGATCCAGCAGGATCTGCACAACACTCTCAGAGCTCCATCAAACTGAGCCAGACTGCCCTGTCTCTATAATTAAAGCTATTTCTACTGCATTGAAATCCTGCACTGAATGTGATAATTTGTCTTTGACTCATGGTAATATATTGGGCTTTTTCTGTTCAATTAAGACTTTCTTCTTTTTCAATGCCCACAAGAGAATGGTCGCCACACGGGGGCTGGGTCTTCATTAATGTGATGTAATTAAGTTGGAAGGCTGAGGATCTAACAGGAGAGGGGGTCTTGTGTTTTTCTGTCGTCTCCATCCTCAGTTTAGCTTTTTGGATTTGATTGGCTGATTCACACATCCACCCCTCCCTTACCTGTGCCTCCATATTCACATGTATTCTGGGCTCTGCTGTCTGACTCTGTTTGGAATCTCACCATCGTGAGATTGTGATATCACTATTTTTTTAACTAATGGAGACAGCAGATTGGTCAGGATCATAATTATGAGCCTAGTGAGGCTTGTAAACACCCAGTTCTGCCACATAAATTACTTATTCTGTGCTTCCTATTGAAGTCAACTGACAGTGGATTACAGTTGCATCATTTTTTCTTTCAACCCCTGGTCCAAACAGGTCAGAACAACATAGGGGTACAAAATAGTTTGAATGACATGTTTGAAAATATGTTCAGCATCATTCTAAAAAAGTCTCAGAAAATGCATTTTATCAACAGGAGGGGCCAGGCCTTGCAAATTATGGCTGTTGCTGCTGAGATAGAGAATTACTGTAACTGGGGTTTGTGTTCAGCTCCATGCATGACAGTAAAATATCTGGCCACATGGGGGCAGTATGACGCCTCTCCCACAGTAAAGAGAGAATGGAAAGGTGATAAGGGTGGAATCTGATGCCGTTTTAAAATGTTATGTACCCATCTCAGATCTACTATCCTGCTGAGGAAGATACTCAGTACAGGACTGAATACCCTCATAGTCATTGGGAGAGTGAGTGTTGAAAGTAAATTTGATGTAATTGATTCACTCAAAGTCATGGCCCCTCTCCAAAGGTGACTGCATTGGAATTAATTCCAGCTTGGGGATGTAACTAATTAATTATTACGTGTGGATAACTATGTTTATCCCCTCTCGTATAATCCTCTTCTCTCGTTATGCCGGCTCCTCTGCCGCTAGCCATCTGTCGGTCTCTACCCTCTGTCGTGACCCATTGAAAGGTCTCACCTTTGGCATGCGAGTAGTATAAAGGGCTTGTCTCTCACTACTGTAATCCACAGAACCGCAGTCAAGCACGCCTACCATTTCGAACGGCCTTCGTTTAAATCATTTTCAGTTACAAGGACCAATTACTTGTTTGGTTGCCATTGAAATATTGGGGATTCACACTATTGCATTATTTAACTTTTATGAATTGTGATTTGAACCATTGGTTAAATCTTGTGTTTGTTTTAGTGATGCCAACTGACCCTGCTCCTGACATACAGCTATGCGGTTGCATAATTTAAAACTATGACTATCAGGGGGGAATTCCCGTCAGAGGCAAAAAAAAGAGCCAGCGAAGACAGCTGTAGTTAATCCTGGTATCCATGCATTCCCTTGCAGCAAACTGGTCCTCAAAACCTTGGGTGCATTCCAGGAACTTAAAATAACCTTCAACCAAGCATCTAGACGTATATAGATAGAACAATGTTTCTGAGTCACCTTGGGGGGAAAAAGGGCTGATGGCTGAAACTTGGCTATGTCTGCCACACACCTCCGATCAGCAGCAGAAGAGCAACTCTAGAAGAGAAACTTTGGCTACAGTATGTGTACAATTTCAGCTAAGTGTCATTTTAGGTTTACAAACAGCATAGAGCAGGAGTGAGAGCTTCTGTGTGATGTGAGCCATAGATTTTAAGATCAAAGTACTGCAGCTGGACAGACTGGACAATGAAGACCAGTCTGGGGCTAGGGGTTGTACTGATTCTGTTTTAATCAGTAATTAATTAAATATATAACTTAGAAGCACAATTAAACCACCTGACCTAGTTTCTTGGGTCTGAACTGGTTTTGAAATTTGAAGTGAAATCAAATCTGAAAATCATGCAGCTCTCCAGGGGGTATTTCTGGAAGCAGGATTAAGGAGTTACCATGCTAAATTTATTAATATTTGAAAGAAAGATGAGCGGCTGTTACATCCTATCTCAAGTTTGCACCCTCATTAATGAGCAACACAGGGATTCAGCCAACTGATGTTGATACACATTACCCTGCTATTAAAGGAGACCAGGTACAAGTAGTTTTAGCATTAGAATCTGTTCCGACTGAACTACCTAGCAATGCTAACACAGAAAAGTAACTATAACAACCAGCTGACCAGAATTACATAGCAAGCTAGGAAAGAATCTTTTGCAAATGTTTGCCTTACAACTGACACTAAAACAGGGCACCAAGAAAACTCTCTAAAAAATAAATACCTACAAATCCAGCATAGTTCAGGACAATATCAATATCTGGTGTAGATATATTCAAAATAAACAACACCAATAAACCTTTAAAATGTTTCGGTTGTTATGGGAAGAATACAAAATGATCTGACCGACGGAAATTAATACTATTCTCCATATAAAGTTTTAATTAAAATGTTAAAATAGAACTTTTACAGCTTGTGAGTGTCAATGAAACAGAAAAAAACCTGACTAAAACACGGTAACATGTGGAACAATAGCGAAGAGAGAAATATTAAAGTTAAACAAGAAGAGACATGAAGCAGTGCTGAGCTTAAGCCAGCTCCTCTTCTCCCTCCTCCTCAAACTCGCCCTCCTCTTCTGCAGTGGCATCCTGGTACTGCTGGTACTCAGACACCAGGTCGTTCATGTTGCTCTCTGCCTCTGTGAACTCCATCTCATCCATGCCCTCTCCGGTGTACCAGTGCAGGAAGGCCTTGCGCCTGAACATGGCAGTGAACTGCTCGGAGATGCGCTTGAACAGCTCCTGGATGGCCGTGCTATTTCCAATGAACGTGGCGGCCATCTTGAGACCCCGAGGTGGGATGTCACACACAGCAATCTTGACATTGTTTGGGATCCATTCCACAAAGTAGCTGCTGTTCTTGTTCTGCACATTCAGCATCTGCTCATCCACTTCCTTCATGGACATACGTCCACGGAAGACAGCTGCCACCGTGAGGTAGCGGCCATGGCGTGGATCACAGGCAGCCATCATGTTCTTGGCATCGAACATCTGTTGAGTGAGCTCAGGTACTGTCAGGGCCCTGTACTGCTGGCTCCCCCTGCTGGTGAGGGGTGCGAACCCTGGCATGAAGAAATGCAGACGGGGGAATGGAACCATGTTGACGGCAAGCTTGCGCAGATCTGCATTCAGCTGGCCAGGGAAACGCAGGCAGGTGGTGACTCCACTCATTGTGGCAGACACCAGGTGGTTGAGATCTCCATATGTGGGTGTGGTGAGCTTGAGTGTACGGAAGCAGATATCATACAGAGCTTCATTGTCAATGCAGTACGTTTCATCAGTGTTCTCCACCAGCTGATGTACAGACAGGGTGGCGTTGTAGGGCTCAACAACTGTGTCTGACACTTTGGGAGAGGGCACCACACTGAACGTGTTCATGATGCGGTCAGGGTACTCTTCTCGGATCTTGCTGATCAGCAGGGTGCCCATGCCGGAGCCTGTGCCCCCACCCAGAGAGTGGGTGAGCTGGAAGCCCTGCAGGCAGTCACAGCTCTCTGCCTCCTTCCTCACCACATCCAGGACTGAATCCACCAGCTCAGCCCCCTCAGTGTAGTGGCCCTTTGCCCAGTTGTTTCCAGCACCACTCTGACCTGCAAATAAAATTAGACTCTGTATGATACAATTCCTTTTCTGAGGCCCTAACAACTGAGAGGCTCAGTAAGTAAGACATTTTCCTGAGAGCCTTCAGTTGGGTGTTCGAATCCCAGCCCATTACCAGCTATGGATGGAGGTCCACATTTCACAAGACAACAATTGGCCCATCCTTGCCAGGATAGCGGGAGGTTAAGTTGGTTAAAGTATGTTGGTCTCATCCATCTCTAGCGACCACTACTGGACAGACCAGGCGCTTATAGCAGCACTGTATTCTGACTCTGCCTGCTTCCAACAGCATGGGCAATATGTGATTAGTGGTATGGCTGCAAAGTTGAAAAGAAGCGAGAGTGTTATCACAAGAGTCACATGCCTACAGGTCTCCTCCCATAGCCTGCAGAAGGCTCGCTGCAGTGAATCAACTAGTTTGGCCAGGGGTTGGACAGAAAGAAAGAAAAATATTTATTTGATGCACCATGCATTAAATATTTTGTGTGATATTGTAATGTTACTACACTCACCACATGACAAGATCTTTACTATCCATTAAAGACCCCAAAAATCTGCACTTACCAAAGACAAAGTTATCTGGTCGGAACACTTGCCCAAAAGGTCCAGACCTCACCGAGTCCATCGTACCAGGCTCCAGATCCACCAGGACGGCACGGGGGACATACTTGCCGCCTAGTTTTAAAAGACACATAAAAACACACAATTAAAATAGAAAATAATAAACAAAAATAGGCTACATAATTGAAATTGTGTACTTTTTGGATAACACACAGAAAAACATGAAACACTCACCTGTGGCCTCATTGTAGTAGACATTAATCCTCTCGAGCTGGAGGTCACTGTCGCCATTATAGGTACCGGTGGGATCGATTCCATGCTCATCGCTGATCACCTCCCAGAACTAAAACAAAGATGGGTGTTAGCACCATATGGTCCCATGGGTAATAGGACACCTGCAGCTTCACAATATCCACTTTCCTCACCACATTCACTGTAAGAGATGAATAGGGACGGCTTGTATGTCAGTGGCTCACTAGATCTAGCCACCAACTTGTATTTGATTAACTTTTACAGTACCTCAGAATTTAATCAATTATAAAAATTAAGCGTTTAGAAGATTCTTACAGCGGAACAGTACAAAAAAATAAATATGGTTTCGGGGTTGAATGTGTGTTTACCTTTTTGGTGTTGTGTGAGAAGTTAAGTAAATTGCAAAACTACGTAATAAGCAAATGAACCATCCAAGAATCGTATATCCATTCTTTTTCGTAAAATGGCTCCCTATGGGAATGAAATACCGAGAAACTAAATCACACCTGTTGACATAAGCCTTTAATGGTAAAAATGGCTATATTGCGTTTAACGATTATTTTTTTCATGCTGACAATCAACTCCTCTAAAATGGAAAAAACGACATTCGACTGGCTCAAGTTAACTAACATATTATAATTATATGATACATTTTATATCAATACAAATGAAGCAGTGGAAGTTGGCTTGTTGGCTATATCAGTGGAAACGCAGGTATTCGAAACGACTAAAATCGCCAATCTGACTTTGGTTTGCAAGGCAGCCTACGCTTGCTAGCAAAAACATATTGGTTGAGAAGGGTAGTTTCTGTGCTTAACGTTACGTTGCTAGGAGACAATACACATTACTGGCACGCTCTCGTACGATGAACTACCACAGTTAGCATACTAGCCGACAAATAGGCCTACAATTTTCGTCGATGAAGAATAGCCACTTTTGACTGGCATTATATGCTATGCTGACTAACATCAGTCTTAATGATAAAAGTAAAGGTGAAATTTGCGAGGGAGTGAGACAATTACCTTCCAAGCGAACTAATTAGCTAACGTCAGTCAAGCAACTGACTGACTATGCTAATAGCCAGCGGGCTAACGTCATTTCAGTCTAGATAGCGATAGCTAGCTACCGTAGCTAGTGCGATCCAGTTTTTACCCACAATTTTACTACTTTAGCTTGCAAGCTACCCACCTTAGCTCCAATTTGGTTTCCACACTGACCAGCCTGCAGGTGAACAATTTCCCTCATTTTAAAAAGTAACGGAGTTAAACTAAATCGTGCTATATGCAGTAATGCAGCAAGCTCTCCCGTCCGAAAACCGTTCTTTACTTCAACGGTTAAAATACCCCATTCCTTTCAACAGTCGTTGTGGTAACCACTGATAACGAAATTGAATGGTCACAAAATCTGTCAATCACAAAATTTCATACTCTTATTGGCTATATGCAGAGCCGTTGATTAGAATTGAGGGTGTGTCATAGATCATATTTATCATTCAGATCGATGGGCTTGTGTGTAATTATCTTTTTATAAAACGTACAGACATTCAAGTAAATAACAAATTATAATGAGCTAAATCTTGTTTTAAAGTAACGGAGGGTTATTTTAAGTAATTGCGGGTACGGCATTTTCACAAATGTGTTTGTGATTTGAGGATGCTTGATAAAATTATAGTAAATCGTTACATGAATGAAATAGAATCTTAATTGTTTTTGTTCAGGACTGAGCAAGATTTGCACATTATCAGACTTTGTTTATATTTCTTCTTTTTTTGAAAAATCTTTTTTTAAGTCCTACAGACAATGAACCTTCATTAAAATGCATGATTTACCCATGGCCATTGAATACTCTGAGTGTAAAGTGGTCAGTGATTGTGGCTGAGTGAATTTATGGAGTGCATGTACCTGGTGCAGCCCTAATATCATACAGGTGTGGGGAGCAAGCATACAGAATTGGTTATTCCAAATAGGGGAGGGTGGGAAAACATATAAACATATTTTTAAAAAACACATTGTTGCCAGGTTCAGTAAGCCCAAGTAATGTTTTTTTCTTAATTCTCCAACAATATCATGAGTATATGTGCTTATTCATGTTATTTTGTCAGAGGGAGGTGGATGGGTCATTTGGGGACACAGCTGATCGACGTAACATGGTATTGTGGCATGCATAAGCACCTTAGGCTGGGGACCTTTAATATGCATTAAATACCCACAATGAACAGTGAAACTATGCAGAACCATGGCACAACACACGCACACTTGGCAATGTACCCTGAAACCTTACCCATGAAACAATAATTAAGATGAACACTTACAAGTTCCATGAATAATAGATTTGTTCATTGAAGCCATGTTTTTCTAGCGTCTATCGGATTCAGGACAGCCGCTACTTACGTTTCTGAATAGCCTTCTCCTGCCCCTGGAGATGTTTGGGAGGGGGCTACTAAATGTGTAGGTCAATACAAAGTTTGGTGGTGCGAAGCTGCCAGGTTGCCCCATTAATTTTTATCCCTAGTGTTAGTGTCCAACAGTATGAGTTGGTGGTTAATAGAGGGAACAATTTATAGATGCATGTTCTTTTGTTGCCTATACAGTGTTCCTGGCCTTACCTGCTTGGATGTATTGTGTGGGAGGGTACAGATTGACTCTAGGTTTTGTCCCTATATATATATATATGTGTGTGTGTATATAACCCTTATATTTTATTTCAGCTAGGTTCATATATGAAATTTAAGTGCACAATTTTATAGAAATGTAAGCACATCAGAGAACCATATAGATATTTTATATATCTATTTTTGAAGGGTGGCAATTGAGCAAGAATACACAACAGTATGGTAAACTGGCAATTTTATTCCTTTGTACAGGCAAAACTAAAAACAAAAGTGGTTGCAAGCCACTATTCATTGGGTCCAAGCATCAAAAACAAGAATTCAGAATTGGACCATATCTTAGCACTGCAGAACCAGTAATTTTGCAGGTATTGCATGTATATTTCTCTATAAACACCTGTAATTAACTTTTGAACTCTTCTTGACACTCCACTGCCGTTAAGACAATGCTCAGAATCAAAGAGTACACATTCAGAAACTACAGCTTAAGCCATTTACTCTACTACGCTTCATAAAAATACATGAAACAATTTATCTGTAATGTACTGTATTTACCAAAGTATTTCATATAAATTGATTCAGTATATCCAGCTGTATAAATGGATAGTGGACAAAGCATGCAAGCTGCCCTGGTCAAGAATGTTAAATGAACAAATGCCTAGTACACTAGCATAACACATCCTGCTACAGTGATGAGTAATCATGAAGAATTAAGGGCTAGGTTTTCTCTTTCGGACTTCCAAATCATTTGATGCAGTGTCTCTGGTCACTGCATCACATACATGCCTAAATTGATTGAACTGCATGTATTTTATTGTAAATAAAAGAATCACTTAATTTTTTAAGTTGTTTTATTGTCAAGTTTCATCCATGTATGAAGGCAAAGGAGGAATTGTAGAGACAGCAAAAAAAATTAAAGGGACACGTACTGAATAGTGTACAAAGCTTAGTGCATAAGTGAAAACTTTACAGCTCTGATCATGTATATAAACATAATTGTTTAAGCCAGCTCCTCTTCTCCCTCCTCCTCAAACTCGCCCTCCTCTTCTGCAGTGGCATCCTGGTACTGCTGGTACTCAGATACCAGGTCGTTCATGTTGCTCTCTGCCTCTGTGAACTCCATCTCATCCATGCCCTCTCCGGTGTACCAGTGCAGGAAGGCCTTGCGCCTGAACATGGCAGTGAACTGCTCGGAGATGCGCTTGAACAGCTCCTGGATGGCCGTGCTGTTTCCAATGAAGGTGGCAGCCATCTTGAGGCCCCGAGGTGGGATGTCACACACAGCGGTCTTGACATTGTTTGGGATCCATTCCACAAAGTAGCTGCTGTTCTTGTTTTGTACATTCAGCATCTGCTCATCCACTTCCTTCATGGACATACGTCCACGGAAGACAGCTGCCACCGTGAGGTAGCGGCCATGGCGTGGATCACAGGCAGCCATCATGTTCTTGGCATCGAACATCTGTTGAGTGAGCTCAGGTACTGTCAGGGCCCTGTACTGCTGGCTCCCCCTGCTGGTGAGGGGTGCGAACCCTGGCATGAAGAAATGCAGACGGGGGAATGGAACCATGTTGACGGCAAGCTTGCGCAGATCTGCATTCAGCTGGCCAGGGAAACGCAGGCAGGTGGTGACTCCACTCATTGTGGCAGACACCAGGTGGTTGAGATCTCCATATGTGGGTGTGGTGAGCTTGAGTGTACGGAAGCAGATATCATACAGAGCTTCATTGTCAATGCAGTACGTTTCATCAGTGTTCTCCACCAGCTGATGTACAGATAGGGTGGCGTTGTAGGGCTCGACTACTGTGTCTGACACTTTGGGAGAGGGCACCACACTGAACGTGTTCATGATGCGGTCAGGGTACTCTTCTCGGATCTTGCTGATCAGCAGGGTACCCATGCCGGAGCCTGTGCCCCCACCCAGAGAGTGGGTGAGCTGGAAGCCCTGCAGGCAGTCACAGCTCTCTGCCTCCTTCCTCACCACATCCAGGACTGAATCCACCAGTTCAGCCCCCTCAGTGTAGTGGCCCTTTGCCCAGTTGTTTCCAGCACCACTCTGACCTGTTAACACAGTAAGTAAAATTAGCATCTGAATGATACGGCTAATTTTCCAGAGCACTAACAATTATTATTCAAAATTGATTAATTTTATCTGTTACTGTTTGTAAGGTAAACATGCCAAATTGACCACAACTTCAGTGGCAAATTGTTAAGCAGGTTATTTTAATTCCATCAGCCTCTTTTGCAATGCTAGGCAATAGAACTCCAATTTGCAAATCACCACATCCACTGTTTATATTCCTCATCTACATCTTTCCAGTCACAGACAACACAATGCACAATATAAATATTTCTGACAATTTCTACACTCCAAAAAACCATTCTCCAGTATGACCAAAAATTTGTAAGTTAGATAAATAGGCATTATTTTTCCTGTGCACTTACTGTAAGCAAGGAAGGAAATATGACTCCCAGTAATATAATTTTATTTGCAAAAGATTCCATATAAAGGGTTTATCAATTGTAAGGTGAATTGGACAGAAGGATGAGGCAAAAGCAAACCGGCACAACACTCTGTTTATTGGAAACATGGGGTAAACAGAAAATGATTCTACCTCAAATAATGAGGATACAGCAGGGGTTAGGAAACTACAGGTTGAATGCCAAAGTGAAAAGTTTATTTAAATGCAAAACACAGTAAGTAGTGTGTAGGACACAGTAATATTACTACAAAGACTAAATGACAGATATGCTTCACTATCCTTTACAGAACCTCGAAATCTGCACTTACCAAAGACAAAGTTATCTGGTCTGAAGACCTGCCCAAAAGGTCCAGACCTCACAGAGTCCATTGTACCGGGCTCCAGATCCACCAGGACAGCACGGGGTACATACTTACCACCTGATTTTAAAAAAATTAAAACATTCAATTAAAAACTGAAGACATATTAACAGGCAGTATAACTAAAGGCATGTATGACCTAAATAACACAAACATAATCTCACCCGTAGCTTCATTGTAGTAGACATTAATCCTCTCGAGCTGGAGGTCACTGTCGCCATGGTAGGTACCGGTGGGATCGATTCCATGCTCATCGCTGATCACCTCCCAGAACTAAAACAAAGACGGGTGTTAGTACCATATGGTCCTGCAAGTAATGCAACACCTGCAGTAAATGTTATTCACTTTCCTCACTACATGGTCTACATATTAAAAAAAAAAAAAAAAAGAATGGTTTGTATGTCAGTAGCTTACCACATCTGGCCACCTAAATCTATCTACATTACTTTTACAATATCAATATTCTTTTCCTTTGGTTCACAACAGAAAAAGACCTATACTTTTGCTCAACATTTGAGGTAATGTTCATGACTGCTGAACCTGTCAAACGGTTTTACTTACGATAAAACACCCATTAATTTAATTGTGAGTTAAAGTTAAGAACAAACAAGAGTCCCGTAGACTGACACTAAAGAGCATACTCTATGTCCAAGGGTAATTATTGCCATTTAAAATATAAGCGAAAAAATGTACATTGTTCTCTGCTCGAACACCTCAAAACAGCAATGGCATGCATTCCTTTAAAGCGCTCTAAAGACTAAATTACGCAAAAACAACCACAACAAAATGACCAACTTGCCATAACAGGATGAGCTACAGAGTGATATACATTTTTTTTAAAAATGGCTAAACTTTGTCACAGGTTGCAACCAAATATTAGCTAGCAACAAACAGAAATGCGACAGTTCCCTTATGATTCTGAGGGGGAACACAATGAAATGGCGCCATTCACATACAGCAAAATTAGCCAGGGTTCAATTATTTGTAAATATTTGTGCTGTCAGTTATTCCGGTTTAACCCATGCGATTGCGAATTTAAATGTCTAGCCACCTGTCGATGACCATCTATCAAACCATAACCAAAATTTAGATTTTACTGCCTTCGGCAATAGACTCCCTTAGCATCAAGTCGGAAAGTATCTTAGGTCGCAGTGGTTAGCCATAGCTGAGCACACAATCGGCTAGCTGGTGAACTTCTTCGCTGAGGATTACAATCTCCTGGTTTAGTAGGATCACATAGTGCTAAACTCTGGGGTAAACTTCAGAAGTTTGTCGTTGTGGATGATCTTACAAAATTAGTATTTCAAAAAAATAAAACCGTCGGTTCCTATTAAAGGTATGTGTAAATAGCCAGATTAGACATTTAAAGTAGCTAACATTGCAATAATATGCAAGGTGGCTGACGTTTCGAGAGGCACATTAGTTAAAATGGCTAAAGTTTTGGTGCTTAACGTTACGTTGCTAGGAGATAATGCACGATTACCACGCTCCAGGAGAATCATCCTCTACGGTTAGCATACTACCGACAGCTACCTAAAACAAAATTAACCGATTTAGAATAGTCTACTTCAGCTCCTACTTAAGATATACTTGTTAACGTCAATTAATAAGTTATAAAACCACGTTCCACAGCAAAAATCACCGAGAAATCTAAAGTTGTCATATGGTTCAGAATGACATATAGCAATTTTGAATGACAAGTTAAGCTTAGCGCACTAGCTGGCTGTCAAAATTTGCCAACTCAAAACTAACTTGTCCGGCGATCTATCGAACGTTAGCAATCTGTTGATTCACCCAGTCATTTTACTATTACAGCATGCGAAACATTTTCGCAAAGGATCTGAATACGTGAAGTTAACATCTACTAGACTCTCACTCATTCCCTCCAAGCGAACAAATTAGTTAACGTTAATTTAGCAACTTGGGTGATTTCGCTGACAACCTACAAACTAAAGTTATCTACTTCAGTCTGCATATTGGTATCTACTTAACTATACTGTAATGCAATCTAGTTTTTGTCCACAAATTTTCCACTTCAGCTTGCTAGCTACCAACCTTTGCACCAATTTGGTTTCCACACTGGCCAGCCTGCAGGTGAACAATTTCCCTCATTTTTAAAAAATATTGAAGTTAAACAAAACCGTGCTATGCAGAATTGCTGGGGGCTCTCTTGGAGTCCAGTTCGAATAACGCTCGACTTCAACGGTTAAAATACCCCGGTGGCTTTATAGAATCCTCAACCATTCATTTCAACTGTCGCTGTGGTAACCGCAAATAACGAGTTTAAATGGTTACGAACACTGTCAATCACTGAAATACATCTTATAATTGGCTAAATGAACGACCTAAAGGGTTTTCATGGGTATGACGATGTTATTTTCTGTAGTCAATGGTAACGAATTGGGGAACTTGGAGGCAAGCCAGGCGTGCATGCCTAGTCGTGAAACCAGATACTTTTTTGTTCTGCATTCATTTGAAAGCCATGGTTATTATAGCTAGAACATTATTTCGCCCGGCTGTAACCTAGCAGCATGGTATCCTGTTGCTACGACTCGCTACCAAGCAAACTAGCAAATTGTAAACAACGTGTTATCATATTTATTCCTGTACTCCCATATGCACATTACTGTTGATGGGTGACATGCTGTTGCCAAGTTAGAGAGGTTAATTCACTAACCAGCTACGTTTGGGTCTCGAATCTAAAACAATGGCTGGTTACTCAGCTAATGACGTTAGCCTGCCCTGTCAACGCACATAATCTCAAATGGAAACTCGTGTTCAACTACCTTTGATAGCCGATATCATTTAACCGTGCCGTGCAATATATTAAATTGGGTTATATGAATTAATTTAAATGTATATCTGTTAGCAATATTCAATCGAAGAAGTTTGAGCTGCAGCTATTAATCTGCAGTGACAAAGTAGTTTTCAAAATAGTTCAATTAATTTTTCTACAGAGCATGCTGCAGAGTCAATTCAACTGTATTATTTGCACGTCGTTCGTAACTTACTAGGCAACTAGCTTGAACTTCTGTTTGCTGTTGAGTAGAGTGCAGCAACGGTTGCTCCGTTTCTATACAAGCTGAAATATGACAATTCAGTGCAACATGTAGTGACCTTCACGTTAATATCCCAACAATGAACGTGAAATGACAAGTGCAATATGGGGACATTTTACTTCGTGGTCTGCCTAGTAAGTAAGAGTCTAAATGAATTCGAAGCACATTTATTCATCTTTGCATAAAAAATGACAACCCTAGATATATAGTACGGGTCCCTTCAAAGCACGACACAATCCCTCCAGTCAGCGTGTCGGTTGAATGTACTCCTCAAGTATATCACTCTCAGTGAAAAGGCTTTTAGAATCTTATTTAATGACATCTACAAACCAGTGCATTCCCTGATGTATTGTCCACAGTTAATTTGCTGTGGTATTCTACAAAATAGAAATATAATTTCACTTTAATTTGCATTTTGTCGGTGTATAACCCCCAACCCTCTAAAAGATTATCGTATGTTAAAAGATATGTCAGCATACTTGCATCTTTAGCCTATAATCCAATTGTGTCTCCAGTCCATACCTACGGAGACCATAATCACTGACGGTGACGTGCATTCATAAAGGATTAGGATCTTTGTTCCTTTCCAAACCTATAATCTTTGTGTTGCAGTGTTGATTTTGCAAATTTGAAGTCACAAATGTGCATAAATAGACGTTAATTACTACACATGCATTTAATTTGGAATAAAAGCATGATTTTATTTTTTTTTTTATTGTCAACTTTCTTCTGTACATAAAGACAAAGGAGGAATGGTAGAGTCAGCATAAAATTAAAGTACAGAACATAGTGTACAATGCTTAGTGCATCAGTGAAACTTTACAGATAACATGTATATACACAACTGTTTAAGCCAGCTCCTCTTCTCCCTCCTCCTCAAACTCGCCCTCCTCTTCTGCAGTGGCATCCTGGTACTGCTGGTACTCAGACACCAGGTCATTCATGTTGCTCTCTGCCTCTGTGAACTCCATCTCATCCATGCCCTCTCCAGTGTACCAGTGCAGGAAGGCCTTGCGCCTGAACATGGCAGTGAACTGCTCGGAGATGCGCTTGAACAGCTCCTGGATGGCCGTGCTGTTTCCAATGAAGGTGGCGGCCATCTTGAGGCCACGAGGTGGGATGTCACACACAGCGGTCTTGACATTGTTTGGGATCCATTCCACAAAGTAGCTGCTGTTCTTGTTCTGCACATTCAGCATCTGCTCATCCACTTCCTTCATGGACATACGTCCACGGAAAATGGCTGCCACCGTGAGGTAGCGGCCATGGCGTGGATCACAGGCAGCCATCATGTTCTTGGAATCGAACATCTGTTGAGTGAGCTCAGGTACTGTCAGGGCCCTGTACTGCTGGCTCCCCCTGCTGGTGAGGGGTGCGAACCCTGGCATGAAGAAATGCAGACGGGGGAATGGAACCATGTTGACGGCAAGCTTGCGCAGATCTGCATTCAGCTGGCCAGGGAAACGCAGGCAGGTGGTGACTCCGCTCATTGTGGCAGACACCAGGTGGTTGAGATCTCCATATGATGGTGTGGTGAGCTTGAGTGTACGGAAGCAGATATCATACAGAGCTTCATTGTCAATGCAGTACGTTTCATCAGTGTTCTCCACCAGCTGATGTACAGATAGGGTGGCGTTGTAGGGCTCGACTACTGTGTCTGACACTTTGGGAGAGGGCACCACACTGAACGTGTTCATGATGCGGTCAGGGTACTCTTCTCGGATCTTGCTGATCAGCAGGGTGCCCATGCCGGAGCCTGTGCCCCCACCCAGAGAGTGGGTGAGCTGGAAGCCCTGCAGGCAGTCACAGCTCTCAGCCTCCTTCCTCACCACATCCAGGACTGCATCCACCAGTTCAGCCCCCTCAGTGTAGTGGCCCTTTGCCCAGTTGTTCCCAGCACCACTCTGGCCTGTTAACACAGTGAAAGAAAGTCAGCATCTTTCTAAAATCATTCCTTTTTTAAGACACTAACATTCAGTCTTTTTCCTTATATATGAATTACACAGTCTAGTTTCCCCATTCATTCTTTTACATGTTTTCAATAATACAGTAATGTTGCTACACACACCAAATGACACAAACTATTCACTACAATTGACTAATTACAGAGCCCAGAAATCTGCACTTACCAAAGACAAAGTTATCTGGTCTGAAGACCTGCCCAAAAGGTCCAGACCTCACAGAGTCCATTGTACCGGGCTCCAGATCCACCAGGACAGCACGGGGGACATACTTGCCACCTGAGAAGGGACAATTTAAAAAAAAAAAAAAAAAATTAGGTAAATGAAGCATTTACATTCACAAATGGTCACCCAACAGTATACAAATCGAAAACAGAACCAGGGAACAGTTAGATACCTGAAGCTTCGTTGTAGTACACGTTGATTCTATCCAGCTGCAGGTCACTGTCTCCATGATAAGTACCCGTTGGGTCAATACCATGCTCATCACTGATCACCTCCCAAAACTGAAATGAAACAATACAGTAATTTTTAAACAATTAAAATATAGGCTATATCGTATTGAAATGATTATCACGCAACACAAAGTGTACTGTCATTTTGGTGTTCGGATATTTTTTAAAGCTAATCTGTTTCTACAGTTAGAGGACGAGTCATTTTGAGTTTGTTTTTATAAAATGTCCAATCATTGTTTGAATGCCATTGCAATTGATTTCTGGATTTTCTATAAGGCAACTATCATGTTTGTAAAAATAAATGTCATTCCGGATATGGTTGTCAATCAGTAGTCGTAGAAGCATTTCCAAAAATCTCCTGTTCACTTTGAATTTAACACTGTTCGATCTACGTGCCTTTCAGTGAGGGGAAGAGGGTATTGAGGTCCTCGCAGATGCATTCGGACGCGAGCGCGCCGTTATTGCTGATTGGTTAGGCAATGACTATTTGAATAGCATGAACGCGCTGCGTCATCAGCTGTAGCGTGCCGACGCACAGCCCACATCCGCACAGACACGGAATTTGCTAGTCATCCCGAAGCGCAATTAGACATATGTTATGTTTCTTTTTTTTTTTACACGACGAGCTTGCTTTTTATGAGATAAAAAATTAAATGGAAGGCGAATTTGCGTCGGGCCTGCAAACAATGAATTTAGTTTCATTCAAAAATATTACTTAGTCTAAAATTACAGGTCCAGAAATGAACAATACCGAAATAGAGCAGCATGAGGCTGCTGCCGGCACCACACAAAGCACTTCAGCGAATTAACGTGGCATGGCCTTTCTTCACATCTACCCTACATCTGCGCCACACAGTATGTAAATTGCCCTAAAATTTTAAACCACACTGTTTGGGAAAACAACGTTTTGCATTTTTAGCTTAATATTAGGCTTATATATAAATACATAATTTTATAAATGTATATAAAATAGGAAAAGTGACTAACCTTTGCTCCAATCTGATTACCACATTGTCCAGCTTGCAGATGCACGATTTCTCTCATTTTCTATTAAGTAGTTAAGTAAATTTTCACACAGAAATGATTTCTCCGGGACTTTCTCCTGCTTCTCTTGTCCGCTCAGTGCCTCGACGCCCAGCTAAGTACTTCGGTCGGCAAAGTTCCGAGTTTTGATGCAAGCTTTCCTACGAAATCATAAACACCCATTGGCTGGTGTTTTAAAACGCCTCCTTCCTGCAGTTTTAAAACCAATCGGAATGCTGATGTACTAACCTCCGTGATTGGTTCAGAGAATCTGTCATCGGGAGAGGACACAAGTGCGTAGTACGGTACACTGATTTGGGCGTTTGCCCTGGCATAATAGAATTCAAGATGTCCATTATCCCTAAGAAACTCGAAATAAGACATATATTAAGTCAATGAAATTGTGGATTTTTCCGACCTCATTTTCCACTTGTTGTAAATGGAAAGACTTTACTGTTCCCGTGTTCACATTTATTTAAGACTATTCAGTTATTCGTGTTGGATATAGCACAAATCACAGGCAAAACATCAGAGACGGTGTGTCCATTTATCGATATCATGCGTTTGAGAGTGCTGGCTTGTGACTTGTACTGAAGGCAACCGCTATTCTGCAAGACCTTTGGTCTCCTGTGCATTTTAAATACGTTTATCGTTTTATGCTTTGGGGAAATGTCAACACATGATTAAATTCCCAAGACCTTTCAAATAAACATGTCAGTAACCAAAATGCACAGTCATATAAATGAAGAATCATATTCTAAATTTTGATGAAATCAAATACCTTTTTATTAAACAGTCAGTAATCTGTTTGAAGTTTGCTGGTGTCTAAAGGGTTACATTAGTAACATGAAGTAGAGTGCTTTGCATAGCTATGATTTGTTGCATCTGCGTGGTTTGCTAAACCTCAGTAAAAATCAATACTTAAGGCTGCCCCCAGACAGCATAGCTCATTAAGACCAAAGCTGGATCCATTAGGAAGAACGTAAGGCATACTGTTGAATGTTTTAGCAAATGATTTTGCTGATTTCTAATGGTCTGAATGCATTTACTGTCTCCTGCAGAAAACAGGAACAGCTGTGGTGTGATGATGTGGAACCAGTGTAAAATCAATAGCAAAGGCTAACGGTTGGCCTGCAGTATGCCATGGTTCCATGCCAGTTTTTTCTACTTCAGAGGGGGTTTCTGATGCAGAAACACCCAGTCAGTCCTGTCTAAGAGCCACCACTTCCAGCTTCAGCTGATCGTGAATAGGTTGATTGACCTGTTTATTAGTAACTCACACCCTGAGCTGGCCAGAGAATGATAGCCCCCTACCCCCACCCCTTGAGTCTGCCCCTGACTAAGTCCCTCCCTTTCCATCAAAGATTATATCCTGGTCACTGTTGCTCTCTGGTTTGCTTTCCAGGGGATTTAGTCTGGGCTCTGAGATAAAGTAACAAGTCTTGTGAAATGTGCAAAAGAAATTCGTTTGATTTGATTTGCTCTGTGAATGTATGTTTTGGACGTAATGTGACTAATCCAATAAAATTAAAGCCTTGTCATACATCAGAAATCACTTTTATAGTTGAAATGAAAACAGGTGTTTAGGAACCACGGGGTTAACTAAGTCTGAAAAAAAGGATAATGTAAAACAACTTTGAAATGTATAACAGATAACTGTAAGTCACAGTTCTCTATTGTAGAACAAAGAAAGATTTGTGGAGGGACTGGCGACCTGCAAGGTCTTTCAGCGGTTCTCAACCTCTGAACACTCTGACGCTCTGGGAATCCCCTGTCTCAGTTTTCATTTCCACCATAGCTGCACACCCTAGGTTGCAACAGCTCATTAATTGTTCTTAACTATACCCTTTAAATGTTGTGTGTGCAATGAGTTTCCTGTTTATGCCACATTATGTCAGAAATGGTTATGAAGAATAAATATCTCAGTCACAGCCTTGGACTGTCAATCAGTCAGACAAGCTCAAGATTTTATTTTTTCATTGTGTCTATGGAAGCTGATTCTATAGGAAGAGGTTATGTTTTTTATGTTTTACCATGTTATTTTTTAAGTATTGAAGAATTCAAAGCAAAGACTAATGGAAATGGGCCAAAGGAGCACTGTTGTCAACAGTTTGGGAAAGAAGGTAAAGACCAAAACAACATGAAAGCGCAGGTAGACAAAAAAAAAAGGTAACCCTGAGGAAAGCTGAAGGGAGATATCCCAGGGCTAGAGTTCCCACCAGAGCCGAGCTGCAGCCCACAAATGGATGTCTCGTGATGCAAAGAGATTTTAATGGCCTCATCAGGGCAGTTCTGCGAGCATAACTGCATGCAGAGGAAACCGACAAGGTCAAAGGTCACATAGCATAGCATAAATGCGAAAGCCCAAAGAGCTCGTAATGCATTAACAAGCCGTTTGCAAAGCCTAATCCCACAATGTCAGAAAAAAGGCAGTTTAACCCTTGCAGGTGCGCTTAACTTTTTCATGTGGAATGCTGGTGTTTCAGGCTGTTAAGCCATCCCTATATCTGTTTTGTATACAGGCCTACATTGTAGTTATCTGTCATTTTCTCATTTAATTTTATTCAGTATTAATAACTGATCTAATTTGCTAATTTGCTGGCTAAAGCTCAAACCCTGTAGATGTTATCAGAGGGCTGTACTTACTTGCTATCACTGTGCTGCAGCTACACTGTTTGTGCAGTGAGAACACAGAGCGCTCTTGGGCAAAGTGCACTGAACTGCACTGCACTGGGTTCGCTCCAGCATGTCTGAGTGCAGGGAGGATAACTGGGTGCTTGCCAAGAGCTTTGTCCTGGCAGGACTCTACGTCTGCAGTATGTGCTGCAGCCTGTGTTTGTTGTTTGTCTCATTAAAATATCCTTAGTATTCCCGCAGATATTTTATATTGGAGCAGACATTTACATTTACTTTTACAACTGTTCTAAACTTGTATTATTATTATTGTTATTATTATTATTATTATTATATTTACATTTATTTATTCTGCAGATGTTTTTATCCAAAGCAACATACAAGGAGTAGATGCAGTCATTATTGTTATTATTATTATTAATAATAATAACAATAAATAATAATAATAATAATAAATCTGATTGCAGTGTGTAACTCAGTGATAATTATTGATTTTATAAATTAAATGAATAAAATGTGCTTCACTGGTTATGGCCAGAGGAGCATGACACCTGACAGCAACAAACAACAACAAAAGCCAGGTATCATTAGTTGCAGGGAGAGAGAAGTGCAGCACTGGGCCATGGGTTCCCAGCTGTGCTGAATGCTGCAGGTTCAGCCCACAGGGGCCCTCATGGGTCGCATTTCCATCCCGGCTGACTAGCTGCGCGTGATATCCCATGGGCCTCCTGTGTTTGGCCAGGCTGCTTCTACTGCTGCAGAGTTTAACCCTCCATAGCTCAGAGTTTAACCGTCTGCTAACCTCTGTTTGAGGCTGAGCCAGAACTAGTCATGGCTCGAAGGGAACTCGAAAACACAGCGTCAGGAATCACAGCTGTGCCACCCTGAGGCCTTATCTTTTATTTCTGAAACCTCTTTATTGAAACATCAGAGTCAGTTGATTCCAATAAAACATTCACACCGTGTTCAACGTGCCTAGTACAAGGATTATGGGTAAAAATGATATTTGGGGAAACAGCATTGCATAGACCTTTGCTTTCACAGAGGGGCTGTGCAGTTGAGGGAGAGGCAGTATTATTTTGCACTTAAGCATGGCACTTGACTTTCCCCAGTGATTTTACAGCAGGAAGGAAATGATCTGTATCAGTGTGCAGCTGAAGCATGTAATGATGGTGTCTGCAAAGAAAATAAATAATTTAATACAATCTACACCAAGCGGAATTTACCATGTCCACATAACAACTTCTCAGGCCTGTCGTGGATGTATTGTTTGTATTTGAGATTTGTATTTTAGATCCGGTTAGTATAGTTGGTGTTAGGGCTTTAAGTGATGTTACATACTGTATGTTCTTTCTGGTCTGTTCATGTTGTTAGCGAGATCTGGGACTGATGTTCGTAATAGTCTCACAGATGCACTTATCCCACACTCAGGGTAAGAGCATTCTGTAAGTGACTGTAATATAATACAAAGCCCATTTAAAACCCTGCCCACTCTTCAAACCTGTTTTCAGCCATGATGTCATATATTAAAGACAAATCAGCAAATAAGTGATCTGACAGTTGCCACGTGGAGCAGGTACACAGTATTGGGTGTGGACAAAGGGCTGGTCCTGTCTTTATTTGACTGGATGGGTGCATAGAGGGTGCGGGAGCATGAGCAGTTTGGGATATGAGTCACATTTCCTCTTGCTCCGCTCTCCCTAAGGGCTGCTGGAGGCATGTCCACATCAAATCATGCAATATCGCTTTCACCAGAGGACCAAATGAGCAAGGCAGAAGTGAACAGGTAAAAAATAGAGCAAGAGAGAGTGTTCACAGTCTCACATTCTTGTTAACACAAGAAAATTATATTTTTATAATTATTGAAAGTTACCCTCCTGACCATTATACCAATCTGCCGCTCAAGTCTGCAGTATTTGGTTTGGCAGGCCATTAATTATAAAAGTTTAAAAAAAAAACACCAAGATCTTGTAGCAGTCTTGCTGAAACAAGATTAACAAAAGCACACGTCAGGCCTAAATCCTCTATCAAACCTGTGAGCAAAAAAAAAAAATGTAGTGATTTCACTTGAATTTAAGCACAGCTGGGATATAAGGGTGTGTATAGGACTGGGATTTAGGGCCGGAGCATCTGTATTTTTAACTCCAGTCCAAAACTGCGGCCCTCCAGGACTGGGATGTATCCTGCATACACTACAACTCCAAAGGATTGAAGTCACTTGGAAAACACCTGGTAAAACTACAGATGAACTGGCCTCCATGGTATCTCCCTGCTGGGATTAAACAAACCCACAGAAGGTGGTCCAACTCAGGGGTAGACATGTCCTGGAGAGCTACAGGGTGTGTGGTGTTTTTGTTTTCACCCGACAAGCATGTGGGATATCATTTTTAGGAAGGAGCCCAGCAATGGACCTCCATTGCCAAAATATTCATATTTTCACCGACATGCCAATTTTGGGATTTGGGTCATTGTGGAACACCATTTCAGTTGCGTGCAGAAGTGCAAAAGCAGGGTGAGCCAATGGGGAATCTGCAGGATCTAATGCACATTTTCCTGCAGTGGGTTGCAGGGTGGGGCACTGCAGCTGTGCATTAGAGCTCAATGTTATTATGCCACTTGCAGCCAATGCGATTTCTGCCTAAAAGGCACCTGTGCATGAGCAGCAGTGTATTCTTTTAGAACCAAACCTGAGACGTTTTTACAGAAGAGCCTTTATCAGCCTTTACTCAAATCTGTATTCTTGATTCTTCTCTGCTACTTGAATATTGTAATCATTTTTATCATCTGTATGCAGTAATTGCTTGCTCTGGCAGTTTTAGTGTATTGTGTTCTCATTACTATGGAGCGTGTGATTTTTTGCTGTCTTGCTTGAATGGTGCTGTATAAATGAATAAATACCTGCGCAGTTGTGGAAGGCCGATCCGCTGGGAACTGGGTCAGTGGAGTAACTGGGCCGTAGGGAGAGGAGAGACTTTGGGAGAGGCAGAGGAACAAAAGGAGTTCCTGGGTAGGGCAGGGTGGGCGGGGCTTGGGTTACCAGGGTAACGCCTGGATCATATTACAGCTGATCCACTTTACTATCCTCCAGGGAGAGTGGGAGGGAAGGAGAGAGGAAGAGAGTGATATCGTATTTCACTTCATCTGAAGCTTATTGTTGGAGATGCTTTAAGGCCTACTGCACAGGCTTAGTATAGCTAACAATTACAACATAATTTACACTTCATAATTTCTTATTTTTTCATTTTTATTGATAATATGTTTCCTTTTGTTAGCTGGTGGATTTGTATTGCATGTCTGGTGCTTCTGGTATTATACACAAGAGTGGAATGAAAAGTAACCACTAAACCTTTCAGAGATGGGTATTTATGGAAATGATCTTTAATATGAATGACACGGAGTGCCTTTTGCAGGGCCTTTGTTGCTAAGTGAAGTAAAAACGGGAAGGAAGTGAAGGAAGTTTAGCACACACAAACCGCAGATGTTTCAGCAGATACTCAGCTCAGCTTGTGACTTCGCTAAAATCTCTCCCTGTCCTGGCTGAGTCTTTCACGATTTGCTGTCAGGTTATGAATATTCATGTCTATGGGACAGTGGGTTGTTCAATGCAGTAAAATTCTGTAATCATCTGTCCTCTCAACTGCAATTTATCTGTGCCATTTATTGATAATTTGCATGTTGAAGTGCAAAAGGACCCCACTGAACTAATAAAAACCCAGCAGGGATACTCAGCCAGAGTAGGCAAAGTAGGAAGTATGTGCTGTTGTCTTCAGTGTGTCGCTTGACTATAATCAGTGGACAAAAAATATTAACACACAGATACTGGTGAAAAAAAGGAAACATATTTGTTTGAAAAGCTGATGGAAAGTTACTGGACCGCTCAGCCATTAGGGGCGTGTCCAATGCAGTGACTTCCAAATCACATACCCCACTGCACTACTGGTATTTATTTGGCATAAAACGTGCACACTCTGCATTCAAATGATTGTGAGAAAACAGGTTAATTAACGGTTCTACACGTGGTAAAATTTTCAGTGTTGAGTTAAACCTGAGAGAGTACATGTGGTGGTTTTGAACCCATAGACACTTCATGGAAGTTAAATTAAAAATGTACTGTTTGTAGTATTTGTGTATTTTCTGAAGGTGAGGAAACCAAACCAGTTTTTTTTGCTCACTCTGGACGCTTGCCCATGTGGTCACAGGTGCCATGGGGTCAACATGCGTATCCCCAGCGGTCATACCATCCACCATCTCTGGCGCGTCTCCTCCCACAGCCGTCACCAAAGGCTAAAGCGGGTTAGCGGCTTTGATCCAGGCGCTGCCACTGTGCCAGCTAAATCCGCTGCCCACGGGTGAAGGAGGGGCGGTGGCAAGCCCAGCCCCACTGCATCCACACACAACCAACATGACTCACCCAGCCCCACATCAGCAGGAGATACTGGCATACATACACAGACAATGCCCTTCCCCTCCCCACCCCTGAAATCTAAACCTGCCAACCTGTCACTTAGCTGTGCCAGAGAGATGTGGATCTTACATGGATACTGCTTCATCTAATGATTTAAGTGTTGGAGTAATAAGTCAAATTTAGATTAGTTAGATTAACCACATAATTAACACCACGCACTTGTAGCTGCTGCACCAGATGGGTAATACCCAAACTTTCAACACTGTATTTAAACCAAAGACAAGAAATGAGCTTTTAGTTACCCCTGTGAACAGATACAGGCGTTGTTATCTGCTAGCCCTGCTAACAGACATGACCTCCTCTATTCCCTGCTAGACACAGCAAATATTTTCTGTTAGGTTCACTAACAGACTACAAGCAGCCCACTGGCTATATATGTATTCTTTGCACAAAAGTATATTTAATGCTTTCAGAAGGCAATACTGCAAGAAGAGGGTAATTAATTTATAGATTTAACCTTTGCATGCATTTACTTTATATTATTATTATTATTGTTGTTGTTCTTGCTGCTCTTGGTTTTTGTTGTAAGCAAGTCAGTGATCCTCACTACCATGACAAAACAACATCTCAGAGTCAGGCACTGATCTTTGCCCAAGTTCAAGTACACATGTTTTCCTCAGTCCTGTTCAAGGTTGAAAATCTGGAAAATCTGCCTGCCAGACATTCCACATACCAGTTTTCTGGGGGCTCTTCATGACTGTTAACCCCCCCCACCAACCCCTGCTCATGTTTAAAAACATATTACCCAATCCACTCACACTACGGTGGGCAGGACCAATGGGCTGTCTCCCCACCAAGGCCTGGCGGTTTTTCCAGCGTGATTTTGGCGGGAGGGTCTGTGCACCTGGGGGTGAGGGGTTGCCTGGGTGTAGGAGGGGGGGTCATTTCTGTGCCGTGCAAAGAGCAAAAACAACAACCCCCACGTGCCCTGTCCTACTTCAAGGCCTGCTGTTGTTAACCCCCCCCTCACAGCGTGTAGCCTTAGCGCTTAGCAGTAGGCCAGCAGGGGACATGCTGCCCCTCATTCATTTTTCACTTTCTCCCCGATCGCTGCTGTGTCGGGACCTGTGTGCGTGTCTGTATGTGTGTATGTCTCTGTACGTTTGACTGGACTGTCACAGGACTGCCGTCCCATTGGGTGGGGTGCTGAGAGAGCTTACTGGAGTTCCAGAGCTGATGATGTCACTGACTCAGACCACTGCTGTGTCAGTAAACCAGCCCTCAGCCCTCAGCACCTGCTCCTCTATAGCCCCAGTTTGACACAAACACAGAAATCACACTCACACATTTCTACAGCAGTTGCTTTGCTTTGGCTTTGATTGACTGACTGGTATTTTTCAGTGCTATTCAGAAATTATGCTCTTATATCAACAGCTGTAATCAGGTCCTATGACCACAGTGGAAAATATTTATTTTCTACAATTTCTTCTTTTTGGTTTTTTAAGTACACAGTTTGTCTGATATGTTTCTGACAGTCAAAGTTTTAACAAAGACCAGTTGGCCTTTTTAAATCATACTATAAAATAATGACGCTTTTGGCTGTTAATTGATTTTCAGATTCACTTCTTTCCTCGTGTGTTGCTCCCTATTTCCGATACTTGGAAGCATTACAAGCATACATGTATTTACCCAGATAAGCACCCTGTTCCCATATAAATGTCAGTGCTGCGATACACGTTACATCATATACAGTTTTCTTTGAACTTTAAAAGACCACTGTCTTAGAGTGTGCTGTTTGATAAGTTAAAAAACCATGCTCTCCTCTTAAACCCGATTCTCTGCTTTCAGAATTGCCCCCCCACCCCAATAACCATGCCATAAGTAACCTGATACTGTTCAATAATGTGTACACGATCATAGACAACTCCCCTCCCCAATGTGCATATGAGCACTACACTCAGTAGACAGCAGTACACACAAAAACCAACCCCTAAGGACAAAAGTATTCACTCACCAAAGAAAACATGTAGGTTAGCTAGTCTGGTGGGGCTTTACCAAACCTTTTAGGTGGTTATCACAGTCAAACTGGGGCGTGGCAGAGGAAACAAACACTTTAAAACCCTGTTTATCTGACAGGCTTTTATTTAAAAAGTGCAAATGACTCCCAGTAGATATCTGTGAGGATCATTTCCTCGCCTCAACAACAAAGGCTGAGTAACATGAGATCATGCCGCTCCAGTTTCGGCTCACGGTGCTGATGCAAAGTTTTTCTGTTCCTGCGGCGATAACAGAAAGAGGAACGCTATTGTGTGTGTCAGAGAGAGAGAGCCAGAGGGCCAGAGGGCCAGAGAGTGTGTGTATGCATGTGTGTATTTGCGTAAGAGTGTCCTTTCTTTCTATTGCTGTTTTGTATTATGCTGTACTCTATTGCCTCTGTTTGTCTCATTAAAGCTCCTATTGTGAACTACTTTACTATGATATTAAATGCATTTGTACCAATACAGTGTTATACTGCATTGTATTTTGGGAGACAGTGAATGATATTAAAACAGGTACTTATTACTGTTGTTTTGGTTTGCCATAATCATGGCTAAGTATCGTTGTAGTTATTACAAAACATACGTGAAGATATGATTTCATGTATTTCTTCTACCATTTCCCAAATTGTTGTATTTGCATTGAGAAAACATGTTAATTGTTTGTTAAAAAATCTTACTGTACAGCAATTAGAACTGAACTGGCGTGAAAGAGAGACATCTATTTATCAAATTCACATGGTACGTGCTGGGTGTTTTCACAGTGGCTCAAGATCGCCATCTCTTGGTTCAATTGGGGAAATGATAGCAAGTCACAATCGTAGTTTCGACAGAGGAAATCCCAAAGTACCATTTAGAGCAAACTTGTTAATCTTCACATGCTTAATTACCAAACCCCTTATACATACTGTTGAAGCACTGTTTAAATGAAGACTTCACTCTAACCTTGAGTGTACATTGTGCAATGATTCATTATAGTGGAAAAAAGTTATTCAGCCAATCATCAAGACAGATCCCTACCTTGCAACCGCATACAGTTGGTGTAGAATAAACATACAATAATTAAAACCCTATATTCTTCTTGCCAATTACATTTGAATAAAAATGAGTGAGAGAGAGAGAGAGAGAGTATGTGTGTGTTTTCCTTCCACCATCAAAGCCAACTGGCTGCAGCACAGTCATAGTTGACATTGTAAATCCTTGTTTGTCTGTTACCACGGTAACCTAAGCGCCGGTCTTTTTGGCCAGGACATTGTCACGGTAATAGGCCTTTTTGGGGATGTTGCCACAGGGGTCGTAGTACGCCACGGCGATGAACAGGCCCTTGCCGTTGGAGGCCAGTCCCACGCCCACGTTTCGCGAGTATCGCCACACCATCTGAGTGAAGTTACCTGGGAACAGAGCGCGGGGAGACAGAGCGGTTAGCAAAGGGTTTCATCGCTGGCTCGTCTGCTGGTCTGTTCCAATGGACCTCCCTGCTGGGCTACACAGGCACATGAAAGTTTACTCTGCTGTTAAACTCATATGACTGCCTGGTGTTGACCAGAGGCAGATCTGCTCCCTCTCTGAACTGGCTGGGTTCTGCTTAAGGCTTTCTTACTCTTCATTAGGAAGTTTTCCTTGCCACTCTGATAATTTAAAAATTGTTATACAAATAAAATTAGAAATTGAGCTGCTCTGGGGAAGACGGTCATCTTCCTCATCACTTTGAATGTGGTGTAAACCTGAGGTCAGCACACCTGCTCCTTTCTGAGAACCAGGTGAGGAGAAATCATAGCTCTCGATCTCCTTGTACCAGGCATCCGCCACCTCAGAGCCTAAAGGACATAAAAGTTTAACAATTAACCTGGGAGTAAAAGCTTGCAACTCCTCCATAACACTCCTACATTACCATGACAACAGCTTGGGTTTGTGTTTTAGGCCTACAAAAAAACCAATGTAACAATGATATCAAAATAAACAAATGCAATTTACCTTAAACTGGTTTGAAAATTGCATAAAAATTAGCATGGTAGTAGAAAATGCAATAAAACTATCACATTAGTGCATGTAAGCATTAAAAGCTCTGAAACTAGATTCTTAGAACTAAGAGGTTTAAAACAAGCATGTTAGCTTGAAGTGGTCTAAAAGAAGCATGTTAGCCCTAAATTTGAACACCCTTCGGCAGGCTGCTGAGAAATTCTCTCTCTGAACTTTTGAGATATACCTGTGGGGAGCTCGGAGCTAGCGGTCCCACGGTACCAGAAGTTCTGGCCATGCTCCTCTTCGCTGTTCTTTAGCATGGAGATGCTAACCAGGTGGGCGGCCCAATCCTGTGCCTCTTTGGATAGGGCGGGACAATGTTTCAGAGGCTCCGCCCCATGCTTCTTCCGGTAAGCGTTCTGTGCCTCGATCAGAGTCCTGGTGAACTTCTCCAGCTCCTTTTCTGTACAGCATGTTGGTTAATAGATAAACATTACTTGAATAGTCCCCCTAGAATAGATGCTGCTTCTTATTTGACAGATGCCGCATTTCATCCTCTTCTCTGAAATACCATAACCTTATCTACACCCGTAAAATCCCTACAGATGAGTGAATATATTCATAGAAACCAATTCTCAGAACTTTTTACCAATGCCAATAATATTGGGTTGCTCTACTCGTAGTAAACAGATTAGAGGGTTTAGCTGCCATTTAACCTCTATTTTCAGGCACACTATATTGTCTTTTCCTTCATGGCCAACTTTTCTTTCCTTTCACTGAGACACATGGCTCAAAAAGGTCCTACACGGTTGTGATGTCTCCTAACCTGTGATGTTGCTGTCAGCCCCATGGCTCTTGCTGTTTTCTGCAGAGCGTTCCAGTTTATCCTTCTGCAGAGGTGTGTCTGCTCGAAGGACGTTTTCCTTGAAGTATCCCGGGTTGGTAATGTTTCCCGCGGGACTGTACTGTCCCACCACAAACACGGTGTTTCCATCGGTGGCCAGTCCCACGCCAACTTCCTTCGAGCTCTTCCACACCACCTGGGTGAAGTGTCCTAATGGGAACACCAGGGGGCGACATTATCCAGTTTACATGTCAGAAGCACATTCCATTGAACGCTTGCACCTGAAATGTGCTTCTACAAAACGTTTACTGAATACATTTACAGCAACTTGAGTATGAAGTACATGAAACCAAACCTGATGAAGCATTGGTTGTTTTAAACAATATGATCTGACAACAGGAGCCAATATTTTGTTAACAGTTACCGGTTCCACTTTTGAATCCTGGGTTGTTGAAGTCGTATTTGCTGATCTCACTGTACCACTCATCTACAGCCTCCTTCCCTGTACAGAGAAAGAAACCAATTAAATAGTTTAAAGACAGAACATTTTACATTATATTTTAGCATGTTGTAGTTGTTGGGGAGCAGAGGTGGAGACTCTCATCTTAAGGTAGTAGAAGTAATACCATGTATTTGTCTCACCCATGCACTCAACTATCTGATTTCATTTATTAGCCCCCTCCTACTTTATTTATATGTTGTGCTATTTAACCTATAATCAGCTGGATAAGTAATTACCAACTGGTGCAAGTATGGATCAAATATATGCATGCAGTTTTATTTTATTAAACTGTGGTTTTCCACGTCTGTTGGGAAGCAAAGTATATAGCTTCATATGTTCGCTGCATACCAGATGGTTTTTTGGGACTGGAGCTCCAGGCGTAGTAAAGATTCTCGCCGTTGTCGGTTTTGCTGTGTGCCAATTTTCTGGTGGACAGTAAGTAGTCCGCCCACGCCTGCGCAGATCTGCACAGGTCTCGGCTCAGCGTCAGTGGCGGCGCCCCGTGCTTTGAACGGTACGTGTTGTGTGTCACCACAAACTCCTTCTCAAAGCTCTTGTCTGTTCGAAAAAAGGCATTAAACTGTGAGATTCAGGAGAGCCAGTAGGCTAAGTTTTTTTTAATTAACCAAATTCACCCACCAAACTCAATTCAATTAAAAATTAAATTAAAAACAGGGAATGATTGGAACCAATAACGATTAACAAGCAAGGTCGCTGGCTAGAGTATAAAGCCCGTGATTTTATTAGTAAGCTCACCGGCTAGAAAACTTAAGAGGTCCGAAACTAGTGTGCAATTCTAACTTGCCCGTGCGTTTGCCCCTGATTTAGATATTGCTAGCGAGAAAGATTTCTAGATGGCCAGCGCGACTAGAGACAAACGTCAGGGTTTTATAGTAAATAAATCGAACAAATAAAACCACAAAGTGTCCTTGAACCTGCAATTGTCCAGCCGGTCATGAGAGACCAGGGACTAGAATTTGTAACTGGTTGTTTTTGCCCAGGAAGGCTGAGCCATTTGTGGCCTTGCCAATGTGGACCTCGGGTCACAGCTAGAAGTGGCGTTGGTGAGACTTGAATCGCCGCCCACAGTACAAACAGCTTGCTCTATGAGCCACCTGATGGACCCCCTCAAGACTACTACTATCTCTGTGGTGATGTCTCCTCACCCGTGGTGCTGCTGTCGGCCCTGCGGTTCTTGCCGTTTTCCGTGGGGTTCTCAGGCTCCTCATTCTGCACAGATGTGCCCCCCGGCAAAACGTTCTTCTCGAAGTATCCCGGGTTGGTAACGTTTCCCGCGGGACTGTACTGTCCCACCACAAACACGGTTTTTCCATCGGTGGCCAGTCCCACGCCAACTTCCTTTGAGCTCTTCCACACCACCTGGGTGAAGTGTCCTAGTGGGGACACCAGGGGATGACATCATGAAGATTACGGGTCACAAACCATGGAAACCTTGCAACTGAAATATACTGCATGCTCTTCCACGCACTTTCAGCATGAAGTACAACATTTTGTTAAAAATTACCAGTTCCACTTTTGAATCCAGGGTTCCTGAAGTTGTAATCTTTGATCTCACCATACCACTGGTCTACAGCTTCTTTCCCTGCACAGAGAAAACAAAAATGGGGAAAAATGTAATATTAATTGGTTGATTATTTCAGTCAGGAGATGGTACTGATTGGACAGTGAGGCTTCACAAACTCCAAAATGGCTGGAGTTGTTTAAAAACACTGATTTCTATTCATTTGTATTGTGTGGGTATGGGATGAAGTATGTGTGTGGATTAGGTGGTTACACACCCCTGGGGTCATTTGGGACTGAGCTCCATGCATAGTAAAGATTCTCGCCGTTGTCTGTCCTGCTGTGTTGCATCTTTTTCGTGGCCAGCAGGTGATCCGCCCACGCCTGCGCAGATCTGCACAGCTCTGGGCTCAGCGTCAGGGGCGGAGCCCCGTGCTTTGCGCGATACGTGTTGTGCGTCTCCACAAACTCTCTCTCAAAAGCCGAGTCTGTACAGAGAAGATAAGCCAGCGCAGTCAGGACATGGTGGGAGGGCAGCACTAGTGCTGATACTTATCAGCTTCACAGAAAAATGTCGCACCCGCACAAACACAACTTTTGGTCGTGCAAAAATGACCGTTGCATTAGACAAGATAGTCAGATGTGGATATTGTGATGTGAAACTGTCAGGTTGTAGAACAATGTGGTGGAAGGCCGTCCTTCGGGCTTCTGAAGGAGAATTAAATCAACAAAAATAACATGAACAGAGGAGGAAAAAGTACGCACCTGTCATGGTTTTGCCTTTCCTCAGCACTGCAAGACAAAGACAGACAGGACTGATTACGCACTGTTGGCACACAGTGAGGAACGTGGCTCTGTTTGAGTTGAGGACATCCTTCTACAGAAAGACTGCAGACACCAGCAGAACTACCCAATCCTCCTCCACCCTCCCCTGACCCCGCCCCCGACAGCCAAAAAACATTTTCACCTGGAAGAGGAGAGAACACTCTAAGTGCATTTTTATTACTTAATATTTCTTAATTTAATTACTTTATTCTCTGCATGTGTTAACATGTCCATTATTTTTAGTATTTGTAATAAAATAATGGATATATTAACATATACAGATATATTATTTTTTTAAAATAATTTTCTGACAGACATACACATGGGTGTTTCTTCATTGTAAGCATCGGGTGACACGTTCAGACGTTCCAGCAGCAGGCCCCGTCCCCAGTGTCTGCTGTTCTCACGCACTTAAATATGTACTCACCCTCCTAAGTGCATCTCTAACTCAACCCCCTAATTCCACTCTGGTCCCTCTGCATTCTTGGCTCCATAACTCATTGTAACCATCACCATGAAGCCCCAGCCTCCTGCCCTGACTGCTGCCCGCTCGCCCTGCATCGCAGTGCTGCAACGCCAGCTAATCAGATGAATTATGGGGTAAACCGGACCGGCAAGATCTAATTACGGGGGCCGTTCAGGTCCAGCAGAGGGGGAGGACCATATCTGGCAGGAAATGATCCAGTCTGTCCAGATGACATAGGCGACAACTGGGCTGCTTTATGGCAGCAATATGACATCACTGTCAAAAACATCATGCCCGATGACTTGTTCAGGGCTGCTCTCATCGATAACAATTTAATAAATTAATAAATAAATAAATGCACTCCATACATTACAATCAAAGCACTTTCCAAATGAAAGTTAGAAAAAAGCAATTGTAATTTTATAAGTAACAGTGAGTTAAAACAATCGTGATGCCAGAATTAAGTATTTAAAACAATAATAATATAAAATTGTGTATATCTTACAAATGCCTTTATGTATTTTTGTAATCCATTAACTTTTTTTTCCATAACCTAAGGAACATCCTTTACTTGAAAAACTTAACGTTCAGTGATCCATAAATTTCCTGTAGGTGACTGACAATTTTAAAAAGAAACAACTAATTTTATTGCAGGTTTTGGCATGTGAGGTGAACAGATGACTAACTCTAGTGAGAAGTTTCATGCATGCCTCAGTTTATACTGAACACTATCAACTGTCAGGAGTAAATAAATAAAATATGAATATTCATAAATCGCAGTGCATTAAGCTGCAGTGTAGAGAACAGTAACTCATCCTTGCTGTGTGGAAGCACAGACCTATCACTTTTGTTTGCTGCACACAACTCTCATTGTATTCTTCCACACACTGCTATGAATGTCACATTTCAGTTTCTGCTTTTATGTGCTTGTTTGTTTGTTGTTGTTTTTTTTATTATTTTTTTAGTACATAATGTATCCAATTCATTCTTACTGGTATGTTGAGATCTACAATACAGAGCTTTCATGTGACTTGTACTTTCCTGCCTCCAGTCCATGGATGAAGAGCGCAGGAGCGAAAGCGCGGCACACCTGTTCCCTCTATGAAATCTCATAACAGAACCCCAGCACAGTGATGTCATCCCAGCAGTGATTTAAATGAGTTTTGACTGGATCTGAATTGATTGAGGGAAGCCGTGTGCACTGGTGTAGCATTCAAAGCTTTTACTGCGGCGGACAACTGACCTCCCCTTCATTTAACTATGAGTATTCCTTTCTTTAAAACAAATGAGCATTATTTACAGTGGTTAGACTTGTTAATCTGCGCTTGTTTTGTGGAGATGGTCTACTTTTAAATGATTATATTTATCAGGTTGCCAGTGGCCCCGTACACACTAACACACACACACACAGAGTAGATTTATGGGTGATGCAGCATCCACTCTGCAGAGGTGGCAGGTCACTACACACCAACATTGCCCAACCCCCCCCCCCCCCCCCCCCCCCCCCCCCCCCCCCCCCCTCTCTCCCCCACCCCCCCCCCCTTCCACCCCCCCCAGTTTTCAAGACTCCCCGAAATACCAGAGCTCAAAAAAACTCATCCGCCTGTGCAGGGCAGAAGCGTCTAAACTTCATTTACACTGAACTGACAATTTAGCATCCGTCAGAGAAAACACACACAGGCACGCACATGCAAAAAGCAGATGTGCATGCACACATAAACACTATATACATGCACACATACACACACACACACACACACACATATGTATGTATGCAGACACAAATGCATGTGCATGCACACACAAACACTATATACATGCACACACACACACACACACACGTATGAATGCAGACACAAATGCATGTGCATGCACAGAAACACACTCACACACACAAGATGTGAATACTCGCGCAAACACATGGACTCACAGGAGGCAACGTCAGAAATCACCCCCTCTCCCCTGTTTGCACATTAGCATCTCTCCCAGCAGTACTGTACACACCTGCTCCACGTCTCTCCTATTTACAACTCTGCTTGCTGCTCGTCCTGAGTCTGCAGTATCTCTCTCTCTCTCTCCCTCTCTCCTCTTCTTTGCTCTCTGTTCCTGTGTGAGGAACTGCGGTCCTATATATGAATAGCACAAGACCCTGCCCCACCCCCCACATCCCCAGACTAACAAAAAAACTAACTCTGTCACACACACACACACACACACACACACATTTCATTTTCACTTCTACTTTATAGTAACCACTGACGTATTTTCTGTGCAAACTTATAACATGTACTCAAACAATCAGTGAGTTATTCAAATTTAACGTACTGCAATGTTTTAGTGCTCTTAAAATCAGACTCCCATAAAACGCATCTCGTACAAGGTCCCCAACTAATATCAAAGGGCTTTTTAAAAAATAACAATTCTATTTCACTGTACCGTTAAAAAAAGGAAAATGATCTTCCTGAGATACTAGTGGAAAGAAAGAGGTTTGTGGAAAATCCACCCTATAACAAAGCTGTAATGGGGTAAACAGTGGACACCTGCACTGTGCGCTATGTAAATCAGTGGTGGGAGTATTTACCATACACAGCAGAAACCGTCTGACAGGAGCACAGACACGTGCGAATACACACAGATAGGTGCTCCTGCATATACCTACACAATATGTTCATGTAGCTACTTATGCATAGATATGCATAAACATTGACGGAAACAAGCACACATACATTCACATGCATACATACACACACTGATACGACAATGTGCCCAATCTACCTGTGCGCACATACACATGTACAAAGATGCACAAGTACAAACACACACAAACACCCACCCACCCACACAAATTGGAAACTGGAGAAGTGTGAAATTAAAAAGTTTCAGTTTACTTGTTTCTAAGTAGACTGAGGGACAATGTTTTGAGAACGCTGCGTTGTCAAGTGTGTGAGGTGACTGGTTGCTTTTCCTGTGTTATCGTTTCTTTTCAACTGTTTTCAAGCTCTTCCTTAGCATGTTAAGAAAATCAAGTGCACAGAAGGGCAACAAGACCAGCCCCAGGTGTCATAAAGAATCAATAAATTAACTATATCGGTATGAACTCTGTTTGGAGAACTGAACTTTAGAAATTAAAGGTAGAATATTTAAAATTATTTAAAAGTGGATTATGCTGTCACTGGGATACTTTTCCCACATAGGCTTGCCAACTATGAAGAGGTGGACACTTTTTTGCTGACCGGCTTTCAGAAGGACTGTAGTTTGACTGAAGCATGACACTTATACTAGAATATCCTTGCTATTATACAATGATTCAGGAGTTTTTATAATGTATGAGTTTAAGTGTTCGTGCAGGCATATTTGATCAAAGATAAACAAATGCTGGAAGAATGTGGAATGAAATAGTTTTATTTTAAGTTCTTGGTTAGTCAGAATAATTTTGTTGATGTTATTTTGCTGCAATATTTTGATGTCAATCAACAAGTGACATCAGAAATCAGAAATATGTAATGAGTGATGATTTAAATCCTATCCTGGAGGGCCATGGCATCTGCAGGTTTAGACTTCACCCCTGAAACTCAGTTACTGCTTGCCTTTAAAACAATTTACATGCTTAACTCTAGTTGGGCGTTGAGAATAAGACAGCCTCCCACACAGGTGACATGTGTTTATATCTATCTGATATGCCAATTTGCCTATAGTGAGAGGAGGTGGCTGGATCTCTTTGGTAAGGTTTATGGTGTTTGCACATGCCTGATAAAGCCACGGAAAAGACTGGTCGGTGTGTTTCAACCTGGCCACAGGTGTGGGCAGTCTCGTCCCAGGTGGCACAAACAGTGACACATTCCTTTGGTTTGGCGAAGGACCAAACAACATTTACCCAGAAACCCGGCTCTGTTTGCCTGATTCTTCCGTGGAATGACCAAACCCTGATAGACAGGTGAACACAGGCTGAAACTCAAAACCTCTGACTGAGTGTCAAGGATCTTAAAGCATGAAACAGCTATTCATTACAAGTGGGTAGTTATCAGATCCACTTGATATTGTAGTCGGTAGATACCCACACGCTCTAGATTGCATTTTGTGCTGCTAACTGCGCCATACTTATGTGTCCCCTTCTGTTAAGCGCTTACATTATGTTCACACCTCTCCTGATATCAGGTTGTTTTGCATGTGTATACATACTGATGCAGTCCTCTTAAAACAGCATCGTTCTGTGCCATCAGACCACAGTCAAACTTTCACGCGGGAACACAAGAAATTACCTAGGTCATCATTCATTAGCTTATTGATAGCTGTAGCCATAAACTGTCAGAGTGCATAAAGGAAAGGGACATTTAAATAATTAAGAGCAGAAGTTTGCATGTAATTCAGGACTGGATATGATATAGGACCCCCCCCCCCAATCTGTCTGAATTTGCCACAGTTCAACAGAGGTACAGGAAGTGATGTGTGGGATACACACTACTCACCTTGGAAGCGGAATGCCATCTTTAGGGACGGGCGGACTGGCGACTGTGGGGGAGACACACGGGGTGTTGAGTTTGCTCCAGAAGTGAGATGTCTCTGTCTGCCCTGTGTGAGTGTGTGTGTGTATGTGTGTTTGTTACATGCAGTCAAAAGCAGTGACGCACACCACACACGCAGGTACCTCAAACGCAGAGGAAGGAAACTGCGGTCATGGGCAGCCGCTGCACTTCTGCTTCTGAAACTGCACAGAATAGGGTGAAACGGCTTTGAGCTGGTCTTCAGAAAATACCCAGAAATCCCTGCTTCAACAGCCATTCTACTGAGGACACCCATAAATATCTTTTTCTTCAGCCTTTTGCTGAAAACACCTATAATTCACACATTGATGAAACAGGGTATAACATTACATTGCTGTCATTTAGCTGACACTTTTATGCTAACCAATCCTTCCTGAGAGCAATGTGCTTTGTTCCTCAAGGACCCAACAGCACTGGTGTTCTTGCTGTGTGACAGTCATGTACCTTAGCCATGAGCCTACAGGATGCTGAATTATGGGTAATGAAAACACCCAAAAGTCCTTGGTTTAACGGCACCCTCAGCTTGTTTGCCCAGGGGTTCCTGCAGTCTGGGTGTTTTTGGTAGATTTCTGATTGCAGTTTGCAGAGTATGGTCCTTGTCGTATCAGATGTTCTTATGTTTTAGAGTAGTTTAAGCAGAAAAAAAAAAAATTTTGGTTCAACTTCTAGTTATAGGATTAACAATTTCATTAGTGGGCTCTGATGTTGTGTGATGTGTCAAGGATTGGGTTTTCTGTGTTTTCTGAGCAAAAGACTTTCAGTTTGTGATATCTTTCATTCCAGAACTTTGGTTTCGGAATGCCGTCCTTTATTGTTTGTCATTGCAAAGCGAGTTTGTCAGACTAATGTATAGCTCTGGTCTGTCTGTCCCAGCTAATGTTCACCTCCTTTGAAAAGTTTAGTTTTAACTTTATAAATATGTGTAATGAGAATGCAGTGTGTAACATTATCTGAGCTCTGGGGAGAATTTCGTGTGAATTTATTTCAGACAATAGTGAATTGTCTTTCCTCGTCAGTAAAACTGGCCTGATTGCTTTGTCACTGTTTGACATCTTTACAGGTGCAAACACATAGTACAGGTGTAACCAGGAATAAAAATTTACAAGAAGTGCCTTTTTGCATTCTTGACCTCTTTGTTTGTAGAACATTTTAATGGTAATGTTTTTGCAAAAATCTACAAAAATGTGGCAACTATTGCAAAACCACTCTTTACTCAACTGACAGCTTCCTGTAATTATGACCACTAAATCAAAACGTTTGGTATGCTATGTTAGGTGTCATAGTTAATGTTTTAAATGCATTTTTTAAAATTTGTTTGATTTCCCTTCAATCTCAGAGCATTTTACTAAAAGGTGAAAACCTAGTCAATTTCAACGAGTCAAACAGAAATGTTTGATCTTGTCAGAAACTACAGCTTATCAAACCCAAGGAAAATCTCACAGATACCAACATTTATTCACCACATAGAACAGTATGACCAACTGCTAGATGCATCTCAGGCTTCAATTTGCAAGATGATACCCTCCATCCTGAGTAATAATGCTCTCCATGACCTGCAATGCAAAATTGTATACTCTGTTGTGCACTTTTTTTATTTCCCTTGAATTGTGATTGGTGGGGCCGCGGTTGAAATATTCCGCGCTCTGATGGCTTTCGCATGAGAGGCTTTTAAAACCGAAAGGTCACAAGTAGTGTGGCGCATGTGTGACAACTGACATAAGACACTCTGAGTGTGCCCTGTGCGGTGCCCATCTTCCTCTTTCCTCTTCCTCCTCTGTGGTGAGTGTCCGCTTTCAGTTTGTGTGAAATACTGTGCTAAATATCTGTGTTTTTGACTTCAGTCAGATATTGCACAATTGGTCGCACCCCTCACGTTTACATGCTCTTTTCCTTTTTCCCATCCTTTGTCTCTTCCAGAGGAGTGTTACTTTTGGGATCACTAAAGATGCTATATAACAATGGCATTTGATTTGATACACCTCTTCTGTGTTGATCTGATTCAGTTTCTTATTTTTTATCTCTATGTGAAACACTGTGTGAAAGCATGACTAATAGGTGGAAACTTTAAGCCATTGAAATATTATCACAGTCATTGTAGTTCACAGGAGTGTTCCATTGATTTGATTCAAAGTTTCAGTATATTATTTCAAAATAAATGTTTTAACAAAGTATGAAAGTTCACTTAATGACTATCAATTACAGAAAATCATGAAATCAAATCATTTCCTTAAAATAAATCGACAGCCCTAGTTTGAACGTTAATTCAACTACCACCAATCACTAGTCACTGATAAGTGTACCATCTTTAGACACAATATATTTTTTTATGCATCCATATGCCATCCAGTAGTCTTTTAAATGTAACTGAGAAGTCAGTCATGGTGAATATAATATTACTCTGATTTGAGTGGTAATTCTCCAATGGCTTCCACCTGTTTTGGTCATCTGGCTTGTAGACACAGCTACCTCCCGCCCCAAGGATGAAACAGAATGTCAGTTATAAACTACTGGTTTGTTTCCTTTACAATTTCAAAGCAAATGGGCCGGGGATGGAACAGACGAGAGAGGAGATGAACTGACAGGTCATCCGATACAGAACAGGTGTCAGATGTCATGTTGACGACTTCTGTAACATTTTTCAGCTCATCGTCAGATAAGAGCCTGCCACAAGAATGTAAACATTTTTTCTACACTTTTTTAACTTTTATTTTCATTTCTCAGTTCATTGTCAGATAAGTTAATGTAAATAAGGGTTCAAAGGGAATTCACTGAGAGATCCATCACCTTCCAAAACCTTTGCCAGTGATGTGTGCTTTCTGTAACTAGGAAATCTCAGTGGAATCGATCTTTGAATAAGAGACCAGGAAGATTCATTATGGCTAAACATGAGTTACAAATCATAAAACATGCATATTTCCATGAGTGAATTGAAGATTTGCTTTGGTTGATTCAACTTAATAGAATGCTGGTGGAAATGTTCCTTGTTTATTCTTCTCTGCAGAAAGGAAGTATAAACCATTCACATGGTTTCACAAAGAGACCTGCCATAGAAATTAACTACATCATGAACTAAAAATGTATAAATTGTTTTAAAAAAACATTTACATTAAAATACATTAAAAACATATTTCTTGATGAGGTGGAACCTCTACTGCAAAGAAATGTGAGACAGTGATAGGAACAGTATAACAGTAAATCTGCTCACACTGAAATGTGTCGGTGTTATGGGTTGTGTTGTGAGGCACACACATACACACACTTTCAGTTTTGAGTTATGAGAAATTCCTTCAAAAGGCAAAAAGTTATGACCTTACCTGGAAGAAGAGGTGTTGAAGGAAGTGTTTTGTATGGCAAATAACTCACCTGTCCATTAAAATATTCTAAATGTGAGTGAATAAATACACATTCAACTTTCAGGAGTACTCCTGAACCTGGGGCCCTTGCTAAGACCAACAATATGCAATATAGCTCTTAATCTGTGTTGTTTATTAGTGTATTGCATGGCAGAGTCTAATAGTCTAATAATTGGCTGCATGAGTGTGTGATGCAAACAGAACACTGAGAATAAAGAGCCGATATCATAATATCAAAAATTATATTTTTATTTAAATGAAGGGGTCTCAGAGCGGCAGGAAACAGGGTGAATGAATTTCAGCTGCTACGGGAGACTGGTGTGCCCTGTGTACGGTGCTTTTCTTTCACATCATAACTGTAATTGCTGCAGTAAAACAAGCTTTTTCTGGGTGTTGTGTATTTAATTAGATTTTTATACAATTATGACATTTCATCAGGAATAGCTAAATAATAATTTTCCATTGTGTCAAAAACAGATACACTGGTTTAATCAATCAGATCGATCACAAGATAAGTAATGCTCGCCTTTTTGAAATGTGATTCCTCTTGAAAGAGGCCATGTTTGTAACTGATTAACTGACAGACCATAAAGCAGGTTTATTGATAGATCAAAAGTGGTAGAACAGACCTCTAGGTATTAAAAAAAAAAAACTCAAAGGAAAATGACAAACAGGTACATTGTTAAGATCTGATGAACAGAGAAGGTCATATTGGAGTGTGTGAGTGAATATAGATCTGTGATGTAAATGAAACAGAGTCCATTTTAACATGCCCAGCACGAGGGGGTTCTGTTCCTCTTCTCTACCCCATCACATGATCCAAGACCAGTTCTGCAGTGGCCCTGCTCACTTGCCTGTATTCCAGGACTAAAGCAGGAGTAAAGCAGAAGAAACTGATGAAATAATGCGAAAAATACACTCCTACTCATGCTTGATGTATCAAACACATTGTTCATTTTATTCCCGTGATTTGTTATGGTCCTGGAGTTTCCAGTCTGCAAAGTGCAGAAGGACTAATATAACATGAAGCGCATAATAAAGACAAAAAAAAATGGATTTACCTCATTGTAGGACATTTTCCTCGAAATATCCTGCATTGGTAATGTTGCCCTTGGGACTGTACTGTCCCACCACAAACACAATGTTTCCATCGGTGGCCAGTCCCACGCCAACTTCCTTCGAGCTCTTCCACACCACCTGGGTGAAGTGCCCTAGTGGGGACACCAGGGGGCGACATTAGATTAGCAAAGCTGGGCTTGCTTTTCCCAGTGGCAGTACTGCAAATAAAGCCACTTTTGAGAATAATAAACTTTATTATTATTTCAAACAGCACTTCTTACAGAAATATTCAAAGCACTTTCCACAAAAGGAAATATGATAGAGTTGGTATTGAAAATAGCCCATATAAGATGTTTCTTAACATTTAGACCAGCACATCATCCAAGTTAATAAAAAATGTTTGTTGTGCTGGATGTACCTCAACTTACAAACTTAAACAGCAATATTATTTTTATTGCATACTCCTTGGTTCAGTGCATTTACGGCTAACACATTTTAAATTTAGGTTTACCTGTGTTGGAGTTGAATCCAGGCTTGCGGAAGTTGTAATCTTTAATCTCACTGTACCAGCTGTCTACAGCCTCCTTCCCTGCAAACACAATTTTACTTACACAGTCGTAGAGGCAAAGTGCATTGTTAATATAAAAGAATAGTCACATACATGTGTTTATTAAAAATGTCCATTAAAATCTGGACCAATAGGTTTCAAATGTAATCCCTGTTATTTGATTCTATATTAATAACTATATTCATATAGTTATTAATGGTGGCATTAATGACATGTCCTCTGAATCACCAAAAACCCTCAGTTTTCCATTTGGGTGTGGAAAATAAGATCGTAACATCACCCCTTAGAAAAGTTTAATGACTGACTGATTAAATCCAACACACCATTAAGTAATTTCTGTTAAATGCTATGTTACAATGAAGGTTTCCTGAATCCTGAAATTATGTCCTTTAGAAGATGAAAGGGGTGTTTTATTTCTATGACACTGACATAAAGATATTTATAACTGACACACAATCATTACTGTTCTGTACTGTTCATATACATTGATCTCACATTCAAACATAAATGCATTCTCTTTATACAGAGGCATAAACAAGGAAATAGTACAGAAATGCAGAGTATTTGGACATGTGGTTTTATCTCTGTAACCAAACACTGTAGTGCAATCAGACCATGCAATACACACCAGTGAGCTGCTTGGGGGCGGAGCTCCAGAAGTTGTAAATATTCTCTCCGTTCTCTGTGGTGCTGTGCTGCATCTGTTTGATTGACAGCAGGTGATCCGCCCACGCCTGCGCGGATTTGCACAAGTCTCGGCTCAGCGTCAGCGCCGGCGCCCTGTGCTTTGCGCGATACGAGTTGTGCGTTTCCACAAACTCTCTCTCAAAGCTGTCTGTTCCAGCTAAAAAAACAAACAAAAAAAAAAACATTGGCTTTAAATCCTTATTAACGTGTGCTCTTTCCCAAGATACAGCTGACATAGGTGTGGTCTCACCTGGGTGGTGTACCGGGAAGCAGGCCTACTGGTTGTCCAACTTTGCAAGTACCATGAAGAACTTTTATTGTTACACAGTAACACATGACTGTCTATCTGTAAACTAAGTCAACCTTTTACGTACTTTTAGCTAAGTTTGTTTACTGAAGTTAGCCTGCTAATTTGATAAGCCATCTTAATGGTTCACCCCTTTTTATTTTCAAGTGAAAAGAAAACCAAGCAGAGACCTTGAAACTCTCCAGGTGTAGAGCTATTCTTGTCAGATGGTAACCGATTAGCACAGATTGCTTGTGGCCAGCCCTGGTTCTAGGAGGGTCTGCTGGTTTTTATAGTTATGCAGTACTTGAGTGATCAATTAAAAAAGGGTTCTACAATTATTTCATCTGGCCTGGCTTCTAGGGTCAAAGCCAGGTACTGATTTCTTGAGCAAAATCAAAATCCAGCAGGCCCTATGGGCCCTCAGGACCAAATGTACCACCTTTAGCCTGGATGGGATTCTGTTTTTATTTTAGGAGCTGGATACAAGTTGTGTGGGTTTTTTCCCGCTGTGAGCACTAGAAATGGTAATTATTCAACTCCTGTAGTTCACAGGAACAGGTTCTGTTGGAATTGGCTCCAAATACACACTACACCACTAATTAATGTACATTGCTGCTCCAAGAAAAGAACACGATGAGGTGATTCTGGGGACCTTCTGAATATGCTGCTTAGTAAACACTGTAAAACCATGATAACCTCTTCTGAATGTGAAACATGCTGTCACCTGTCCATAATTAAAATCTGCTGAAGGATGACTTGTGTCCAATAGCCATAGTCATACAACAACAAGTACTTTCATTGTCTGTGCTAAGAATGTAATGCCATAACAAAAGGCAGAAATCAAAACCTGCACTGTGTTAGAACAGGTTCAAGGTCAAAATGATGATAATGATAATGGAACTTAAACACAAGTTTCCAGGAACCATCATTAATCAAACAATAGGCTGTGACAATAGCCAGTGTACTCAGAGTTTGAGAAGCTCTGTCATACTGCATGGAAGGGACAAATACCTGGACACACAGTGGGCTTCAGGGCTGGAGCTAAACAACCAGTGTACAGTTCACACAAGACAAGTCAACTCCGACATTTCAGAATGTAATTACTTTAAAGACAATAATAGAAAAAAAGGCGCACCTTTGTTGGTTCCGGTGTGTTTGGCAGCTGTGAAATAATCAAAAGTAGTAATTAACTTTTATTTGCATAACATGTGTAGGACTTCAAACAAGTTACTTTGGCAATAGACAGTGATTTAAATGCCAGATACCCAATAGCCATTGAAGCTCATGACAGCAAGCAGTTCTATCTCAGGTTAGGGCTTGCACTAGCCTGTGTAGTGTATGCAAACTGATCTGCGGTCAAGATATAAATATATTCTGTGAAATTGTAACTATGGTTTGAGAGTTGAGCACTACATTTGATAGCTCACAAAAATCTGCAACAATCCTTATGGTGCATTGGCTTCTTTTGAGGTGCATGCTGGGGTATCTGTGCTGAAGCCAAAGAGTAACCAATGGTTTACATTTGCATTTTTCCTCAATGTGCTTTCAGTTTTATACTGCAAACTTCTATATCACACTAATTCACCATTAGTATGACGTTTCATGCCCTCTCAGTGATGGAAGGCAGCAGGTGCAATATAATGAATGTATAATGAATAAGCAGCTGGGCTTGTAACTCAGAGGTTGCAGGTTAATTTCTCAGGTAAGGCATTGCCCTTGCAAACATGAGCAATGTGATTTATCTGGAGTACCTCAGAAGGCCTAAATGTGTACAGCTGTACAAATGGATAGTGTGTAAGACTAACATGTGTACATTGCACTGGATAACAGTATCTGTAAAGTAATGCTCGAATTATCATATGCAAACAGGTAAATTGCTATTGATCTGAACTTCCAGGTGGTGCAATCGCTGTACAATGTCAGCAGTAGCTCAAGCTCTTCAAGTTTTTGTTCTCTGGAGAAGCCCTGGCTTAAGCCTCTTGCTCCTGCCTTTGGGATGAGTCGGACCTCTCTTTTCCTTGCTGTTTGTAAGGTGGAGTAGGAAGGTCTCACGCTGTCTCAGCACGAGGATGGGCGGATGAGCACAAGAGAAAAGTGACTCAGTCGCAATACTGACCTTTAGTGGGTATGGTGTCCCGTGACACCTTGTTCTTCGGAGCTGCAAGACAAACAGGACATGCGGTTTTTTGTTACCTTAATTGCACGTCTGTCTGGGAGATTCCGGGCGTGCTTGTTGTTCTGCAGCTAACACGATAGTCCGCACTGCCAACGCTTCTCATTCCAAGACAGACCACATTGGCTGAATTACATAGAAGTGTCACTTTTATGTAACTCACCGCCTCTCAAGAAAAAGTTTATGAAATTTAAGATTTAGTATACTTTTAACTTAAAATCTGTGGTAGATTTGCTTAAAGTAGCCAAAAGAAGAGAGGCTGAGGAGTGAAGTTCCAGAAGTAAACGATACGCAGTTTGTTATACTTCCTCATAGACTTCACTGTTGATTGCGAAATGAAAAGAACTATCCGTCAATCGATATTCAGTATCCACAACGATATTATATATACATATATGTACAACACAATATATATTTAGCATCTTCTGCCATTTCCCCCGGACAAAAATAATGCAACGATATAATATATAATTAATACATGTTTCCTTTGTGAAAGATTCTTTGTAGACTCCCCCTTTGACATTCGGTAGCCCATGATTCTCCTCCTCAACCCTTTATTATCATAGTTATTTGTAGTATGCAATGTATGTTAACACAACGCACATACGGATCATAAACTTCAATTCATAATGGTCCATTAAAGCTTTGGCGTCAAGCCCTCAAATATTAGAGCTATCTGTCATGTTTACCTGCCATTCTCTTATGCCATTCTGTGTCATCTCTTTTATTTTGTCGTTAAACTTAAACTAAATCATATAAATCGCCCCTTCAAATGCCACTTGTTTTGGAACACTTTTTATTCTTATTTTATTTTTCGACTACCCAGCATCACCATAAGACCGCAGCCCCCATTCCCCTGTGTTAGCAGTGATAGCTGAATGCGCGCATCCTGCCCGTGAGAACCTAAGACACAGCAGGGAAATTTCATACGGTTCAAAGCCCTTCGGAGCAAGGGGAAGTTGATTAAACTTTAAATATATTTAGAAGAACATCAAAAACCTAACTACCAAGCCAGTCAGAATCCAAGTGCAAACAGAGATTAACTCTGGCAGAAAATCTGCGCACAGAAACCATACTGTCCTTTACTCGCAGTTGTTACACACCAAAACATTCATTCGGTCTGCCGTGAAATTACGTCATCGCTAAATTACAAATGTTAAAATCTTCAATGAGTTTTTGTGCGTTTCATCTGAGCTTTCCATATATGATAGTTAACGTACGTACGTACCTGCATGTCGCTGTCCCATGATCGTGATCCAGACAAGAAAAGGTGCGAGTGGCGAAGTTTGTATTTACCTAAATGATTGATAAAATTAATCGGAACCACAATTTATACAAATTACACACCCCTCCCAGGTAGTGAACTGAAATCTGATATGAGCCCTTGAGCGGTTTAATAACTGGGTTTATGATGAATAACTAGGCTACAAGAAAAAGATCGAGTGTGGACAGTCCCTGTAGTGATATTTCTGTATATTTAATACGGCTTAACTGTTGATTTTTATCAAATATTGAGCCGCTCATATACTTACCCTGACACAGCCTACAGGTAAACTGACTGTGGGCTGGGAGGGTTGTGTCTTATCCAAGATGACACACCGGCTTCTATTTTATTTTTAACACTTTTCTATTTACTCTTGCTAGTTTCAGTTTCTTGCTAAACTTTTGAACTCCTCTTGTGTCCGGCCATAAAATATTATTATTATTAGATCTACAACATAGCTTTAATTGAGGTAAAAAGACACAGGTAATCAGCTAATTAGGACAGTACAAAAGACACCAGGGACTGATATGCTGTCCCTTTGAAGTGAACGAACCGACACATCAGTCATGACAAACTCGGTGCCAGGCAGGGCTTTGTATATGCTACTGCCTCTGCTCTTGATTAGATAATTAGTTACATTTTTATTAGTCCTGTTGTTTTACACACAATGGACACAAACTATAATGAACAGTTTGTGTTGTCTAAAGAACAAATATCGCTTAAATGTTGTTTTCACACACTGTTTCATTCATTCATATGGATGAACGAGTAATTGATCCAGTGAAAACGAAATTAATTGGTTGGAATGAAAACCAACATGCCCATGGTCTTCTGTGGCAGTAAGCTTCACACCGCCACCTGTGTAAAACCAAGACAGATCGGCTGCAGTCCGTGTTTAAGTGGTTCAATTGACGGGTTCAATTGATTTTTATAATACATTTTTTGTCTTATTTTCACGAGTTTAAGCACAAAAGATTTACAACTTTTCAATCACTGTGAAACAGTCTGTCTGTTTCTCTAAATCAGACACCCTAATGAGGGAGCATTTTCTGTCTTTGTGCCGGATTCAGTCAGAGACACACGTTAATGGCAAATATAATGAACATCCTGGAAAACAGATGGAAACACTCCTCATTACGACCCATTTATCAGAAATTTAAAAACCCATCTTTTCAGACTACTCCAACGTAAAAAAAAAAAAAAAAAAAAAAGAGTTTTTCTATGTCACTGTATTTACATTACATTCTGTTACATTATGTTAAAGGCATTTATTAGACGCTCTTATCCTGGCACAAAAAAGTGCAAAGATAGCCCAAGGGAGAGCTAAAGTCCCAAGTGCCAAAGGTGACAAAATAGAACAGGACCCCCCTATAGAGTAATCTAGTAAAGGATTAAATTTAATCAACAACAACCTAGGTTAAAACATATTACAGTTAAAAACAAGTACAGATGAACAAGTCAAGTGAACATTACAATGAGCAAGGGAGGGGAAGGGAGGGGTGTAGCCTGGAGAGGTGAGTCTTCAGTCTGCGCTTGAAGGTGGTCAGTGTCTCTGCCGTTCTGACCTCCACGGGGAGGTCATTCCACCAAAGAGGGCCCAAGACGAGACCTGGAAGTGCAGGTCACTCTTTTGTACAATCTTTGCATCTTTGTATATTCCACATAAACAAACACAAACCGCTCAGGCATGTCGTTACTCAATGCAGTAGGGGGATAAGCTTTGACGTAGCTTGTTCTACACGTCATTTCTCTGTCTTCCTCTCTGTGCATGTGACTGGGCACGTGATGCAGGACATGAGTTAGAATGTCAGGTTAGCATGGAAATGACACTTCCTGGTTCTCTAGTAGTGAAGTAAATAGACTTCTTTTGGAGTCACTGTCTCTACAGATCACATACTCTAAGAGTCCTGGCCACAGTCTCGCTTTGCCTTGTCCTCCCTGGCTCTCTGCAGTGATGACCTCACAGTTGAGCAGCTACATGCTCCTCCCTCACTGTCCAGCTGGCTGTTGCCTTGGGAGACTCCATGAGGCTCACACTGATAGATGAGACTGCAGGGAATCTTTCTGAGATGGGACTGTGGGTCACATGATGCAGACAGCAGAGAGAATATCTGTAATACAATGTGGATAATGCTACATGTAAGGAGGCAACCCTTCCAAACTACCTCTTCTCCTGACTGGAGGTGTGGATTGTTTGGTGCGGCTCCTCCTCTCCTCTCTCCTCTTCCCTCCATCTCCCTCTCCTCCTCTTATTAAAGCTCCCAGCTGAGCTCCTGCTACTGCCCCTATGGCAGTTCCTGCAGCTGCCCCTAGGGGTCCTCTCTGAGCCCCTGCTATGGCCCCTATTGCTGCCCCCAGTACTACTGCACCCACATTCAGGGACCTCCCAGCATCCTCTCTGGCCTCCTGTCTGTAACGCTGCCTGAGTGCCTCCATCTCTCTTCTCTGTCTCTCCTTTCTCTCCCTCCTTTCCTTCTGTTCTTCCTCCATCCTCCTTTCTTCATCTCTCTCCAGCTTCTCTCTCTGCTCTCTCTCTCTCCTCAGCTCTCCCTCCAGCTCTCTCCTCTTCTGTTCATCCATCTCTTTCTTCATCCTTTCTTCCAGGCCCTGAATCTTCTCCTCCAGCGGCTTTATCAGACTCTCCTCTCGTCTTCTCATCTCCTCTCTCATCCTCCTCTCCCTCTCCTCCAGCTCTGCCTGGTGTTGAGCCCTCAGCTCCTCCTCCTCTCTCAGCATCTGTCTGTCTCTGTCCCTCTGTCTGTCCTCCTCTTCCTGTGACATCAGCTCAGTACTTCCTGGGATTCTCTCACCACTCACTAGAAAACAGAGACAAGAATTTAATCACAGCAGTTTTCTTATTTAACTTCATTAAATCTACACTACCAATAGGTCATTTTCTTCCAGATTTCTTGAAATATAGAGGTGTGATTCTTAAGATATTTATCAATCTTCAGTGATTATTTTTAAGTTTGTTTTTACTTTCCTGGTGTAAAGGGTTTGATTATAACTAAAAATAAATCCTGGCCCTTGAAATGATGAAATGAATTAAAGTACATTTGTGACACAAACACCTCAGAATGGAAGCTGTTCTCTAACTGTAGCATCAAAGTAGGTTAAGCAATGCATTCCAGATCAGTTCTGGCTTTGCAGATTATGCATAATCAAGGCATGGGCCTTGCATTAATGTTCACCTTTTGCATCTATGAAAATAAAGAGTTTAATATTGATTATGAGTCACCACAAAGGCTTCTTTGGGGTTCATGCATTGTGTGTTTGACCAGTCGGTTCGTAACTCCGAGGTTCGTATCTCTGAGGTTCTGCTGTAATGTAGCTGCAGTGAGCTGAGTGGGACAGCAGGGATCATACTCACTGTAAAGATCCATTTCCACAATATTCCTGACAGGTGCTGTGCTTTCCTCCTTTTCCTTCTGCAGTTTGCTCAGCTCCTCCTTCAGCTGTGAAATCTCCTCCTCTTTTCCTTCATTTCTCCTTATCAGGTCTTCCATCTCTCTCTGCCGTTCCTCTTCTCTGTCTTTCAGTTCTTTGATCTCTGTCCTGAGTCTCTGTGCTGCTTCCTCAAATGTTTTTGTCGTCTCCTCCATCTTTCCCCTAAAGTCCTCTTCCATCTCTTCATTCTCACTCTCTTTCTTCTCACATGTCTTTTTCATTTCTTCATTCTCTCTTTCTTTCTCCTCACACCTCTGTTGTAGGCCCCTGTTCCTCTCTTCACTCTCCAGGTACTTTGTCAGTGAAATGTGCCAAAGATCATTTCCTGCCACCATCTCCTCTATCTTCTGCAGCAGCTCTGTGACCTGAGTGCCATCAGTCCTGTCACTGTTATCGAAAACATGGTACCTGTTCCCACATTTATCTATGAGCCACTGGAGGGCCGTCCAGCTCTCAATGTACTGCTCAATGGATGTGTCTGTTAGCCAGTCCACCCAGGTGAACAGCACCATAGTGTGTCTCCAGACTCTGTCACTGAGCAGCTCCAGGTGTTCCTCCACTGCTCTCCTGTCAGTGTCAGTAAAACACTCTGTGACATCAATCACCAGGAGGAGAGCATGTGGTTCTGCAGGAGACACACTGCGCTTTATCTCCTGTTTAACTTCCTCTGGAGTTTCTCCTGTATCATACCTCCCATGCCACCCAGGTGTGATGACAACAGTGACCTGCCTCCCTGCTACTGCACCCTGTCTCTTAACACTCTCTGTAGTGTGACTCTCGGTGTCAAACTCCTCTCTGCCCAAGATGGTGTTTCCTGTTGAACTCTTTCCAACCCCTCTCTCTCCCAGCAGCACAATCCTCAACTCTGAGAGATGGTGTGTCTTCTCTGTTAGAAACAGTCAGAGAACAGTTAACCCTATAATTATAAACTATACAGTTAACATTTTCAGTGCAATTAACTGTTATGTGACCCAATGTGAGATAGCATGAAAATACCTCTTTCAACAGGACTAATATGTAGTACATGCAATATTATATTTTAAAATATAAATTATAAATGTATTTTCCTCTTAAATTTCAATGTGTGCTGTCATATTATGATATAATAATATGGAATTAAAAATCTAAGTGAACAGTGGGGGTTGTGTGTAGTTGTGTAGCTTGATTAAAATTTGAAAATGTTTGTGCAAAAATTGCCCATCCTGAGATGTGATTTCAGGTAAAGGTGAAAGAACTCACCCATGAGGAGCGCTCTGAGTGTCTCTCTCTGTTTCTGCACCTTCATCATCCTCTGTTTCCCCCTTTCCTCTACAGTTCTCCTCTTCTTTCTCACCTCCTGTAAGGCCTCATCCAGCAGAAAATAAGCACCACTGTTTCCTGCCACCATCTCCTCTATCTTCTGCAGCAGCTCTGTGACCTGAGTGCCATCAGCCCTGTCTGTAGTGTTGAGAACATGATACCTGTTCCCACATTTCTCTACAATCTGCTGTAGACACTTTTCTCTCTCAATGAGCTGCTCAATGGCTGTTTCACTCAGTTTCTCCTCACTGGTGATCAGCACTACTGTGTGTCTCCAGAATATTTCTGGGAGAAGGTCAAGTGTTACTTCCACTGTCCATTCTCTCGCTCTGAGTGTCTCTACAGGAATGACTATGAGGAAAGCGTGTGGTCCTGGGGGACACAGAGGCACACTGCCCTGAATAATCTTGTTAATATGTAGAGGATCATGTACAGAATCACTAATCCGCCATTTGGGTGTGTTGATCACAGTGACCTGCCTCCCTCCTACAGTACCATGTCTCTTCACACACTTTGCAGTGTCTCTCTCAAACTCCTCTATGCCCAGGACAGCGTTTCCAGCTGAACTCAGCTCTGGATCATCAAACCCCAGCAGCACGATCCTCAGCTCTGAGAGATGATAAGACTCCCCTGTACATGAGAGAGAATAATTTATCCTAACAAACTCAACACGATTGATAATCTATTCATATCCTAATCAGTTCTTTTTAGCCAAAGACACATTTGGACTTTTATACAGTGTTGAAATTTATTTCTTAATAAATGCAGAAGATTAACCCAAGCATGTAAGTGCATAAGCAGCACCATAAAGCTCCAATTCACATTGGTTATACATATATAAAATGTAATGCTGTACTTCACGTATTTTAATATTTTCAGTCTTAGCCAGGGATACATAGTATATGCTAGCAGCTTGGCCAGGACTCTCTCCTGCCAAATTCATTCTGAATCTCAACGGGATCTTTCCTAGTAAAACAAGGTTACACTTTGAAAAGCAAATCATTGTTTATTTAACTACTTCATGATTTTGCTAAATGCACGTCACAGAAACTTACCAATGAGTAAGTCTGGAGCGGAGGCCATTTCAGGTTCTCTCTCAGCCTCTATCTCAGAAAGCCTTGTGTGTCGCCTCTGTTCCGTGGTGTTCTTCCAGTTTGCTAAGGTTTTACAATTTCACCATTTTAGATTCCATATTCAGTATTAATATGGATTTCAAATCCCTCAGTGGTCTAATGAAAGCTAAATCTACAGCTAAGTCTCATCTTAATCTGAAGAGTTACCCTTCATTTCTGTCTTCTCCCTTCATATTAACCTTGTTACTTGAGCCTAGTCTTTACTTTCATTTTAGCTACAGATATCAAAGTCAAAGTCTAAAGGTCATGATACACTGGCATGGACTTTACAAAGTTGTAAAAACTGGAAAAAAATAATCTCTTCTCCTAAAATATACAGGCACCTGACCAGCTCTGTTAGAGGAGGGTCATTCAGTCAGTAATCAGATGAAGCCCTCACCTCACCTCCGCCAGCTTTTTTCCAGACTGTGCACATTGACCGTTGCATTTATGATAAAGCCATACAACATATCAAGGTCCCACCATGGGCATGTTTTCTGCTTTGGCCCTTTGGAAACCCCTTGTTCATACCTTCGATTCTGGAACATTTTTTGGATGTAATTTATAACATCTTTTAAAAGTGTTTTACCTTCTTCCTTTGTGTTGAAGTATTGTACATTGAAAAAGTTGACAATACTGTCTATCATTATCAAAGGCTGATGCTGACCTGTTTGAACTGTGATTGTGAATGGCATTTATTTTACATTGTGCACAGACAAAGAGTACAAAAGTAAGAAATGAAAATCCACCACTCCTGACGCCTTATGACACCAGCGGTTTCTAATTGCACATCCCTGAAAGTAGTAGCTTCTGTGCTCGGCAAAACATTATTGTGCAAAAAGTGAAACTGTGACAAGGTATCATGTCACTAGATGGCGGTAAAGCGACATACAGTTTCTCCAACAGGCTAGGGGCCATGCATCGTTTATCAGCATTATTACTCTGGATGGAAGCGTACGAGTGTGAAGGCACAAGAAAGTTCTGCGCATGTGCACACAAAATAAAATGTGTGTACCAGTGCAATCCAGATCTGTTGCTTTCAGTTGCTTCAGCTTTTGTCATATCACATTCTTACACCAATGTGACAATTCGTAGTCGCTAAGGATTTAACTGCTGTCATTGAAGCATAACACTAAAAACCGTGCGTAAGTGGGCCTCGATTTCGTGCAACTGAGCCTTCAAACATGGCAACCAGTGGAATCAAGGTTTGAGAGTAACCTTCGATCCGGTTAGCGTACGGTTCGTTGCCCCCACTGGTGCACGTCAATGCACGCACGATATTGAGAGCACGTTGTCGTTCCCCAAATTTGGTTGTGGCTTCCTGCATTCTGAGCAGCCCCATGATGGTGCGCTCTCCGCGCGTGTTCGAGCGGTATCTATTCAGCGCCTTTCTCCACCGCCAAAACTGGAGTAACTTCACCGCATTCAGGAGTTCAAGCACCAAAGCTGCACGACTCCCAAGAATGGACTATCAGGTAAGACTTTGCTAAAAAGCGTCTGCTCCTGACATTTTGCGACAGTGGTGACCTGTCAAAATCTGTCAGCTAGCTTGAAGAGTTAAATTAATAGTCACCATTAGTTAACCAGTCATAATAATTTATCGAGTCAGCAAGGTAACTTAAAGTGATGTGTTACCTTGCAACCTAGCCAAGTCTTCTGAAACGAATGGTACACTGAGTTTGTCCGTAGCCTGGTGGTGGGCTAGCTCAATGACTGTCTGTAATCTCCAAATAGTGTTACATCAGCTATTTTGCCCGATTCGTGGTTTGAACTTTGAGAAATTCTTAAGGGTGCTAACCAGTTAGCATCAGCGAGTTATGAAACAGCTCCCCGTTGCACCTGAACTTACTGTACCTGTTATGATACTTAGTGTAGACTGATGGCTATCTAGCTATGGCAGTGTGTCTGCACTTTGGCAGAAGAGTTACATTTATTTAGCTAGCAATACTGCAATTTGGTTGTTATCTTTGTATAACCAGAGTTGTTTTCCCCAAATAGATTCCTAACTCATTAAATATTTTAATAAATGGAGTATCGTAGTGTAAATTAACTTGCTTTGATGGATTAGTCTTAAGTGTTTTGAAATTGTAAAATGAATCACGCAGTAATTGCTAGCTTGCTTGTTTGCAAACTACATTGCTCGCCCACATCCATTTAGCTAGTTCCTGGGACTATGGCACTTTGCAGTATAGGACACGCGTCATTAGCTAGTTCACTTTAATTTTAGCGGTTGAAACAGAAACCGTCAAGATGGTTAGCTGGAGAGTCTGATGATTCTCTTACCAATTATTGGCAACTAATTTAATATCCTCTAGCTTTAAAAACATTGGTCCATACCAGGGGCGGAGAGCACGCGTATCTACCTATCGCTGCCTGGGTAACTTCTGCAGCTTGCTGTGGCGTGCACACTGACAGAGGCTGATCACAAAACCTCCTATCCATTGACGATGATTGAGAAAACTGTCAGTGTGCCTATTGTTTTTGTCAGTCAGCCGTGTTTTAATGAGCACCAGGGTTGTTTTTTAAAATAAAGTGCAACAGTCAAGTTTGAACGCCTTTAATATTGACAGCCAGCAAGTCAATTGCTCAGTTGAGTCTCGATTACTGCTATTTAGAAAAGTCACTCAACTTTGGTAACTAATGATGTGTCGACATGGCAATGTGAGATTACAGCTCAAATTGTACTGTAGCTAGGAGGCTAGTTAAATCTAGCATTTCGAAAGCCGTATAGTATTTCATCTGTACCAATGAATCAAAACTTATTTTAAGATTTGTGTCGTTGGGATGCAAAGTAGTGATGGAGGTGGTCGTCTGAACATTACATCACAAAGGAACACACCGGTTTACTTGCAAAGTTAGCTAATTTGTCCGAACTTGATTAAGATATTTCCCTCACCCCCTCTGGACGTACATGTAGTAAGGGATGTGGCGGTATTCAACTGCAGACCAACTGTGAGTTACGCTAATGAGCTGGAGGCACCAGCATGTTTCAGTAGAAAATTGTGTTCGGAGTTGCCTAACAGATCCCCTTAAAGCGAAGAATTTGAAACTGTATTTTAGTGATAAGTATAAATCAAATGTTCCAGAAATTGTGTTCACGCCTCATGTCCTAACGTACAGCTAGTGAATGTGTTCATGCAATTGTAGCTGTGGCTGCGATAGACTGTTCCCCATGTGTCAACATAGTAACACTACCTTTATCAGTACCCTCACATAGATATCCCAGTGAGCCAACGTTAGCAATAATGGTGAAAAAAATGGTTGGGATTTTCATAGTTTACCCTTTGAACCATTCTCTCTCTGCCTTCACTAATGGGTGGTGAGTTCTGGCAAAATATGGCTGCCATGAATCAGACAGGTGGGTTCTACACATTGGTGGTGGACTTGGGGCTGGCACCTAAGTACTTTGAGGTCTACGATACACGTTATAAGCTCGTCCGCTTTAATTTTAATGGTTGAAATGGAAACCGCCAAGATGGTAAGAGAATCTCAAGATTCTGTTACCAATTATTGCCAACTAAGGCAATATCTTCTAGCTTTAAATACATTGGTCCATACCAGGGGCGGAGAGCACGTGTATCTACCTATCTGGCTCAGCAGCTTGCTGTGGCATGCACACTGACAGAGGCTGATCACAAAACCTTCTGTTCATTGACGATGATAGACAGAACTATCAGTGTGCCTATGATTTTTGTCAGTCAGTCGTGTGTTTATTGAGCACTATACGCAGATTCCCTCAACTTTGTGTTTTTTTTTTTTTTTTTTTTTCGCAAATAAAGTGTAACTCAAGTTTGAATGCCCTCAATGTTGTCAGCCAGCAAGTCATTTGCTGAGTTGGGGTTCAGTTTACAGCTACTTAAAAAAGTCACTCAACCTTGGTAACTAATGTTAAGTGTGTGGACATGGCAATGTGAGATTACAGCTCAAATTGTACTGTAGCTAGCAAGCTAGTTACATCTAGCATTTCGAAACTGGGTCAAGTATTTCACATCAAAACGTATTTTAAGATTTGTGTCGTTAACATTGGAATCCAAAGTGTTGATGGAGTTAGTGATGGAGTTATGACTCCACGAATGTGAGCTGAACTAAAGCGCTGGGGGCACCAACATGTTTCAACAGAAAATGTGTTCCGAGTTGCTTAACATATCCCCTTTAAGCGAAGAAACCCAGATTTTGAAGATGTATTTTGGTGATGAGTATAAATCAAATGTTCCAGAAATTGTGAATTGTGAATCAGACAGGTGGGTACTGCTCATTGCGTGTGATTGAGGTGGAGTGTCCCCTTTACATCCACCCCAGTGCAGTCAGAATCACAGACTGCCAGCACAATAATCACAACAATTATCAGCATAAGAGTAATTATCATCATAATTGCATTTATGTAGTGCCTGAAGTAATTACAAATAACATTGCGGTGTTCTGGCTGACCAAGGTGAGTGTGTGTGTGTGTGTGTGTATTGTCTCTGATGGTGTGTGTTCCCCCAGGATGCTGTGTGCACGCTCAACACGCTGCAGACGAATGCGATGGCGCTGGAGCAGGTGCGGCAGGAACGCAAGGACCCCCAGCTGCAGCTGCAGGCCATGCGCTCATTCCTGCAACGCTCCGGCCTAACTGTAAGTCACCACTGTAACTGGCCTGTGTATGCTCACCCCAGAGCATGATAGCATGGTGTGCATGCATGCATGCATGCATGCATGTGCGCTCACGTGTGCCCGAATCACCTACATATTTGCGCTGTGCAGCATGTTATATTTGCACATTGATGTTGTGTAAATGCATGGAGGTCAGTATAATGTTCATTTGTGTGCACATGTTGTGCATACAAACCGTACATTTAAATATCTCCTGTATAACATATGCAGCCTTTATGTAGAAATACATACAGATAGGTGGTTTCATTGAAGCTCTGCTTTCCTGTGTGGACATTATGTATAAAAATTTGCTTGGAATCTCACAAATGGTTTTCAAGTTCAGTTTTTGTTACAATTTAAAAATACAGTGCAGTTTGTGAGTGTAATTTTGATGTAGCATATTGTCAGAGCACTGCAAGTGTGTGTTTAATAGATGACCTCACAGTCTGCGTTTGCTACATGTTGGCTTTGCGTTTGGGACGCCTCCAGTAAACTGAGCAGGAGCTGTCCTCACTATGTGGCAGGGAAGGCCTGTGCAGCTGTCCTTCGTGTCCTCTTCACAAAACCTTTTTCCACTGCAGGTGGAAGAGCTGGACCATCTAAACATCATTCATGTGACCGGCACGAAGGGCAAGGTTAGCTGGACACATGCGACAAGTGCTGCTGGTGTGTGTGAATATGACTGTGTGTTTGTGTGTGTGTACATGGTGTGAGTGAATATGACTGTGTGTTTGTGTGTGTGTACATGGTGTGAGTGAATATGACTGTGTGTTTGTATGTGTGTGTCCATTGGAGTAGGATTATCCATGTGAGCAAGAATGTGTAAATGGCGCGTGTGAATAGGAGTGTGTGTGTGAGAGAGAGAGACTGCATGGAAGTGGAGTTGTCAGCATGAGCAAGTGTGTGTATGTGTGTGAGAGTGTGTTTTTGAGAGAGAATATGTGTGTGAGTGGAACTGGTGATTAATGAGCATGCTTCATTTTCAGCAACAAAATGTCCCCACGAATTCTGAAATGTGAATATAGCGAGCAAATCTATTTCTCCGCAGGGTTCAACATGTGCTTTCACAGAACAGATCCTGAGGAATTATGGCTTTCGCACAGGGTTTTACAGGTACGTTGTTAAAGAGCGGGGGATGGGGTTTGTGAAGCTGTACAGTTTACGTAACGCTGTCATATTTTGCGTAACACAGCACAGTGTTTGTGTGCTTGCAGGAGGAGGCCATCCCTGAGTGGGACTTTGTTCGGCTGGCATTTGATTTTAAGAAATGAGTAACTGAAATGAAAGCACTGTGTTGTAATGTGTTTGCTCTTAAAAGGCAAACTAGGGTTGCCCACAGCGAATGCAAATAGGATAGTTGGTTTGTGTTTTTTCTTTTTTTTTTCTTACACCTTTTTGTCAGTCAAGCCCTTTCATTGGTAAGCATGAAATATTTGTCCAGTCAGATGTTCAAAACGTAGTCCATTGAATAAAGGTTTCCGTTTCAGTTACTCTAGCACGGTGCGTTTTGGTGGTGTCTCCGTGGTATCGCTGTGGTCATTGGTCCTACGTACCTATTTTCAAACATGAACACTGCCATGAAAGTTGGTTCTATAGTATAAAATATGACTCTGTGTGAATAGCCAAACACGCTTCTGAATAGAGGAGAATGTGGAAAATTGGGCAGTGAAGAAATCAGCCTGCGTTCCAAAGTGGGTTAAAAATTGTATCATAGGTTTAAAAATGAGAATAAGTCAATAACAGAGTTGATTGCCCTTTGATCCTGCAGTTCGCCACATTTGGTCCAGGTTCGAGAGAGAATCAGGATTGATGGGCAGCCAATCAGCAAAGAGCTCTTCACTAAGTACTTCTGGCAGGTGTACGGGCGTCTGGATGAGACCAAGGTAGGTTTCACCTGAGCCGGGTTTACCTGCAGCACTGTTCACCTGTACCCCTTGGTTTGAGAGGCAGAGCCCTCTCTGTGTCTCCCTCAGTTGTCTCATAATGTTGGATCTGTTTTGGGGTCAATAGGAAATAAATGACTGCAGGTCCTCCCTTTGTCTGAGAGTTAATGGCCCAATACTGCAGAAGCACTGTACTGTTAGTTCCCCTTTTTTATTAATAAGTAATACCTTTTTTGGGGGGTGGGTGGGGTGTAAGGAAAATATTTTTGAAGCAAATGTAATACAAAAACTGAAGTTATTTTTGTCCGATAAGACTTTTTTTTTTCTAAACACATTTAAAAAAAATATGTAAATGTTCTTGCGCATTTAACAGGGAGAGACTGTGTGCGATGTAAAGGTCACTTGTACCAGCTCTGGAAGTTGAGCGAATTTCCATATGTAGTTGCTTCTTATAGACATAGGACACATTACACAACGATCTGAGCTTGGAATGGCGACTGTTAAGCAACATTACTGTCTCTCCTGTTCTGGAAATGTGAAAAACGTGACCCTGTGTGTGAGTTTGAGCATACCCCCCTGCCCCCAGGCGCACACACTGCACCCTGTCTGTGTCTGTGAGGGGGGGAAATGTGAAGCATCTCGGCCCTGATTTAACAATGTGACCCCCCCCCGTCCTCCGTCCTCCCATGCCTGACATGTGACTGTCCCCATCTGCTAATCAGGCGGTATTTGAAAACCACCTCTGTCTATCTTTGCCCCTTTCCGCCCCACTCTTTCTCTCTCTCTCTCTCTCTCCCTCTCTAGCTCTCTCTCCCATTCCCTCTTTCTTCATCCTTGTCTCTTTCCTTTCCTTTTTCACCTTGTGTCCTTGAATTTAGCAGTTGTGTACCGCTACACAGAGATGTTACATTAACCCTGATATTTTCAAGCAGAGTAGCATAAAGAAATGTGTCTTTGGGCAATACTGCAAATGCTGCAGTCTAATGGAGCAAAGTGGGGAGTGTGCAGCTGTTGGTTATGCACTGTGGGAGGGGAACTGTTTTGTTGCTGAGTCTAATGGTACTTCCTGTCTCCCATGATGCTCCAGGACGCACACGGCGGCAGCATGCCGGCCTACTTCCGCTTCCTCACCATCCTGGCCTTCCATGTCTTCCTGCAAGAGAAGGTGGGAGCCCCACCGCCGCCCTAGTGACCGTTATAACATACATGTATACTCATGGATGCACACGCATACATCCACGCCATTGCACGTATAAACACACACATTTATGCCCATTTGCAGGTCTAGGTCTGTGGTGAATGTACACAGTGAACCTCATCTCTGAACCCCACCGTCAAACTAACAGACTTGTCAATTGGCATTCCTAGAGCAGAGAATCCCTGTGTAGGGCTTCATCTGCATAGAGCCCTATGTCATTGCTCTGTTTTCTGTCATCTCTGTATCTTACTCTTTCCTCTATCATTTCTCGGGTTACAAAAGTAAGTCTAAGATTTAGATGTAGCATTGGGTTGAATTGGACTTTTGGACTGTCTGTCAGTTTCTTGGTTTATGTGCGTACTCCAGTTGATATGCTTTTTTTTATTACGGTAGGTTGACTTGGCCGTTATTGAAGTTGGCATTGGAGGAGCATACGACTGTACGAACATTATCAGGTGAGACAAACGCCCTGTTCAAACACAACTGTTCAACCTCAAAACATGCAAAAAAAAAAAGACACTCATAGTTGCATCAGTAAAACTACATTCACGGAAACTGGGTTGAGCATCAGCCGAGCAATGGAGACCTGCAGATCTGAGATAGGGAAATGTTAGCTACAGAGATGGGCCAACATTAGCCTGTCTCAAACCTGCTGGCTAACATTAGCCTATCTCAGATCTGATAGCTAACATTAGCTAGATCATCAGATTAGGAGTACATTAAGGCTGTTTCAAAGTGACCATTGTTATTGTTTCTTGTGTTATTTCAAAGATAGTTCATGCTGAGAGCAGGTCTTTGGTCAAACATGCTCCTACTGCCCCCTTTCTCCGCGCCCCTTGGCTTACGGCCAAATGGTTTCTAACCACTGCAGCGTTGCTAATGCAGCTTTACTGGCCCTGCATGGCTTTGGAATGTGCCGGCAGCCATTTTCTCACAGCAACTCTTGCCTGGCGCTGTGTCTCCCCTTGCAGGAAGCCCTGGGTGTGCGGGGTGTCGTCTCTGGGCATCGACCACACCAGCATCCTGGGAGACACCATAGAGAAGATCGCCTGGCAGAAAGGGGGCATCTTCAAGGTCAGGGGAGAGTGTGTGTGTGTATGTGTGCGCGTTCCTGTGTGTGTCTGTGTGCCCATGCATGTGTGTGGCAGGATGTGTGTGTGTGTGGGGCAGGGGGTGTGTGTGTGTGTGTGTGTCTGTATGTGCGTGCATGTGTGTGGGTGTGTGTGTGGCAGGGCTTGTGTATGTGTCAGGGTGTGTTGTTGTGTGTGTGGCAGGGCTTGTGTGTGTGGGTGTGAGGCAGGGCTTGTGTGTGTGGCAGGGTGTGTGGGTGTGGCAGGGTGTGTGTTCTGCCAGGAATAACCCCTGCTTATCTAAGTTCCACTTGCAGTAATCGGTCATTGACTCTGGCACTGTAAACTGGCACGCTGTGGAAAAATTCAGGCACATTATTGCCTGTTGAACAGCTGTTGGCAGCGCTCAGTGTGTAGTTGGATCAGGCTTTTACTGCCCCATGCGTTTGGCCAGTAGAGCTTGAATTGGTGTGTCTGTAATAGATATGAGTGGTGCTTGTATGGATTTGAGTACATGTTCATCAAGTGTTTGTGTGTGAATGTTTGTTTTAATATGTCTATCTGTAAGTGTGTGTACAGTATGTCTGCAGTATTTACTGTGTGTTTGTAAGGTCTGCACTGTGTGTGCTTGTGTAGAACTGCTTGTGCATGCGTGTGTCTGAGCCTCTTGTTTCCTCCCTCAGCCTGGAGTTCCAGCCTTCACTGTTAAGCAGCCTGATGGACCAATGGCAGTGCTGCAGGAGAGAGCACAGGAGATACAGGTGAGCTGACTGATGGTGTAAAGAGAAGTCCCCTGCATATGTGTTCTGATGCGATTGCTTAATTGTTTAGTTGGTGATTTGTTAATCCAATGTGTCCAGTGTCAGTGCCCGTTGCATGTGTCTCCCAACATGATTGGTTCATTGGTCAGTTGGTCATGGTTTAAATGGTTGTTCCTGTTGCCATTATCCTCTGTGTGTGTGTGTCATGACCTGATTGGTTGGTTGGTAATTGTTTAATTAGTTCCTCCCATTGTCAGTGTCAGTGTCCCCTGCTGGTTTCCTGAGCTGATTGATTTTTTGGTGATTGTTTAATTGGTTGGTCTTGTTGTCCGTGCCACCAATGAGTATGTCCTGACCTGATTGGCTGGTTGGTAATTATTTAGTTGGTTGCTCTCGTTGTCAGTGTCCCCCGTGTGTGTGTCCAGACCTGATTGGTTGATTGGCTGGTTGGTAATTATTTAATTGGTTGCTCTTGTTGTCAGTGTCCCCCGTGTGTGTGTCCAGACCTGATTGGTTGGTTGGTTGGTTGGTTTATTATTTAATCGGTTGCTCTTATTGTCAGTGTCCCCCATGTGTATGCACAGACGTGATTGGTTGATTGGTTATTGTTTAATTGACTGGTCCTGTTGTCAGTGTCCCCTGCATGTATGTCCAGAGCTGGCGGAGTACCTGGCCCCCAGCGGTCCGCTGCACCTGGGGCTGGCGGGGCAGCACCAGCACTCCAACGCTTCCCTCGCTCTGCAGCTCAGCCATACCTGGCTACAGCGCCGATACCTGCCCGGTGCGTACCTGTGAGCGTGTCAGTGTGTGCGCATGAGAGAGACCATGTACTGTGAGAGTGCGTGTGTGCACTGTGTGCATGAGTGTGCACGTGTGAGAGACTGCGTACTGCCCTTGTGCGTGTGTCTGTGCGCGGGTTAATGACACTGTCTCCTCCTTCAGATGAGCCCCTTCCCTCCCCAGCGGAGGGGAACTCGGGTGTGTCGCAGGCCCTGCCCTTCCAGCCTAGCCCCACCATGCTGAAAGGTAAGATCTGCACCAGCCACGTCACACAGGGATTCAGTTATTGATTACTTTATGAATTGACTGCTTAATTTGAGATTAATTCATTATTAATTCATTTGTTGGGCATAACTCTGTTCACTGTGCAGGGCTTAAAGACACAGAGTGGCCCGGGAGAACACAGACGCTGCGGCACGACCATATCACCTACTTCCTGGACGGAGCGCACACAACACGCAGTATGCTGGCCTGTGTGCGCTGGTTCAGCGAGGCCGCCGCCCACCATGAGCGAACTGCTGGGTAAGCTCTACCCCCATCTCTTGCTTAAGCCCTGCCTCCTCACAGTGATTATGCTCCTCCCCCTTGTCATGTTTAAGCCCTGCCCACTTAGTTTATTTCAGCTCCACCCCCTTGCTGTGTTTAAGCTCATAGCCCTCACCTGCTTGCTGTCTCCTTGGGGCAGGTTATAAATTTATATTATTAAATTATTAAATTATAAATTATAAAATTATATTATTAAATTGTTATAAAGCCCGTTGACATGTCCTGAAAAAATTGATCTGTCATGTAAAGGGGTATATTTTGGTGCGCAAATTCAGTATGTCACAAATGTGACTTTGCTGTCCCGTTTGTAAAGTTACTTGAGCGAATGAGAGGCTGTTACTTTTCCAACTATTTCCATGAATCATGATGTCACCACTCTTTGGTTCTGGTTTATAAGTATTTCTTGGAAAGGAACCAGGAAGTAAATTTGGAGTGGATTGCGCTTTGCCTGGCTTATCCCCTGAGTTTCCTTGGCAAGGCTGAGCTGATTGTTGCTTTGCCAGCGTAGAGCTACAGATACTAATACGACTGTGGGGATGGCAAAGCTGCACCACGACCATGTGCCTTCATCCCAAGTGCCACACATAACGTTTATAAATGCAGTGCATTGCTGTTGTTTGTCCACTGGGGGGTGCTCACTGATCTGTGGCGTTCGGCAGGGTGCCAGCTGTCAGAGTGCTGCTGTATAACGCCACTGGAGAGAGAGACTCTGCTGCCATGCTCAAACTCCTGGTGGTGAGTGTCATAGGTTTGGGGGCGGGGGCCTACATGTAAGGACTGTACATTTATTACATTTTCTTTTTTTTTACAAAGTTTACAAACTTATTTATTACAACTTACAAACTTTCAAAAGCACAGGCAGTTAACGATCACTAAGCAATAGCGTATGGGGAATGGGACGTTTGTGTACACAGGTATTAAAAGGAGTGAACTTCAGTCATTGTGTCATGAATGTGTGTTTTTTTTTTTTTTTTTTTTTAGATTTAGAATAACTTCATTTTTCCCTGGGGGCACTTTGTCAGGCTTGGGGGGGGGGGGGGCGGGGGTTGGCAAGGCCAGTTTATGCTTGTCTGTGCGCACGTTAGCAGACATTCGAAACGACAAAATCAGCATTGTTTGAAAGTCTTGTAAGTCTTATGCAGGGTAAAATTTCCCAAAGAGAACAAAAGCCTCCTAAAGGAATAGGATGATTGACACAATTGTAAATAGCGCAACATGTTGGCCAACCATGGCAACAGGCACAACAAAGTCAAAGTTCAGCACATTTTTTTTCTCTTTGACTCATCACTGAAAGTTGTTCTGAGTGTAAATCAACTGTTCCTTTTCTCAAACACATCACTTCCTGATTGTCTACAGACACGTCAGTAAGCCAAGTATAAACCAAGTGTAGGCCAGTATTTACACGTGGCTAACATGTTTATGCCTGCTCTTTTTGTTGTCTCTCTCTTGTTCTTTTAGCCTTGCCATTTCGACTTTGCTGTTTTCTGCCCCAACATCACAGAGGTGCTGCCATCCAGTAACGCAGGTGAGCAGGGTTTCTACAGCTAGTGCTCAAACATCCTCAGCTCTAATAATAAATAATGTTTTGTGGAAGTGTGATCTCAGATCGATATTAGTGTGTGTGTGTGTGTGTGTGTGTGCATTGTCATATGTTTTGTGGTGTGTGTGATTGAATGTGTTAAGTGTGTTCTTACGTATTCCCTGTGCGTTTTCTCCTGGCAGATCAGCAGAACTTCAACGTCACTGTGGAGAACATGCTAACACGTTGCCTAGACAACCAGAGGAGCTGGAAGACCCTGAGTGGTCAGGAGGGACGACTGGGGGCGGAGCTGGAAGTGGGGGGTGAGCTGCTCATCCCGGGCAGCCTCCCCCTGGTGGCAGATCGGAGGAATGACACCCTGGTGTTCCCCTGCATCCTGAGCGCCCTCCAGTGGATCAGCCAGGGAAGGGACCCGGTGCTGGCAGTGCCGGAGAAACGGGTGGCGCCCGTGCAGCCGAGTGTAGCAGCCAAGGCCACGCCCCTCAGGGAAGCTGCACAAATCCACGTGCTAGTCACTGGCAGTCTACACCTGGTGGGCGGAGTCCTCAAACACCTGGATCCCTCCTCCGCCTCCTAACGGAGCAATAAGATTGGTCACTGCAACCAAACCCAAGGCCGCCACGGTCGCATTGTTGTGTTCTTGTTTTCTCTCTGTTTCTCAAAGAGAGGCTAGCTCCAGGTTACCATGGAGTGGGAGTAGGGGAGTAGCCAGTCATGTATCAGTCTGCCAAAATGTAGACCAGTCCTACCTTCTGTGGCCACTCCTTTTAGTTGATAAGCAGCTAAAGGTCTTTATATCTTACTCATACACTTCTGCGTGTGTGCTCTATTCATAAACCCTCCCTCTCTCTCTCTCTGTTAGCCCTTTAACACCCCCTCCTCTCTCTCTCTTTCTCTCTTTCTCTCCCATGCGCACACACACCCTTACTGTTTCTTTCTCTCTCTCCCTCCCTCACTGTGTAGCCTTACTGCTTTGCCACACTGGGCGATCGACACTACTTCTTGTACTGATACTTGAAGCGATGACTGTTTACACAGACTTGTGGGGACTTCAGTCATCCCCAGTTTAACATGTAAATTATTACCTGAGTTTTATGCTGGACTGCACCGTCTTTGCTGTTGTCAGGGTTACCCAGGTGAGGCTCTCTTCCTGTAGCGCTTACACCTGTGTGTTACAGGTTAACTCCATGTAGCCATGTTGCTCTGCAATGGTACTACAGGTATATTTGGGAGGGTGGGGAAGGTGTCAGAGGCCATGAATTCAAAGTTGTTTTTTTTTTGTGAACATAGAAACCTCTGGCAAGCATTTTTCCCTCAATGTGAGGCATGCTTAGTTGGATTTTTTTGAAAATCCAACTAAACTGAAGTTGATTGCAGTTTCTGAAATTATGCTTTAATTTAGAAACTCATGTCTGATCTTCAGTGGGAAATTGTACTCCGTTAAATTCATGACATCCTGCCCACTGAATGGCCTCAGTAAATATCATATCATCAGTATCTGGATATTGTTTACCATCCGTCTTAACATTATATGATTCTCATCTGTTAAAATGTAAATTTAACACAGTAATTTAAAGAGAGAAATAGTTGGTATAAAATTTAAGCGTTAATAATTTAACAAGTGCACAGAAGAATTATGTCTTCTTTAAAAAAAAAAAAAAGTGTTCTTTAAAAAAAACTCAATCATGCACAGTAATGGTCCAGAATGTTCTGGTAGGATCCGTGGGTTGGTTGCCCATCCCTTTCAGGTGAAACAAATTCTGAAACATTACTATGACACGTTGGGGGGTGTTTGTCACCCCTCGCGGTTTTGATGCATGTCAGATTATTCAGCCTCTGTTTGGGTGCAGTTATATTTCTACATGAACTAAATTGATAGTTTACATAAACTGTAAAAGATCGTTGGGTCCTCCAATGGTACTTGCTGCCAGATAACAGAATTTGGTTACATTTTTGACTCTTTCTAGCCAAGGACATCTTCAGCACATTTAGCTGGTGTGTAAGAATTCAGATGTATGAACTGTTTTGGTGATTTGGTTAACAAATATTCATTATCTATGGTCAGTTACCACATGCCAAAAAGCTGTGTGGTGCTACCTTCCTTAGCATACCTGCTGGCTGTATGTACACCTGGGGACAGGTGTAAAGAGTCTCCTGTTGTCAGAATGAGCAAAACCCGTCTTTTACAGTTTTGGGTGATACTCAAAAGTGTGTGCCATCTCATTAGAGTAATAAAATCTTTGTATCTGTTTGTAGACTGAAAGGCAGCGTCTCACCATCAGTCTTACTGCTCTGACAACTTTTTTGACATTTATTTTAATAAACATGTTTGAAAATATGTGGAATTCTCAATTTCATCTCTTATGTTTGTAATTTTTTATTGTTCTGTGTTGATGATCGTGGATTGAAAAATGCATTAATGGGAAGATTGAGGTCCTCAATTCTGACCAATTTTGTGTCCACAGAACAGGGTAAAGTAGACTGACGGAGATTAAATTAACACTCACATGATACTGTGTTCGTGTCTTTGTAGATTGTATAACGGTTATTTTGGTCACACATGCACATAACGTGATCTCATAGGCTACATGTGTGGGTTTAGCACACTGGCATGAGTTCTCCGCTGGTACAGCATCGCCCTCTCGTGGTGGCAGTGTGCAACGTTATGATCCAGGATTTACTGTAGCATTGAGGTATGAAATCAAAATGATTAAATTAAAATATGAAAAAGGGGGGAGAAAGAAAAGCTGGCTAGAAAGGAGTTGCTATTCATAATAAATCTAAGGCTAAAGTCAACGGCTCTGGCCTCTGCAGTCTGCAGTCTGATTTTTTAAGGTGGATTTAGAGCAGAGTCTCGGGCATTAGAGAATGAGCATTGTCCCATTCCCCATATCTGTTCTTTGTGAATATGAAGAGAAGATTTTGTTCAAATCCAAATTTGTACTGTGCTTTATAATGATCACAACATGGCTGCTCTGAATTCACCAAACCACCTTTTTAACTATTACCTCTATGAGAAATTGCTACCTTCCTGTTTACAGAAAATGGTTAAAGTAACCTGTCAAAACACAAAATGCGGTAATGTGGTTTTGGATTTCGGTAGAATTGAAGATTTTATCAGATTCATTCAGACTCGAGTGTTTTCATTAGCTTTTTTGAATAGCTGTGGACGAAAGACACTACATTCAGAGATACCTATACTTTGATCAAATGGATGTCTCCTCATTCTTTCTCGAAAAGTTTGGCTGGCGTCTAGACCTGCATCATGGGACGTAACAGGAGCACAATTTAAAAGGGCTGCGTGTCAGTCTAACTCGCACTTGGTTATGATTGGTTTAAATTGAGTCAAATGACGTTTTTCACCAATCAAATTGTTCGTGTTTTCTGAGCAAATGAGAGCCGTTTAAGTGCCTACGCATGTGTACCATAAAGTACTGCAATTCCCATCGACCACCAGGATAGCAAGTTCCGCCAAACAAACAGGGATGCAGCGGGACAAAACCGGAAGCTCCGGCGGTGCTGAAAAGTGAGAATATTTTTAGAAATAATGTTTTCTATGGGGTTTTGTCGACCGCAAATTTGTTCCGATGTAGTTGTACACGCGTTGATATCTGAATCGGAGTTTAATGATGGCCGAAAAGAGCATAAGGAAGGGTGGAATGTCCATGCTGCCTGTGGTGGCTAAACGTGTTTCCTTTATTTCAGGCCCGACCGGGAGGCCGCCATCATGTCCAGGTACTACGATGGAGTCGAGTTCCCTTTCTGCGACGAGTTTTCCAAGTATGAAAAGCTTGCCAAGATTGGGCAGGGCACTTTTGGGTGAGTTGCCTTTTTGACAAAATCGTCTTGACATTTTATTCGATTTCAGATCACAGGAGAAAAATATTTATCATAGTAAATGCCGGCTTGGCAAGTATGCCGGTACATCTAACTACAGACAGCTGCTTATTATGTAGTCCGCTATCCATTGACTTATTGTCTTGCCTACTTGACTTACAGTATAAACTAAAACACATCTCGATTTAAAACTTACAAGCTCACAGTCAAAACTCGACGTTGAGCTCTGAGCACAAGCTAAACTAGCAGTTAATTTAAATAGTTATGTGCTTGTACAGTGTTGTTTCAGTTGACAGTCTTTGTAAGCCAGCTAACATTACATTTTGCCTCGTTTGGTGCCTAGCTAGCGACCATTGAGGTTTGACACGAGGTGCATTTGTTGACAGCGTCAGGTAGCCAAGTTCCTTAACCAGAAACGGTAAAACAGTTTGTCGCTTAGATCAATGTAATTGAATTGAAATGACGTTTTTCTCAGGGAGGTGTTCAAGGCCAAGCACAGACAGACTGGGAAGAAGGTGGCCTTAAAGAAAGTTCTCATGGAAAATGAGAAAGAAGGGGTAAGATGCTGTCATTTTGGTAGAACCAACTCATCCTGTCCTTTGGATGAGACATTAAGCAAAGGTGACTATTCAAAGAGTAGGGGGTGCCTTGGGTCTCCTGACTAAGTATTCAACCTGGGGTGCATCCCAAAAATGTATCCTCCTTTCCTCGACTGCTAGCTTGTATTTCCCCCCCGCCCCTTCCTCCAGTGTCCTGGTATTGCAGGAAGGGATGACACAAGGTGGCAGACAGAAACACAGTTTTGTTTAGTGCTGCTGATGGTCTATAAGCATTCCTGCTAATGCTGGTGACCACGGCGATGATGTACACTGATGAGTACTGTACTGCAGGTTGCTACGTAGCTAACGCGTGTTCTGCTCTGTGACAGTTCCCCATCACTGCGTTGAGAGAGATCAAGATTCTGCAGCTCCTGAAACATGAGAACGTGGTGAACCTCATAGAGATTTGCAGGACCAAAGGTGAGCTTTTCTTTGGCGTTTCCTCATGAGACTGGGACGCAGACTGTGAATCAGGATGTCGTCACCCTTGTGTCTGTGTATTTGTTCTGTGTGAGTATTCAAAGTGTTTCAGAGTGGAAGTGCTGAACTAGGGTCAGTCTTCCCCTTATCCAAAATGAGCAGTCAGGAAGTCTAAATCAGGGCCTGCACTTGTAAAGCATCATTGGAAATTGTGTGGAGTGCATTGTTTTTTTTTTTTTTTGAACATTTAATACCATATCTGACATTTTGTTGTGCATGTGTCGCCATGCGGGGCATTTTTTTCTGCCATTTCAGCCACCCAGTTCAACCGTTACAAGGGAAGCATCTATCTGGTGTTTGACTTCTGCGAGCATGACCTGGCTGGGTTGCTTAGCAACGCCAACGTTAAGTTCACCCTGGCTGAGATCAAGAAGGTCATGCAGATGTTGCTGAATGGACTCTATTACATCCACAGGAACAAGGTGAGCACACCTGCTGTTAGAACTCATACCTGCCGCAGTCATCCTCTGGTAACAGGTGGTCTTTACAGACCGGGTAGGGAAACTAAAACGTGAACAGATAATGCTTCAGAAAGGTTTTGCATGCAGTAGCCTGAGCAATGGGAGCTCGCATCCCCAGGCGACAAAAAACCATTTTCCTCATTTCTCAGATTCTGCACCGTGACATGAAGGCTGCCAACGTGTTGATCACAAGAGACGGCGTTCTGAAGCTGGCCGATTTTGGCCTGGCACGAGCGTTCAGCCTGGCCAAGAACAGCCAGGGCAACCGCTACACCAACCGTGTGGTCACCCTGTGGTACAGACCACCAGAACTGCTCCTAGGTAAGACCTGACCTCACCGATTAAAGGAGAAGCCCACCACATTTAGTCCATTTGTACTTAGTGTGGTAGTGAAACACACCAAATATAGTATGATCAGGTTCTGGTTTCATCATGCTAAAGGGGTGTATGTGAGAGAGACTGTGTGTAATGTTTGTGTAATGCGTTTCCCAGGTGAGCGGGATTATGGGCCCCCCATAGACCTGTGGGGTGCTGGCTGCATCATGGCGGAGATGTGGACCCGCAGTCCCATCATGCAGGGCAACACAGAGCAGCATCAGCTGACTCTCATCAGCCAATTATGTGGCTCCATCACTGCTGAGGTAAGAGACCAGGCCATGCCTCTCTCACTGTTTAGGTATTAACAGCCTGCTAAGGCTCTGTCAGGGTTTTCTAGACTCTGAACACTGTCATTTCTTTCTCTCTCTCTCTTCCTCTGTCATGGTCTGAACCCTTGGCCTGTCTCATTATTTTAACTTCTCTCCCTCATTTATTGCTCTCTTACTCTTGATTTCTCTCTCCTCCTCTCCCTTTCTCAAGTTCCATTTTTTCTAAGTGTTGTGCCCTCTCACTGTCTCTCATTTCTCTCTCCCTCCCCGATGTTCTGTTTGCTTTATCTGTTCGATGAAAATCTCTAAAATGTGTTCTTCCCTTTGCTGTTGCAGGTCTGGCCTGGCGTCGATAAGAAGTACGAGCTGTACCAGAAGATGGAGCTCCCTAAGGGCCAGAAGCGGAAAGTGAAGGAGCGCCTGAAGGCGTACGTCAAAGACCCGTATGCATTGGACCTTATTGACAAGCTGCTCGTTCTGGACCCTGCCCAGCGGACCGACAGCGACGACGCCCTCAACCATGACTTCTTCTGGTCTGACCCCATGCCCTCTGACCTGAAGAACATGCTGTCCACCCACAACACCTCCATGTTCGAGTACCTGGCCCCGCCCCGACGCCGAAGTCACATGCCCCAACAGCCAGCCAATCAGAACAGGAACCCTGCCACCACCAGCCAGACTGAGTTTGATCGGGTCTTCTAACTAGGACGGCGAGAGTAGTCAATGTGTGGCAGACTCTGATTGGACAGAGACTGAGAAGTTGCCACCAGGGGACTGTGGGCTTGTTCAGCATATACCTCCATTTTGGCTCCTGTTTCTCCTGGTCCAATGGCAGAAGAGAGTATGTGGCAGAGAGAGAACTGCTCGTGCTTATTGAGAACACTGAAGCAATTTGTGTTCAGTTCCTCTCTTAGGGCCTGGCTTCAGGCACTTGAGCTTGTGTTAAGAGCAGAATGTCTCCAGTTCCTTTGACAGATGGAATCTCTGCTCGTGCCATTTCAGTACTTACCTTCAGACTTTCAGCTTTGACCTGAGTACAAACTTGACCTTCCCAGCGAGTTGTTACGCAAAGCTGGGAGCCAGCAACTCATGTGAACGTGGTGTCCCTAATTGTGCGTTGGGCTTTGCTCGTCCCTGAGGGTCCACATTTTTTTGTTTTTGTGAAAACACCACCTCTTTTTTTTTAAATGGATAACTATTATTTTTTTAAAATCATGTGTTAACACCTCAGTGCAGTTGTTTTCTTTGGTGTATTACAGAGGTACACAACTCTAGTCCTGGAGGCTGTGACATCTGCAGGTTTGACTGGAGGGCTGGAGTGCCTGCAGGTGTTTGGGATTACCTCAGTTGGCAGTTTGGACCTTCAGAATGGAGATGACAGAATGGGGATCATGAACCCCATAATGGGTGGAGCTACAGTGAACTTCCAGTCACTGACTGAACAAATATAAAGATTTTGCTCTTCAGAGCTAAAACTCAATGTGATTGGTTCAAAGCAGTGAGTCACTGATTGCATATGGAAGCCCTTCTCTTTAATTTAATGAACGCTCACTCTTCCCAGCCCTACGATCTGTGGACCCTTAAGCCAATCAGTCCTTAGACCCACCATTAAACCGGCATACCCAGCACCCCTTCAGGACTGGAATTATGTACAGCTGATTGTATTGGCATGTCTGTCAGTGTAGTTCACTAATAAACCTTAGAGAAAACACTTCCTGTTCCAGATTTGTGTTGATCACTGCTGTCTTGACCATTTGTGTCTGCACTTAAGATCAGAATTACGTAGGGTTAACCATGAAACAGTAGAGCTTAAATATGTCGCCTAGAGTCTCGAAATAATCGTGTGCTTTAAAACTAAGTTGAGGAAATGTAGACTTCTCTTACAGATACGTATGCAATATACAGAACTAAATCTTGTGCATGATTGAAGGGTCTTAAGTCATGTTTTTGTTGCCACACAGAGAAACCGACGGGATATGGTCAAATATCTGCCACGACACCGTTAAGCAGATTGCGCCAAGTAAAATCTTATTATACCAACTTGCGGTTGTGACACAATCGCCCCGTACCGAAACGACCCGCCTTAACTCCTACAGGTTAGATTGTAAATGAGTTAGAATATTTACAAATGTATTTTTTTATTTTTTATTTTTTTTTTTAAATCAATGTCTGTGCTAATTACAACAGGCTCACCCATCTGTGGTGAATTAGTAAATCCGTTTTGGCGTTTCGGCCAACCTGTCAGGGGAGGGGGGAGGTTCTCTTGAGCGTGTGCTGGGGCCTCCTTATTTCCCCCTAATTAATCTTATTATGTTGCCATATGGGGCGACACAGATCAAACCGCTGGAGGGCCGAAAGTAGCACAACACATCAATGAGTATTTGTCCGTTTTATGAGCTTGTTCGCAGCTGAAACGTGTGTATGTGTAGCCCGTGCATGCACACGTGTGTCCAGTAGTGGAGTTAAAAGCAGTCTCCTATTGCCTAACCACTCTCTACTAATACTGACCCGCGGTTTATACTGGGTACTGTTCCATTGTTTGTGTAAACTGTAGTGGAGTGTAGAATTCACAGCAAGGACTCGATGCTCGATGATTATTATCAGACAGGTAACAGCCTGTCTTGCAATAACTTCACTCTTCAGTCTTTTGTTGCTTGCATGATGTTAAAATTGAAAGAAAAAAAATGTTTTTGCATATTCGGTGTCTTCAAGAAAATGGTGCACCTTCCATCAAGCAGCAACCCTCTTCCAGTAAGTGATGTGTGGATCGATTTTTTTTTTTTTTTTTTTTGTTTTTTTAAACCAAATGTGTGCAGTGATTCCACACTATATTCTGTATTTTTTGGAGATTTTAGATGGTCATTCAAAATCTTTTAAGACCTCAGTTTTCCATACAGTGTGCAAATGTCCAGTCTGTTTTGAAGTGCATGCTAAACATGGCGACTGGGGTATGAACAGCAGACACAGTTTGCAGCTTGAGACAAAGCTCATTGCCCTGAAAACTGAGGTCGCTCCTGTAGAGTCACAGAGCCTCTGCACTGGTTAACGCTCATTATCTGTTGTGCACCACTGGAGTCAGTTTTGTCTTCTATCTCATGATGGATAGGAGTAGGATATGGCTGGGTGAACCTGCTCCCAGATCAGCTCTACTCTTCCTAATATGAATTGAATGCCAGGCCTGATCGAGGATCAGTTTTTCATTGTAACACATAATGGGTGAGCTTTATTACTTGAGGACCACATTAAAATGTACACTGTTTAAAATGAATAGGAAAAACATGGGCTGCAAGATGTCTGTGCCGCAGTGTGACATGGCACAGACATTAAATGGCCGTTTTGTGGCCTTCGCCAGGTCATTCGCTGTTCTGGCAAGAGCGCCTGCTGTGGCAAGAATCCCTTTCGTTGATGCTGTGACTTCCCGTATTAGCCTACACTTTCACACCGTTAGCTTCTTTTTACTTCATAAAGTACCTGCAATTTGTGTTCCTTTTGGTACCATACCAATTTCCTGTTGGGATTTGGGACAATTGAAATAACAAAAAAGTCGTTTGAATGTGCTTTAGATGCGTGCGTGGCCGTGTCATTTATGGTTGTAAAAAAAGGGGGCAGTCTTTTTTTTTTTTTCTTTTTTTCTTTTTTTTTTTAAACTGCCAATGGCACCGGTACAAATAGCTTTGGGGATGTGCGGTCACTAATCGGCTATTGAATTGTTCTAGCGGCTGATGTGATTTCAGGGGTTTTATGAACACCTGCAGATTACGCTACTCATCGTTTTATGGGTGTGACAATGGGGAAGTGCGCATGCGTCCTCAACCGAACAGTTAGGAGAATCGCCGTATAATTAATTGGATAGGCTATATAAAGACGTATTATCACCTATGACTTGGATCAGTTAAGAAGCTTTTACATGGAGAGAAGACTACTGATCTGTATGGATTTTAAGCACGATGTCAACAGTACCAAACTATTTTTGCTTGTTATCCATATAGTGACTGAAATATTTCTTCTAGCAGGGAACCTAAACTACTGAGTGAGTTAATTGGCTTGGGTAATCCCATTTTGAGTTTCTTGATATATAGAGTTGTCTCAGGTGCCATGAAGGCATTCTGTTAAGCCTAAAGCTCATTCTGTATCCAGCGCAATAAATCCACAGTGATACTGTGTGTACTCTTGGCTTTTAGGACTTCTCTGTCTACTGTTACAGCTGCATACCTTTTGACTTCAGTGTGCGATATTCTCAAGAGCGAATGAGTAACTGAAAAAACCTGGTGTGGTCACCTTTGAGTTTCTAAGGAAAGATGGAGTAGATTCAAATCTGCTGCTCTGCTTGTATTGTTTTCTTTTGCCTTTTGAAAACCCAAGAATTGATAGTCACCTCTAACTTTTATGTGGATTGATTGTTGTAATCTTAGAGTAAGATACATTTAATACACAAATACAGCATATTTGAGAATTGTTTTAGTGAAATGTAATCATGGCATTTTTATGAAGTTGAATGACAAAAGTGATCATATTGTGTGGTATTGCTCCCTGTGTCTGCAGTCATTGGAGTTGGGGATCTCTGCAGTTTGATTAATGGCCAGTGGACTGCAGGTTTGAATCTCAAGAGGAGCACAACTGTTTAACCTTTGAGCAAAGCACTTGAACCTTAAGTGCCTTTATAAACATCAAGCTGCATAAATGGAAGTGTGAAATCTGGAGGTCTGTAATTTTTCCCTGGTAAGGAGAGTCTGGGGTCCCAAACTAGGGGACCCCTAGGATGTAGTCCCATGAGGTGCACTCTAAAATGCAGAAAAAAAGTCTCCTTTTGTTTACCTTTTTCCCCCCTGCTTTTCCCCACCGAATTAAACTATGTTCTCAGAACCTCGGTGGACCCCCACCCCACACACAGACTCAGGAGGAAGCTCCTCAGTTTCACGCAGTGGTTGCCCCCCCCCCCCCCCCCCCCCCTTTCTGCCTCAGGGTGTGCTGGTTTTTGTTGTTAATCATGGGCGCTGACACAGACTAGGGGGCAAACACATAGCGTGCTCACACTTCATTTTATTTTGGGTCATGTGCTCTTCCTTTCCCTTCCAGAAAGGTGGTGTAGGTTTGACCTCACCTGGAAGAGGAAGAGGAGAAGGAGTTGTGAGGAGTGGGAGTTGGGCAGTTACAGCTTTAATGGTGTAAACGGCTCACAATTTGTCTTTGGTTTGGGAAAACAACCTTAAAGTACACGGAGAGCTGCACCATTGCATTCATGTTTAGTTTTTACACTTGTCTGAATGCTGTAAAACCGCTTTAAAATGGACAAAAATAGAGCCGCGCTCATGGAAGGCTCTGGGCCTGAGTGATTCTGTACAGCTGGGGTGAGTTCACCTTGTTCCCTGCATGGATTTTGCAAGTAAGTGGACCCTGTTCTTGTTTTTGTTTCTTTTGCACATACTCCACAGACGTCAGCCCTGTGTCCTTTGGTAGAAAGTCCAATAGCGTACACACTTAGGGGTCTAAAGGATTAGGTCTTCACAGTTCATGCAGTCAGGCTGTGACCCCAGGCCTTGGTCTGCAGGAGAGAGCCGGAGGTTGGAGAGACTCTTTTGGATATGTGGAGACGTCACAGTGGGCACACTGAAAGGCCAACCGCAGCTAGAGTGCTGAAGTTTATAGTTTGAAGGGGTAACATGTATGCTTATGCACATATGCATGTAAGGGAACAAAATACAATAAAGAGAACAGATAGTTCAGCCAAACTAGATTGATCGTTTGTGTACAGTCTACAGAATACCCAGCAATGCATCGAGCCTGCAGCTGAAAACTCCAAGTGTTTCTTGCTCTAATACTTGATCAAGCAAACAGTAGTATTGACAGGTCTTTGTGTTACATTTTACCTCCTGGTACAGTATGTGTTAGGTTAGATCTTACATCGTGGTATCAGTTTCTGAATTTACCTTTAACTAATAGACATGCATGCAGAGCTTGCTCTGTTCCTAACATGGTTTTGCTGATGCTCCCTCATGCTGAGTGTCTCCCCCAGGTTGAGCTGTATGACGGCAGTTGGAATGCTGCCCCCGCCCCCCGTGGGGTCACAATGCAGCTGAGTCATCTGGGGTCATGTGTCGGGGTCACTGGCGCCCCCTTCGGACTTGTTTACATCTGCAAACCCCCTCAGAGTCTTGTTGCGCTCCCTGCTCTCCAGGATACAGACCGTGGAGCCTGGCTTCACCACATGAGGGGGGGTTTGGCCCTTGGATAGCCTAATCAACTGTAAGTCGCTTTGGATAAAAGCGTCAGCTAAATGATGGCATTGTAATGAGTAAGGTGTGCAGAACAAGTATGAGAGAGAGAGAGAGAGAGAAAGAGAGAGAGAGTGATGATGACTGTGATCATAGCTCTGTTAAGCGCCCTTCTCGCAGGTGCATTGAGCCCTCCACAGGCATCATGAGAGAGACCAAACGAGAGACCATTCAAATTCAAACACAAACGAAATAAAAAGGAGAAAGATGACAAAGATGGTCTAATTGTAAATTTGTAGGAAAAGAGAGGTGATCAGGGCGAGGTGTGCACAGTTTGCGTCTGGTTCTGGCTGTGTGCAGGAGATGACCAAATGTCTGTCCCTGGCGGAGCATGTGTTAATTAAACTGCCCACAGCGTCTGTCTGGGGGCCGGGTGGGGGGGGGGGGGTCGTAAGGGGGGCTGAGCTGTGGGGCAGCTGTGTGTGACAGGGGGCTTGAAGGCCCTACCAGGCTCAGGGCTGTGGGAGATAAACCCCCCCCCCCCCTCCCCTCCCTACACTCACAAAGAATCCTGCTGCCTGTGAAGCTCAGAGCTTCACAAAACCGGGACTGGAGCACTACAGCCCAGGAACGGCTTCCCTGTATCCCTAACTGGGTGACGGACTGTAAGGTGGAAACAAAATCCAACAATCTTGGTGGTTCTCCGGTTTTGCTTTGATAAATATAAGTATGCAATGTGTGATATTTAATGTGTTAAGTACAAAATAGTAGTATTTGTGTATTCTCATGGCTGTACCTCTAATTTCCACATGATTAATGCCAAAGAGTTTCCATAACAAGCTTAAATACCCAATTTCAGTTCATGCCTCAATTACCTGTATATTTTTTTTAAAAACCAATCCTCTTGTCCTTTCTTTTACATGTCTTAGGCCGTGCAGTAGTACGATAGGTCTGATTTGATCGTAAGTTTACAGATCTCTGCACAGAATGGTTTTCTGCACATTTATTTGTCTTCCTGCAATTATCTTTGCTGAAAAAGTGGTAGTTAAAGGCTTTTATAATAAACTGTAACTATAACCTGCTGTACTGCTGTCACAGTACCTGAAAAGTTGCAACATTAAAACATAAAGTCATCTTTGACATGTCACATTGCACCTCATGTAGGGGGATTGACCTCAAGGTCACTTGCAGACGTGATTAGAATCGCTGGCCCCGTTTGGCAGGGGGGTGCAGGAGGAGTCCCCATCCAGACACCGGTCCAGGTTTTCACACCCTCCCTCAGGGTGATTACACTGCTTTAGCTGGGCCAGGCTAACTCTGTCCAAAGAGGCTAATATCGCTCGCACGCTGGTGACAAAGCATGGGGACACCTGTAGCATTACTCTAGTGGAGTGGGCTGGAGACAAGAGGCTGTGGAATCCAGGATGCAAAGTGGGAAACTTCAGAAGTGACAGAAACTTCTTTTTTTTTCCTTCTTTTTCATGCACACTTTTTGTTGGTGCTGTGAGTAATTGGCTGACTTTGTAATCATGGAGATTGGCAGAATCCATTCAAAGTGCCATAAGACCCTACTCCTTACCATGATGATGTTCAAATGGGGTGAGTCTCCTTTTACCATTGATCATTTCATTTATTCAAACTTGTGTGTTTTCTGGAGGGTGCATGGCGAAGCCGAACCCGAACCCCCCTCATGTTGCTGTTCCTGCGAGCACAAGGGGACGGCGGAGTCGGTAGTGTACGTGCTGAAATGATCACGGCAGTCAGTAGGGCTCTCCATGCGACTCGGGGAATAAGCCAGTTTTGTAGGGGCGAGCAGTGCAGCCCCCTTGGCTGCTTGTGGATGAGAGGTAATCCCTCCTTAGCCGCAGGGAGTGACAGGTTGCCGCAGCAGCCTCGCTGGACCTCCAGTCTGCACGCCAGCCTGTGTCCATTCATTACCCGCCATACTCGGAACACATGTTCAAATTGGCCCTTAAAAGGTGCAGTAATTATTTTCCTCATCGACCTTTCCTGTACCCTTTCCATGAGTTATGAGTCTATGAAGAAACTATGACTAACGTCACAACTGGCATACCTTTAGGTTTGATACGCAACCTTTTTCATGACTGCAGGAATCTTAGAACATTTTTTGGTTTATGTTTATGGCACCTTTTTCTTGTATGTACAGATAAAGGTCTTGGGAGTAAAAGGTGACATTAAGGTTGTGTTTACCCAACAGAAGTGTGCCATCGTGAATTTTAAGCTATTTTAAATACTTTTGAAAGTCCCTTCTTTTTAACAATATCAGAATAATTTTAGTTTGAAACATTTTTAAGCTATTTAAGGTATTTGTCGGAAACCATGTACTTTACCATTTAATGCATGTCACCAGATTAAGCCAAAGATCGTTTTCTTCTCCATTTGAAAACATAATATTTATTGAGATAAAACATTTGTGTTTATGAATATATTTATTTTTAAAATGACATTTTTGCCACCCTGTTCAGATTTTTAATAATGTCTCTAATTCAAGCTCTGCACTCGTTAAGAAAAGCGATACTTGAGGACAAGTGGCTCAGGTGTTTGTTTACGGGGAGACCATGTGCTGCACGGGACTGGCAAAATTATTACTGTTTAACGCCAGTTTCTCTCCCCCTGGTCTTCCACCTTACAGCTGCGTAAGCGCATTGTTTTTACTGGCTTCCTTTCATGCTGATAGTATTGTACAGCAGTCAGTGGGTGAATGGAAAGCATCCGAGCTTTCCCTCAATCTCTCCACCCCCTCCACCGATCTGAACAGAGAGAGATGCTGTTTGGGTCGATGGGTCCTCTAAAGTTTTTTGTTTATTTTTTTTTCTTTCTTTCTTTTGGGGGTGAGTGGGTGGGATCTTCTACCCTGACCTAATTTCCCCCAGATCCAACCCCCCCCCCCCATTCTGAGCTATGTCTCATGGATGGCACCCAGGATGGGGGCAGGTTGCATTCTGGCGTTGCCATGGCGATAAGCTTCAAAATATGGGTTGGCGATGACACCCGCTCACTGAATGCGTTGTTGTGGGACTCCAGACAACTGAATGGGGTTCCCCCTCGTCCCTGAAAAAAGATAAGTTAGCAATGTAACTTTCAGCTGCCGTGACACTGGCGTAGCTTACGCAGACACGATTTGCCAGTGCTTTATCGATTTTAATAAGGGTGTTGTTGTAGCCTATATAACTTTTTATTGTCCTTGCTTCCAAATTAAAATATTGTAGCATGGTCCATCCAGCATTGCTATTGGCGGAAGCATTTTGGTAATGCAAAAAATCTCATCTGGAGGTTGCAACAATTAAATAAACATTAATTAGTTATGCTGGTAGTGAATCTTGAAAATATATACGGTCACGTGTTTGAACAGTTTAATCTACCTTGGTTTAATTTATGGGTGGTTTAAATACGTACTTGGGTCATGCCGCTGAAGTTCTACGCCCGGGCTTATCAATGAATGCCATAATGCAATTCTTAACTATAGCGTATTGACGATCAGAGACTTGCAGAGCTGTCAGGCGACTACACATAGGCCTACTGTCTGTTTCCTAGTACTGTTATGTATTTTTCTAATGTTTGACTTATAATATCCTGAACTAGACAAGCGATTCTAGAGTTGTTGCTCCGTCAGCTGGTTATTTTCACGTAGAAGGGGGTCGAAATGTTAAGAATGAACTCCGTGAGATAAATTCAAACTCACATGGGGTGGGAAACACGTTTCTCTCTCCGTGCTCTCGGGTTTTGAGACGGATTTCATAAAATATACTCTGCCCTCCGGTCGTGAAAGCCGATTGACCTGTCAGAAGGTGCCCCTGGCTCTGACAGTTAACGACGCAGGATTTACGGATGGACTTGGCATCTGACCTAAGCCAAGTCCTGAGTGGAGTGTAGTGGAAAAAAAAAAAAACAGAAATTCCTTAAACGACCGGGTGGTACCGGTCTTTCGGCAGACAGATGCGTCCAGCGCAGGGGTACGAGCTGTCTGGAGTTCACTTAAAAGATAGCAGAAAATAGGTTACCTCTGCAAAATGTTAACGTGCAGGCAAGGTTAACGTTATCAGGAGATTTGGAAAGGTCAAAGGATAGTAGACACGAAAGCTGATGGCCGTTATTTATTTTTTTACTAAATGCCAGATCCGCTCCCCGGTTGTCATCCGGAGCAATTATTCTTATTGCAGAGCCGATGCGGGACGGAGTTTTGCATGAAACCACCTGTTGTTGCCTAGCTGCAACGTCCAAATATAGTAAGCTTCTCTTATTATTGTTCGGAAATGACCCTTGCACAGCGTGCGCTCACCTTTTCATAACTCCTGTTCTTCTATTTTTTATTTATTTATTTATTTATTTTTTTTGATGTACGTTGTGGGCACCCCTAATAGGAACCTTAAGAAGCCAGTAAACCACTGGTTTGAAATACTTGCTTGTATACAGTTGCAGTCTTATGTTACTGTGTGCGTGTGTGTTTGCGTGTGTGTGCGTGCGTGCACTGTACAAAAAGGAGATGGTGACATCACCAGAGAGGAATGTCCCTTGAAGTTGTGAGCTCCGATTGTGGTTGGAGTCAGTAGACAAGGCACAGAGCAGCACCTGCAGATAACACAGGTGTGAGTAATGCCTGTAATGTACAGCCTGACTGTATATGTTAGCTCTGCACATGAGATGAACTGGATTGAACAGCAGTCATCTCTACACTGCAGTGCAGCAGAATGTGGCTCTCTCTCTTAACGTGTGTGCTTTTTTTGTCTCTCCCTCTGGTAATTTCCAGTGATTCTACATTTATGTTCCAGCACTGTGCAGTTTTGGGTGTGCGTGAACTTAGGTTAAGTACCTGATTTAGCGGCAGAGCTTGGAAAAGGTAACTCTGACTGTTCACCTGAGTGTAGGGCTTTGAGCATTCACCACATTGCACTTTATTGGTGAGTGAGTAAGGGAGTGACAGTGTGTATATGTGTGTGTGAGTGCATACCTTGTATGTTTGAGTGTGTGTGTGTCTGTGTCTGTGTCTGTGAGAGAGAGTGTGAGTGCATAACTTGCATGTTTGGGTGTATACGTGTGTTTGTTTGTGTGTGTGTGTGTGTGTGTGTGTGTGTGTACATGTGTACATGGTGTGAGTGAATATGACTGTGTGTTTGTGTCCATTGGAGTAGGATTATCCATGTGAGCAAGAGAGTGTTTGATTGGGAGTGAGTGAGAGTGTGTGTGTGCGTGTGTGCGTGCGTGCGTGCATGCGTTTAAGCGTGTGTTTTAGGGTGCCAGGTTGTCGTGCAGGCAGACCCCTATTTCCAGTGGAGCGTTTGAGGTAAAGCACCTTTAGTTGAGTTAGCAGAGCACTAGCCTGCTGGTGTTTAATCCCCAGGTATCAGGCGCTTAGCCGTGGCACACAGATCGCGCTCCCCCAGCAGATTACTGTGGGGGGGGGGCAGCTCTCCCAACTCACTGGGTCCCCTAGTGTGGGTCACCACTACAACTATGGGTTTTTGCAGGGTGGTCTGGGTCCAGATTCAAGAGGCATAATCCAGTCCAGACAGCATCACTGTTGGTGTTCGTGGGAGACGCTGGTGCTGTGTAGTTAACTTAAATGCTACTGCCTTATTCATTTATTTATTTTTACTTCGGAATTCTTTAATTCTTTTTTCCTTTCCCCCATGTGGAAACAGTTGTATCTCTGAAGTTACCATGTCGTTTATTTTCAGATTTATTCATTCATTTTACTTGTTATTGTAATTATAACAGAGATTATGCACATTTTAGCTGGTGACAGTCCTAGCATGATGCACTGGTCAGAGTGCTGGGCTGTAAGTTAGTGATCTGTGTTGGTCAGAGCTCTGAACTGTAGGATAGTTGTCAGAAGGGTCCATGTGGGTCTCAGCTGGCGGTGTGCTGTATTATAGAGTTGGGTATTTAACCTCAACCGCCCTGGTTAATGTCCAGAGTAGCAAAGGTTTCAGGAAGGGGCACAAGTGTAAGTTGTCCAATAAGCTATCTGGCCATCTGTTGACCCAAAGAATACCTCTACTGCTATAGCTACCATTAATACTTCTACCAATACTAATACTACTCGTATACTATAAGATTAATAGTTGTAAAACAATTTCTATTACTGGTATGACTCATTGTGATGTGAAATACCCTTGTGTTTCAACCCCCCTTCACCCCCCCACATAGTAACCCCTCCTTATCATTAGCAGGGGATCCCTCACTGAGAAGAGAGGGGTCAAAGGTCAGGTATCAGGGTGGGGGTGTATGTGACAGGTCCTAACTAATCGTGGCTCAGTGGCCCAGAGGCTGCCATGGTAACAGAATCAGGAGTTGGTCGGGTGGTGCTTTGACTCGGCCCTGAGCCCCTCCCCCCAGTCGGGAATGTTTGGCCCTGCCGTCTCTCGCGTGTGGGGGGTGCAGGCTGTGGGGGGGTGATGGGGTTTATTGGGGTACGGTGGGCTGGTGACGCACAATAGGGGAAGTTTTCCACCCACATGTAGGTGAAAGGCTGAATAGAAAACACTGCCAGCAAAAGGAGCTGTCATTAAGATCAGGGCACTTTCCTACCTCTTTGTGTGTGTGTGTGTGTGTGCGTGTGTCAGACCAAACCTAGTACAACTGGACCCCTCTCTCTCATAAAATGGAAGCGGAAAGTGATGACTGAGTTCTCAGAACTAGTTGGGAAAAGAAATGCACCCTTGTGTGCTTAGTAACTTCACAAACTGGGTAGCCATTGTTACGCCTGTAATATACACAAGAACATATGATGCAGCACATGGGAAATCTTTATTTGAGGAAGTCAGAAAATTGACATTTCCAACCAAAATACTCTCCCTTTCACTGATATCAACCTTCAGGCTTGGATCATTTTCAAACCACAGGGTGTGATATACAGCTAAAAAAAACACAAGGATGAGTCAGGTTGGCCCAAAACAGACTGGGGTTTGATGGCTGGAATCTCCCGGAATACGTTGGAGGCTGACGCAGGTAGTATTGAGTGAGGGCATGTTTGTCATGGCGACCTGCACCAGTGAAAGAGCGTTAACTAAGCAGTAGCTTTTCCTCATGACTGTTTTCCTGAGCTGTGAGATGTTGGCCACCCGTGAGAGGAGCTTAGCACCTCCGTCTCAGACCAAAGGGGTTTATGTTCTACAGAGCTGATGGACAGCTGCACCATGTGTGTGTGTGTGTGTGTGTGTGTGTGTGTGTGTGTATGCATGCATGTATGCACAGGTCTTGGCATAGTGGTTCTCACTGATGCATTGTGGGTGTTGTTGTCAGAATATTGCCAGTCCTGCCACAGGGTAGTCACCATGGTTACAGTGCAAAGTGGGGTGAAAGTGGGATTCCAGTGTGTCCAACGTGGCGGTGGTGCAGTTAACTTGCCGCACGTGATCCAGGATCCATCTTCCATGAGCCACGGCGAAAGCCTCTGACCAGGACCTTTCCATTTAACTCCCATGCTGCTTCCATTGACTCTCTTAACTCAGGTCAGGTGACAGCCACAGTGTCAGGAGCTTACACCCCAAAGCCATCTGTCAAATGGACCTGTGGAGGGGCAACTCAGGAGCTGTGAGGGGTGACAGTGTAGTATAATGGTTCGGGAGCTGGGCTTATAGCTCAGAGGTTACAGTGTAGTATAATGGTTTGGGAGCTGGGCTTGTAGCTCAGAGGTTACAGTGTAGTGTAATGGTTAGGGAGCTGGGCTTGTAGCTCAGAGGTTACAGTGTAGTATAATGGTTTGGGAGCTGGGCTTGTAGCTCAGAGGTTACAGTGTAGTGTAATGGTTCGGAGGCTGGGCTTGAAAAGTTGCAGGATTAATGCACCGGTAGGGCGCTACCATTTTACCCTTGAGTAAAGGGTACAGAACAGTGTCAGAGAATTAGTTGACACCCAAATTACTTTAGCAAATATCCAGCTGTATTAATGGACAGATCGTAAAACATAAGCAGTGCAGCTTGCGCTGGATAACAGCATCTGCTAAAGGCCTGAATGCAATGTGAGTGCCAGGGCTCTGCAGCCTCAGTGCTGGGCACAGCCCTCTGCTCTCGCACTGCCGTCCATGGCCCTCGCATTCCTCGCTGTCTTCATTAATATCTTCTGCCTGACTGGGAAACTCAGAACAGAACGCTGATCAAAGTGTGGGGACTGGGAGCAGGGGGGTTTGGGGGGGTTTGGGGGGGTGTGGAATGCAGAATGACTCCATGCCAGGCCACATGATTGGTTGATTCAGCAAGATAATGGATGGGTGAAAGGGAAGAAAAAAAAAACGCAAAAAAAAGAAAGAAATCCCCATCAAACTGTTCACCCCTGTCCGCCACAGAAACATTCCCTGAAAAGTGATTGGGCCCCATTGGATTATGGGTCATATACAGCCATAAAGGAACGGGAGTCACACAGCCGTTACCTCCTCTAGTTAGGCTGCCTTTGTATGTTATATTGTTCTTTAGTTAGGTTGCATTTGTCCGTTGCTTTGAATGAAATGGGTCTGTGAATTTAATCACTGAAATGTATTTGTGAAAACTTTTTTTAGTCTGACCTGGTGAGTACAGAAGACTTGCACGCAAAGTCAAGAGGGCGTGTTGATATCTTTTCTGTGCCAGCCAGGCCAGATTAAATCACATGGATTGGGAGCAGGGCAGCTGGTCACACAGCCCAGCAGGGGGCGCTGTGAAGTAGAAGCCAAACAGCTCTCAGCTGAACAACAGGAAGGCAGGGGGAAGGGTGCTGAACTGGGGGGGGGGCAGACCACCTGGGTTTGACAAAAAAGGGCTGTCAAATTCCGGTTCTCATGACTCTGAGCCTGTACAAACAGCAAAAATGTTGCAAAGGGTCTGTAAAGACACATAGCTTCATAAAGTGACCAGGGGTGCTCACCTGTTTCAGTAGCAGGAAACATCTTGTGTTTGTGAGTTTTTACACTGAAGTTAAATAATGACCATGATGAAATTCGAAGGCATCACAGCTGTAAAATAATAATAGTTACAAAAGGCGCCATGACTGCTAAGTGGTTTTTAGCCGTACCAGGGCCGCAGTGTTGTACAGCCGTGCTTCATGTTTACTGCCAAAATTGGGAGCAGGGAATTGGCTCGCAGTGTAACTCGAGCGATTAGAGCAATGAGCCCCACTGATCCCTTCCTGCTAGCCACGTCGTTCACGAGAGCAAGTCCTACCATTTAAAAAGCACTGTAGTAGGGCCAACCTTTGTGACGCCAAGTTCCAGAACTGAGAACATCGGTTTAACCCAAAGATGCACTCCCTTCGTCGCTCTCTCTCACCTTTTGACTTAAATCAGAGTGATGTCAGTCTCTATGGTGCTGTACATCCTGATGGTTATGCAAGGCCGTAAGTGAGGTGTCCTCTCCCTGTCGTTGAATCGTGTTAGACAGAGATCGGAAAATCTGATCCTGTAGAGCCGTTGTGTATACGTGTTTTTGTTTCCACCAATTGCGCCGAGAAAATAAGCTAATTAGCTGCATATACTCCAGCCCTGGGTCACTTGGGGACACAAAACCCCACATTAGTTGTAATTCATATGGTTACTGATACATTCGGCTAAATGTCACGTGACATAAATTGAGAGTGGCAAACCTTTCCTGAGAATGGCTTTTGTTTATCCAGCTCTTGTTTTTACTCAGCAGAATGTGCTGATAGACTTTAAGTAAAGGCGCACTTGTGCTTTGTGTGTGATAGAGTACAAGTGTGCGTTTGTGTATGAGGTGCTGTGTGTTTAACAAATGAAATATGAGGTGTTCTTCTAAAATTATATAAGATAATTGTTTGTTTCTCTGCAGGGATATTCTGCTCCGAGTCATCAGATAGGTGTCTGTCGGAGCCGTGCCAGAACGGGGCGACATGCGTGGACATGATGGACGACTACGTCTGCATCTGTCCACGGGGGGCGGAGCCTCCACTCTACATGGGGAAGGACTGCGATCAGCCGTATGACGGCTGCGTGTTTGCAGACTGCCCAGAATGCACCAGCACGCCGGGGACCCGCCAGTTCCACTGCGCCTGCCCTCGCGGCTTCGCCGGCCCAAACTGCACGTTCAACATAGACGACTGCGAGAGTGCGCCCTGCGAGGGGGCGGGGCCCCAGACCGTCTGCGTGGATGGGATCGACGCCCACTTCTGCATCTGCCCAGCGGGATTGACTGGTGACAATTGTGAGGCAGAAGTACAGGACTGCTCGGCGGAGCCATGCCTGAATAATGGCACATGCACCGCCCGGCCTGATGGGTTCAGGTGTGACTGCCCTCCAGGTTTCCGTGGAGACAGGTGATGGCACTTTTTGTGGCTAGCTACAGAAGCAGCATTAACAAAGTACCTGTTAATTAGTTTTCTAACCAAAATGTAACTGGAAAATGGTCGCATTTGAAACATTCTGAAAGTGCCAATTAATAATTGTTTGTTCAAGTGACCTGGAAATAAGAGAATTAACTCATTAGGCTGTTAAATTAGGCTCTGCACTGCAGACAGTGGTGCTTTGTTTTCATCACATGACAATGATTTTCTGTTTGATGTTACAGGTGTGAAGAGGACGTGGACGAGTGCCTCTCACGGCCGTGCCGGAATGGCGCCATCTGCCTGGACGGGCCTGGCCGGTACCGCTGCTTCTGCGTGCCGGGGTTCCAGGGCTACAACTGTGAGATCGACATCAATGAATGCGCCTCGCACCCCTGTGAGAACAATGCCACCTGCGTCAACGAGAAGGACCGCTACATCTGCGAATGCCTGCTGGGGTACTCTGGTAAGCGTGCGCTGCCATGGTGTCGGTTTACACCTTCCTGAGTCAGGTAGTGCGAGGTAGTGTCATTGTACCGTTGACCCCAAGGACAAAATTATTTAGGGGCTGTACTTAGGGTTTGTCTATAATCGGGGCTCCCTGGTGGTGGAATGAGCTTACTGCAGTAGCTAGTGTAGCAGAATCATTAGCTAGTCAGAAAAAAGAACCTCCACTCTTACTAAATTGAGTTAAATACATGAATAGAATGCTTGTACTGCCAAACACTGTCATGTGAAACACATCCAAAACATCATGTGACAAAAATGTGTCAAACATAATTTTCCTCCAACAATTCAGCTTATTTCCTGAAAATACGTAGTTGCTGGACTGTAAAACCTTTCGTGAGACTGACGCTATGCAAGCCTGCTTTTTATCTTCATAGTTTTTGCTGTACTCCATTGGTAAGGTAATATACAGCAGAGTGGGTGCCGGTCAGGGCGTGGAAAAGTATCCCTGGTATTTGGAGTGGCTTATTAGTCATTAAAAGGTGAATAGTGTTGAACGACTGGCATTCTTCAGTGACTATACCTCAAGTGCCAAGCAAGACAAAACCAGGAGCTGGAAGATAACAGAGTTTGTTAGCCCTCGAGAGCTCACACGTAGACACACAAACAGCTGGGATGTTTATTTTCAGGTTAACACCAGAGGCTTACAGAGAGCAGGATCCAGAGATGGAAAAGGTTTTAACTGAGGCCACTGAACCTGGCACTGTCTGCCACTGAATTTTCTGTGTTACCCGTTGCAACCTGACTCTTAGCTGTCTTAAGCCCCTACCCTTACCTGGCTGAGCATGTTGTCACCTTGCCAACGAGGACGTCTGGTTATGGCTAATGGATGTCTGTGTGTGGGACTCACATCTGTGACATTATGAATGCAATTTTATCCCAAAAAACCCTTGAACAAATATTCCATGTGGGAAACCTACTGCAATTCATGGAAACATTATTTGCAGTATAAATAATGAAATAACACATAGGTTTGAAGTCAAGCCATATTACTTTGATAAGCTTTTTATGCTCTCACAGCAGAAAAATGGTCATTACCCTCAGTTTTTATTCACTTCGAACAAGTTTGAGGGAAAATTTATATGGTTCGCTTGAAACGGGCTTGACCAGTGAAAGGAAACCACCAGTGTTGGAATGCAAGTTGAAGCTGGCTGCCCGGCTGTGCTCTCTGGCCGAGTGTTTCTCACAGAGCCGAAGTTTAAAGTGAGATGACGCTGTTATTTATGGGCTGTGGCTGAACTGGCAGCTGGGCCTGGGGCGAACCAGGGCCAAAGGGATCGGAGCGCTAATCTCACGGGTCGTTTCTCCCTGGACACGGGCAGACTGTCAAACTCTGCGCAGACAGGGTCTGCTGATAACACAATCAGGTAACAGAAAGCAGACGGCCCCTCTCCCATCTGTCTGACAGCTACAGAGATAAGGCAGGTCAGGGTGGGGACTCACAGGACACGATTGAGCTTGTGAGGTGATCAAGTCAAGAGTGTGTGTCTGTTCAACACAAGTTAAACCTGCAGACACTGTTACCCTCCAGGGCAGGAGTTTAACCTGCAGACACTGTTACCCTCCAGGGCAGGAGTTTAACCTGCAGACACTGTGGCCCTCCAGGGCGGGAGTTTAACCTACAGACACTGTGGCCCTCCAGGACTGGAGTTAAACCTACAGACACTGTGGCCCTCCAGGACTGGAGTTAAACCTGCAGACACTGTGACCCTCCAGGACTGGAGTTAAACCTGCAGACACTGTGGCCCTCCAGGACTGGAGTTAAACCTGCAGACACTGTGGCCCTCCAGGATGGGAGTTTAACATGTAGACTCTTTTTTGTGGCTCTTTAGAATGGCATTGGGAATACTTTACCAAATCATGTTCTAGAGGTAGAGATCCACAGTGCTCAAGTCCAGGACTGATGCATTACTGGATACTCTGCAGGTCTTAGGTAATGGCTAGCTTTAGCTTAGTGGCCTGTTCTTATCTTTATATACTCTTAGCACTTAGAGTATGTTCATCCTTTCATACATACAACTCCATTTCCCCCTGCGTGACAGAGTGAAGAGTGTGTTCATCCTTTCACATTTTCACCCCTCTGTCCTCCCCCCGTTCTGTGTGTGAAGGGGTGAACTGCGAGGTGGAGATAGATGAGTGTGATTCGGGTCCGTGCCAGAATGGAGCCACCTGCCATGACTGGGTCGGGCAGTACACCTGTGAGTGTCCACCTGGGTTCGAGGGCATGGACTGTGAGATCAACATTGATGAGTGCGCCAGCGGCCCCTGCCTCAATGAGGGCACCTGTGTCGACCTGGTAGATGGGTATGGAACCTCACCTGTGCATATTTATATCTGTGCACCTGTAGCTACCTAGTGAACTGGTACAAAACCTCACTGATACACGTATAAGCGTGTACACCTGTCATGACTGAATGGACAGGTACAGAACATCACCTATGTACACATGTCTACATAGTTGAACACATGAACACCTGTACATCTGTAAAGCAGAGTATTCATTCATTTTGTTTAATCATTCATTTCAGTATTCATTCATTTATGTGATACACACACAAGTTTTGCCACTGAACTCTGACTGTTGTTTGATCTCCACTATATTATTGCCTACCTTTAAACACCAGGAGAGGGCACTGTTGCATGACTGGCCTTAAAGCAGTCTCAAACATTTATTGTAGACATACAGAGGATAAAGTGGAGTATTAAAGTATCATATTTGATTAATTGTGAGCTACATGATAAATTTGTGTTATAGTGGGTTAATAATGCATCTATCTATATCCTAAATCACTTATGTAAAATGTAAATATAGTATACATGTTTTGCTGTAAGCCCATCCATTTTCCTTGCCATTCTAGTAGAGTTAGCCCTTATGCCCTTATGTAATCTCACTGTGTGTGAATCATGCTGCAGGTACGAGTGTGACTGCAGCGATACGGGGTTCACTGGGGAGCACTGCGAGGAGGACATCCCTGAGTGCGCCTCAAACCCCTGCCTCAACGGCGCCACCTGTGTGGAGGGAGTGAAACTGTACACCTGCGTCTGCTGGCCAGGTAGCTGCACACTGCCACTCTCAATACCACTGAGCTGGATATAGATGAGTGTGTGTGTGTGTGTGTGTGTATATTCTCCAGGGTACGAGAGGGCGCACTGTGAGGTGGATATAGATGAGTGTGTGTGTGTGTGTGTGTGTGTGTGTGTGTGTGTGTGTGTGTGTGTGTGATTATGTGTGTGTGTGTGTGTATGAGTGTGTGATTGTGTGTGTGTGATTGTGTATGTGTGTGTGTGAGACTGTGTGTGTGTGTGTGTGAGTGTGTGTGTGTGTGTGTGATTATGTTTATGTGTGTGTATTCTCCAGGGTACGAGGGGGCGCACTATGAGGTGGATATAGATGAGTGTGTGTGTGTGTGTGTGTGTGTGTGTGTGTGTGTGTGTGTGTGTGTGAGATTATGTGTATGTGTGTGTGTGTCTGTGTGTGTGTGTGATTATGTGTGGTTATGTGTGTGTGTGTGTGTGTGTGTGTGTGATTATGTGTGTGTGTGTGTATTCTCCAGGGTACGAGGGGGCGCACTGTGAGGTGGATATAGATGAGTGTGTGTGTGTGTGTGTGTGTGTGTGTGTGTGTGAGAGTGTGTGTGTGTGTGTGTGTGATTATGTGTATGTGTGTGTGTGTGTGTGTGTGTGTGTGTGTGTGATTGTGTGTATGTGTGTGTGTGCGTGTGTGATTATGTGTGTGTGTGTGTGTGTGTATGTGTGTATGTGTGTATGTATGTATGTATGTATGTGTGTGTGTGTGTGTGTGTGTGTGATTATTTGTATGTGTGTGTATTCTCCAGGGTACGAGGGGGCGCACTGTGAGGTGGATATCGATGAGTGTGTGTGTGTGTGTGAGAGTGTGTGTGTGTGTGTGTGTGTGTGTGTGTGATTATGTGTGTGTGTGTGTGTGTGTGATTATGTGTGTGTGTGTGTGTGTGATTGTGTGTGTGTGTGTGTGTGTGTGTGTGTGTGTGTGTGTGTGTGTGTGTGTGTGTGTGTGTGTGTGTGTGTGTGTGTGTGTGTGTGTGTGTGTGATTATTTGTATGTGTGTGTATTCTCCAGGGTACGAGGGGGCGCACTGTGAGGTGGATATCGATGAGTGTGTGGCCGGGCCCTGTGAGAATGGAGGGCTCTGCATCCAGCGCTCTGATAAGCAGCACTACGGCGAGATGCCCGAGCGAGAGTGGGAGTTCTACGCCTACGCCGCAGGGTACCTGTGTCAGTGCCAGCCAGGGTATACAGGTGAGTCAGTGTACCTCTTTAAGTCCAGTATGAGTACACAGGTGAGTGTTTTTACCACTGCCAACTTAACTGTGCAATCCTGGGTACACAGGTGAGTCTGTGCACATGTGCCAGTGCTCTTACTTGCCTTTGTGATCACGACAGGGGAAAACTGTTCTCTGGACATCGATGAGTGTGGCTCCGCCCCCTGCCAAAATGGAGGCAGCTGTGAGGACCAGATCAATGCCTACGCTTGCACCTGCATGCCTGGATTCACAGGTGAGAGGGGGGCCCTCTCTTAAACAGTGCTGATACCCTACAGTGGTGGTGGGAGGATGAGGTTTCATATATACTGGCCTCACAATCTTCTGGCATGGGTTGCTAGCTGGTAATGCTAGGTAGCTTAGTTTGGTGCAGGTTGGGAAGAAGTGAGTCATGGAATTGTATGGTAGCCCATATATTTTATATATTTTATGGTAGATAAAACTCAGGGTATGGGAACGACTGCAAATTTTAGAAAATTTCACCTTTGTGTCTCTCTGCAGGTGTTGACTGTGAGGTAAATGTGGATGAGTGCGAGAGCGCCCCCTGTCAGAATGGAGGGCTTTGTGAGGACAACGTGGCTGGCTACACCTGTGTGTGCCCCGATCCTGAGTCCCAGGGGGAGATTCTGCCCTGGGGGGGACGGCACTGCGAGGTGCGGCTTACGGGCTGCCTGGGGCACGCCTGCCAAAACGGTGCCACCTGCAGGCCCTGGGTGGGAGAGGATGGTCGCCATGGCAGCGACTGCCTCTGCCCGCCGGGGTTCTATGGCGAGTTTTGTGGAACACCCACTACCTTCTCCTTCTCTGTGCCAGGATTCGTCCTGCTGGAGCTCCCACTGGCCAATCGCAGCCGCCGGTCGGTGGAGTCAGGCGATGTCAGCGTGAGCCTCAGGCTTCGCACCACACTGCCAGACATGTTGGTGTTCCTCCGTGGTGATGCCAACAACTTCCTGTCACTGGAGGTGGTGGGTGGCGGCCTATTAGCTAGAGCAGTGTGGGAAGGTGGAGCTTTAGAGGCGCGGTTCATGGAATTGGTCAGCGATGGGACCTGGCTAGATGTGAGCATGGTCACAGCTGAGGGGGCGGGGCTAGCTCTGGTTCTGAAGGGCGGGGCAGGGTGTGACGGCGATGGTTGCCGTGTGGAGGAGGGTGTGGGAATCATGACCTTTGACCCTGCACCGGGCTCAATGACACGGATGTTTGTGGGCGGGGTGCCAGAGGATTACTTTGACATCATGAAATCCAGGAGCGGATTTATCGGCTGCGTGGAGGATCTGATGGTAGATGGGCGACCCGTTCTGCCCCAGGACCTGCCCCCGGACCAAACCCAGGATGTGCAGATGGGCTGCAGCAAGACTGAGTGGTGCCACCCAGACCCCTGCTCCGGCCAAGGCCGCTGCGTCGACCTGTGGACCCACTACAAATGCGACTGCCACCGACCGTTTCATGGAGACAGCTGTGCACAGGGTTGGTTTAGTTCCCTTGGTTTGGTTTGTTTTCTTGAATTTGTTTGTTCCGTTTGGTTTATTTGCCTTGTTTTAAAATTTTTGTTCTTTTTTTTTAGTTTGATTTGTTAAGTTTGATTTAGTAGGTTTGGTTTCTTTGTTTTTTTTTTTTTGTTCATCTTTAGGGTTTTATCTGTTTGTTTTGTTTTGTTTTGTTGGTTTTGCTTGATGCCTCTGTCTCTTGGTCGTTGCTCTCCCCAGAGTACCCTTCCTGGACGTATGGCCATGAAGGGGCAGAGAGCTTCTCTGCATTCGACGTTCCCGCATACCACGGCTCCAACTTCAGCGTGTCGCTCTTCCTGCGCACGCTGCAGCAGGATGGGCTGCTGTTCCAGCTCCGCCGCCAGGGGGCGCCCTACCTCAGCCTGTTCCTGCGCATGGGCCGCGTGCTGGCCGCGGTCGACCCGGAAACTCCCCCGGCAACCGCGCCCGTGTTTGTGGCGGACGGGGAGAAGAGGCTGGTGGAGGTGGAGTTCCAGCACGGCCAGGTATTCTTCCGCCACGATGGGATGAGATACCCGCTGGGTGCACTGTCTGAGGTGGGGGTGGAGCCAGGGGACCTGGTCTTCCTTGGGGGGCTCCCGGAGGCCGACGACGCTGACCTCCAGGCCTGGGGGGGCCACTTTAAAGGCTGCCTGCAGGATGTGAGGCTGGCAGGGGCACGGCTGGACCTCGATTCCTGGAACAGCAGTCTAGAGGAGGCAGAGGAGGAGGGATACCTCCCCAGTGACGCCCAAAATGTGGAGCTCGGCTGCCTGAGTGACGATACCTGCCAGGTAGGGAGCCCCGCCTCCTCACAGAGCCTGGCCTGACTGTCCAATCAAATACAATGATCCCTGAGCCCTCATTAATAATGTAGGATTCAAAAGGACCAAATCAAATGCCTTTAAATTCCGGTCCTAAGGGGACAGTGTGTATGCTGGTTTTGTTTTCTCCTAAACTGCAAGAGTCAGACCGGAATTTACCTGTGTGTAAAAATCACCTGTGTGTGCCCTGCAGGTGGAGCCGTGCCAGAACGGGGGAGAGTGCACGGTCACCTGGAATGACTTTGTGTGCTCGTGCCTGGTGCAGTTCACAGGCCGCACCTGCGAGACCCGAGTGTGGTGCTTCAGCGACCCCTGCGTCATGGGTGGCCGCTGCCGGGACCTGCCAGACGGATACGAGTGTGAGTCCCTCCTGGGGCTCCAACCCCACAACCTTCTTTATGCTTATTAGGCCCCTGACCCCATCTTCATCAGCACAAGCACTAATCCTGACCCAATCACCTTCCACACACATCAACAGCATTCCACACACATCAACAACATTCCAACATGAATCCATGACCTCATACACACTAACCCCATAACCTGGATACTATGGGCTTTGACTCTGTCACCTTCCTCACACACCCATGGACACTGACCCCATAGCCTTCTGGATACATATGGTCTTTGACTCGATCACCTTCCACACACACTGATATACACTGACCCGGTAACCTTCTGGATCTACAGGCCCTGATCCTATTGCCAAATACACACTGACTGGCCCATGAAATAACAGAATTATATTAAAAATAAATAATTGATTGACAGTGCTGCTTCCCCCCCTTCTTGTCACCCTTCCCCTCTCCAGGCCTCAGCAATGCTACCTTTGGAAGTGATGCCCTACGGTTCAAAGCAGAGGGGTCATTGGTTGCCCCAGTGACCAGCGTTTCCATGGAGCTGCGCACACGCACGGCGGAAGGCGTGGTGCTTCGGGCAGAGCTGGGGGCAGAGCTCTTCAGCGTGGGGTTGCAAAACTCCTCCCTCCTGGTGCGTGTCCGCCAGGCTAATAGCGTGGAGGCGCTGTCCTTTGCCAGCAGACGCCCCGTCGCCGACGGCAGCTGGCACCGGGTGCGTGTCTCCATGGTGGATGCGCCCCATCAGGGGGCTGGCTCGACCCCCTCGTCATTTTCATCGCCCTGGGTGATAACTGTGGATGGTTGGAGCGAAGGCACTAGCCACGTCCCCTTCAGTAGCCTCGACTTCCTGGGGTCAGCGCCAGTTTTGGTTGCTGAAGAGTTTGTGGGTTGCCTAGGCAATGTGCGGGTAGGAGGGATCTACCTGCCTTTCGTTGATGATGGACAGCCCCCTCAACCATTCAGATTTATCCGTGTGGACGAGGGAAAAGACGTGCAGTTGGGGTGCATGGGACATCCCGTTTGCCTGTCCCAGCCTTGCCAGAACGAGGGCACCTGCATGGACCTCTTCAACCAGTTGAGCTGCTCGTGTGCTCCTGGCTGGGAGGGGCCTTTCTGCGAGCATGACACGGACGACTGTGCATCCCAGCCCTGCCTGCGTGGGGTCTGCGCAGACCTGCTGGCCGGCTTCCGCTGTGACTGCCCGAAGGGTTACGTGGGCGACCGCTGTGAGGTGGACGTGGACGACTGCGAGGGACACGCATGCCAAAACGGTGCCACCTGCCTGGACGGGGTGGATCTGTACACCTGTGTCTGCCCGCCCGACTTCACAGGACCACTCTGCCAGTGAGTGTAACTGAAGCAGGGGTGTCAGTGCATCTCTAAAATAATTAATTGCGTCGACAGCAGGGCTTCATCCCAGTCCAGAGGGCCACAGTGTCTGTAGTGTCTGCCCCATCCACACTTCTGATTTCACTGACTATATTGCCTCCTGGACCAAGGAGGTAAACTAATATTTGAAATCAGAAGCTGGTAGTGTGTTGTCGGGGCGAATGCCTACAGAAACTGCAGCCCTTAGGTATGCTTTGCAAGCAATAGACCCCAGTGGTCTGTGCGGTTATATTAAAATTAATCCTGACAGTGCAAAGCTGAGGAGCTTTTTTCAAAAAGCAGCTCTTCCTGGCATAGTTTTCTCCTTATAAATTGGCTAGCTGCCTCAGAAATAATTCAACACTCAAATGCAAATGACAACATACAATGCTCAAAGCAAAATTATTGTAACATTGTACTATCGTTGTTATATTTTTTGCCATTATTTAGAGCTGTAAGGAGAGTGTTCAGCTGAAACAGAATGAAGTGCATGTTTTACTTGGAGAGGTGGGCTTGACGCATGCTGACAGCAATGTTGGGGAGAGTGTCATTCTCTGTCTGTCCACCAGGTGGCCATACCCACCCCTGAGGTGTGAGGAGGACGTTCAGTGCGAAAATGGTGGCGTCTGTAGGGATGAGCTCTGGGGGGCAAACTGCACCTGTCGGCCCGGATACGCAGGTGACAGGTGAGCTAACTGATAAATTCTGGATCCAGTCATGTAGTCGCTGACTGAAAGTCACTAAAATATTGCGTGTGTCCATGTCTCCCAGGTGTGAGGTAGAGGCAGACGAGTGTGCGTCGAATCCGTGTCGAAACGGAGGGACCTGCCTGGATCGGTTTAACAGGTTCCAGTGTGTGTGTTCCCCTGGATTCATCGGCCGCCAGTGCGAGAACAGCGTAAGCCACAACCTGCACAGCACACTCCTCCGTTCACTGCTCTTATCCTCCTCCTCCTGTCTTACCTCTTTTCCTCCTTCTCCGTTTCTTTCCTTTCTTCTCTGTTCTGCTTTTGGCTGTCTTCTCCTCTCCACTTTGCCCTCTCTCTCTCTCTCTCCTCTCTTTTTGTTTATGGTTCAGAGTTGTTCGGGTTTTGTAATGAATAATCAATTAGTATTTAGCTGAATGAATAAATCATTTTGGGAAGAGAGGATTGTTGCAGTGGGGTGTGTCATCGATTCTAGCATGTTGCTCTTGTAGTGTGCATTGACATGGTAGCAGATGTTCACAAGTTAGCCTTATTTGGCCCTCACAGTGATATTTTGACGGTTTTTACCTTGCAGAAATGGGAGCAGAGGGATCGCATCCCCTGGCTGGTGGTGGCAGTGCCGCTCGGCTGCTGCTGCGTGTTGCTGGCGGTCATCGGCCTGATCGTCATGGTGATGACAGCGCGAAAGAAGCGGCAGTCTGAGGGCACGTACAGCCCCAGCCAGCAGGAGGTGGCCGGAGCGCGGTTAGAGATGGACAGCATGCTCAAGGTCCCCCCAGAGGAGCGGCTTATCTGAGACGCCCCGCCCCCGCCCACTCAGAAAAAACCACACTGATCACTGCTCTTCTACTGCAACTAAACCTTGTGGCTGTGTGGGGATGCATGAGTTTGAGTTGTGTTAAAACTCAAGACTTCTTCAAGGTGAGTTTTGGCTCATTTGAGGGTCAAATCCCCATGGGGTGTGGCCTATGTGCTTTTACACTCTGATTACACTGGGGAGGCCCCGACTTCATGACTGTGCTGTGGGAGGGGCCAAGAGACTGACTCATTTCCTGACCAGTGAGGTCAGACCAAATAATCACCCATCAAACTTGGTATGTGGGCGTGGCTAAGAGAGTGACAGATGTGGTGACCAATGAGCCCAGTTGATGGGAATACATTACAACATCAAGGTACCCAGGCAGGGATAGGACTCTGACTTTAAATGATGAATCAAGGATTCCCTTGGACTTGAGCACAAAACTCTGACCTGTATGAGGGGGCGGGGCCTCATCATCAGGTGGGAGGAGCAAGGGCGGGGCTCATTGCCTTGGGCATTGGATACACTGTGACAGTCCTCTGGAGATTGAACATGCACTCTGGGGTGGCTGGACAAATGAACACTGTCCTGCCCTGACACCCAAATCTTTCAGCCAGTGTTTATGAGCCTGGAGCTGGTGTTTCATTTTCCTTTGTGAGGTAAGCACGTGGGGGCGGGGCAGTGATAATCATTGGCTGGCCAGCAGGGAGCCCCACCCACCCCTTCCCGGCAGAGTCCAGCTCCAGCACTCGAAACAGTATGAAGCTGAAGACTGCCTCTTATGCAGCCTGTCTGACAATCTCTCTTTTTCTCTATTTCTTGTTTTTCCACTCGGTTGTTTTTGCTTTGGTTTGTAATACTGTACAGTGTCTGTATATCATGTTCGTGTGTGTGTGTGTGTGTGTGTGTGTGTGCGCGTTCCTAATACTTAGTAATCTAATGTGCGTTTAGTCATGAAAGGAAATGACAAGTCAGTAGAACTGCAGAAGTAAACCTCCATAAAGGGAGCAGCACGTGCTGGGTCTGACCTCGGGCTGCCGCTGTCTGTGCAGGTAAATCAGAATGTAGATTTCTGTTCACAGCTTTACAGTAAAACAGAAAAGCAACGAAATGACACCTTCACATAGACTGTGAGGCACAAGGTCACCCCCCTTTCTTCCCTCAAACTGACCATGTGTATGAGCATTTAAAACTGCAATGGGTTTCCTGTTAAAATGTAGCCAAAATGTCATTGTAAATGGTAGCTTGGGGTCACTAGGCTCATATGGACCTATTCTAAAATATGAATCTTCTTGTACCCATGTGGGCAAATGACTGAGTTTCTGCAATTAACAGTCAGGGGCACATTCATTTTGGTAAAGATAAACTGTGTTCACACATTACTTTTGATAAAGGCTTATGGTGGAAACTTTGTGTGCTGAGTGCTGGCTATAAGAGTTTAAAAAAAATTGAGTTCCCCCCACCTTTTGGATATCTAACAACTATCTGTCCTGTCTACCTCAGCTCATGCTTCTATGGTTACAGTATCTATGGTTACTTCAGAGTGATAGCTATGTTGATTTCATGTTTCACTTAAGGTTTGAAAAGTAGAACAGCACTGGAACTATGTGAGATACTTACTGTATTTTTACCTATTTTATTTTTATCTAGTTCATGAGGAAGTGTTTTTATTTTTTCTTGTTATTGTCAACTTTTCATCATAAATGTTGAGTAAATTGTTACAATACCATGGGAGCTGTCAACCGTCTGTGTAACTGTAGCTCAGCTGAAAAACAAGAGCGGTATGATGTTAAAGCTACTGAAGCAGGGCGGGCTTTCACTAAAACTTTTGTTAATGACCAGCAAACATAGGAGGTTCTTCGAAAATTGGGAGAGATTTAACTTGAGATTTGGTTCCGAGAACCACATAATGAGAGCATTTCCCGGAGAGTGTTTGGACAATTCAGTACTTCTTGGACAGAGAAAATGTACACAAACTAACGTTAAAAAAAAGACAAGGTGTTTAATGCATGGAAAGTGCTTGTTTGGTAAAATGCAGTAAGCCTTCCTGACCAAGATCCTATCACACAACAGCATGTTCTGGATTGTTTTCACACTTTTCAGTTAAATAAAAGACAAAGGTAAATTTACACGCCTGCCGATGCCTCAAAAGAAGTGATATGAGCACTTGTAAATGCAATACTTATGTTTTCCTGGATGGGATTTTCTCCCCGATTGTCTGGGTGGAATTAAGATGGAGGATAATCTTCTTAAAGACATGCTTCAACATATTGGCAATTAAGCCCTTTTGTCTACTTACCAAGAACAGAGTAACAGAGTTTATATTTATTCATGTTGTACATCTTTTAGAAAGTCTTTAACAGATGTGGGTTTTATAAGAAACAGAAAAACTCCACACATTCAATTTACATGCAGGGAACCTGAAAAATGTACATTTAAACAATGTTTACCCTAACCTTCAGGAAGTGTGCTGGGAACCAAAAAATGTTTGTTGGACAGTTTACAGCACAGCAGTGCAGTCACTCTGATCTATTTGTAAACAAGTTTTGGTAGCAGGTGGAGGGACACTAAGCGTGAACACACTTCTGAAAGTTCACATTTATTGGACATATTCTGGTGGAGAGGTAAACATTGCGATGAACAATACTACAAACATATATTTGAGATATTAAGAAACACTTCAAGTCTTTGGCAGCTTATAGATGTGAAAAAAAACTGCAGATTCCATTCTTGCAATACATATGAGTCCATCAAACTTCATGCAATTTGTTTCCAAAACACACATACTGTAATAGTGGCGGGTTATTGTGGTTTATTTTCAGTCAGCAACTACTGTAGGCCTTGGAAGTAAGATGCGTGGAGTGTTTTGCCAATCAATTACCAGGACTGGAGTTAAACCTGCAGACATTATAGTCCTCCAGGACTGGAGTTTAAGGTGTGGTTCTAAAGGCAAGTGTCTGAAATAAAGGCTGAGCCTCTTCTGCCCTCTGCTGGTACCAGGAGAAACTGCAGCTCACATAAATACAAACCAATCCACAGCACTGATCTGAGATCTTTTTTTTCCTGGGAGAAGACTGTAGTTCCAGGCAGTTGGGAATAGAACACTGTAGTGAGGTTTGAAATTCAAATTCAAATTCTAATATGAAGACTGTTATGGCAGTGCTGATGCAGCAAACCCATATCCTTAACAAACTAAAAGCATTCACTCATAAAACCAGCATTTTCAGTTTTTTGGCAATTCGTTTTACAAAGCAAAATTCCCTGTGATCTTCAAGTTTGGCAAAATACACTTTTTGACAGCTTTTTCATTCATAGAATGGATCACAGAATTGACTTGTCGATATGAGCTGAAGAAACTGATCCTAGAACATCACTCCTGCTTATGTTTTATCACCCTTTATGAATACAATCCCTGGAGTGACTTCTGATTGCCTAAGCATGGTATCTACCATATTGCTTTGCACTGTGCTTGCCATCCATGATCCATAGATCAGATGACAGAAGGATGAATGGCAGTGATTTTAAACATTTTTGGGTGCAAATTCTTGCAACCTACTGGAACAAAAGCAGGGAGGATAAACAGTGTGTTTGATGAGTCTGTAATAAAGCTTGGCTCACTGACTTTTCCCAGAATGCCCCAGGCTGGTGTGTGTGACCCCCCCATCCATGCAGGGCATGGGTCAGTCAAAAGTCTCCCATTGCCTGGTTTTGGGCGGAGCCGCCAGCTTGCTCAGGTCCAGCAGGTCCCCAAACGGGTCCTGGGTCTCTGGGGGTGCCCTGCTCTGGGGCGCCTTCGTCCGGATCAGCCCAGGGAGGGCGGAGCTCTGCAGGGGGAGGCCACTGTGTTTGAGAGGGGCTGGAGGTAAGCAGGGTTGGTGATTGTGGTTCAATGGTGCAAATGTGGCAGCGGCAGGGGTGAAAAGTCTCTGGGGCGGGCCAGGAGGGGTGTAGTTTCCATGGGGCCGTCCCACTGGGACGTGGTTAGAGCTCTGAGCAAAAGGAGGGACAGGAATGCGGGTGACTGTGAGAGGGCCCAGGGGTCTCGGGCACAAAGCAGGAGCAGTGGGCGCTGGGGGCGGAGCTTCTGTACCGGGTGCTCTACTTAGGGGGTCAAGCAAACTGAGCAGATCCGTGCTCCCGTTGCTAACGGCAACAGGATCGGTGATGTCAGCATTGATGGGGAGTGGGAGCAAGTGGGGCTCCCCAGCAACCTGTGGTAGGGGACAGAGTCAAGAAAAGGCAACAAAATACAAGCAAATGTTTTTTCAAAAACTTAAAACATTTTACCAGGCAGCTTAACATTTCATTATCCTATTTACTACCCTTTCATTTTCTAAAAATAAGCAGGAATCAATTCAGTAAATTAGCTGAAATTCAGCTGATGAATGTAAAAATAGATTTTTAAATCAATTAATTGGTTTGGCATGCAGATAACCCCAGTCCTTTTTAAAATATTACAACCACTTAAATTGTTACTATACTGTATGTGCGAACAGTGACAACTCTGACCTGGTGTGTGGAGTTGGCCTGCGCCTCCACACTGCCCCCCACTGGCCGGATGTCCACCAGGCTCTTGGGCAGCAAGTTGACAGATGGGCTCTCTGGCTCCCCCTGCAGGCTCCAGAAGATATCACCTAGCAGGTCCACTCTCTGTGCCCTTTCTGCCATGTCACTAGGTGGTGTCCTGGGGCTAGACTTCGCACCCTCATCCTCTTGGGGTTCCTCACCCTGTACAAGCCCCGCCTCCTTCTGTAACCTGGAGGACACACACATGCAAGTTATTCTCTCTCTATGATTGGATGAATATGAATGGAGGGATGGGGGAGAGAGAGAAAGAGCCAGAGAGAGGGATGAGGGAAGAAAAGACAGTGAGAGGGAGATGGAAACTTTGGGTAGGTGGAGAGAAGGAGATCAGGGTTCTTACAGATCTGGGCCATTGCTCTCCTGCTCCATGTTTCTCAGGGGATTCTGCACCAGCAGCTGAGGAGGGAGGGGCCGCTGGAGACCACAACACAACCCAGTCACACACACAACGTTCATGTACAAGCTCACTATTTCTTAGTACTTTTACGTAGTACAGGCTCCTAATTTAAAGCATCTGAATAATTCAAATGCTGTTTCATCGAAAATTGTCATTTTCATCACAGTGGTGCACAGACACACCCACATCTTGCTCATTCCCTAAGCTCAAGCCCACCTGCCGAAACTGCTCTCTCATTGGCTGCTGCTGGTCACATGACTGTGAGTCCTTCCTGCTCTGTTGTTGGCTGTCTTTTGTTGTGGAGTAACCGTTCTCCTGCAGGTCCTGATTGGTTATAAAAGGTAATTCACTTTATTGTGGGCATGGCTTAGTGGAAGGTATGTGACAGGGTTAATTACATATTAACAGGGAAGTACAAAGACTATACAAAACTGAGTGACCTTTTGTTTCAGTCGATTCTTCACTTCTTTGATCCCCATTCTTGCGTGATCCTTTGCCTGTGAAAAGAGTGCACAGGTGAGGTCATGCTTCCCTGCGACCAACCAAAGCGAAGCTGCTGGCATCAAATGATCATTAAAACACTGGAAATCACGAACACATATAGCTACATAACATGCATTAGTCTCTGACAAGGTCAAAACAGAACTGGAGCTAAAATGATGACACAGCACACATATGTTACACAGTAGAAACAGGAAGTGGATGCAGTATGAGTGCAAAAACTGTTTATACCCCTTTTTCTTAACTTATTTTTGAAATCACTCCCTAAATGATCCGCAATATGAGCCCCAGAATCCCCGCACTCACAAACTTGTAGACATTCTTCATGGCTGGGTTGGCCCTGGTTTTCACCGTGTTAAATATGGCACCTCCACCTTTCTGTGGGACACAGAGGGAGGTTAGTGAAGTCAGAACAGGGAGGTGTGTCCGAAACACACCCTTCATTTGATTGGGCCCCTGAGCCAATGTGCCTGTGGGTGTTACCTTGACTGTGGAGAGCCATTGGTGGTAGCTTTTATCACTTCCTGTAGAGGGACAAACACAGCATTTGTCATAGAATCATGTGACATGCATTTTCATTGAAGACCAACTGGCACTCTTCAAAAGAGGAGGAAAAACACGGGACTCACCTGCGTACTCGCCAGCGTTTATCTCCTCCTCGAAGGCGTCACTGAAGCCTTTCCCAGAATTCAGCAGGTCCAAGCGGCCGTCTATGAACTGCAGGAACGCAGGGGTACAGAACAGCCATCCTCACCACTGATCACATGACCACACACTGGAGTGTCATGCCATCTCGTGCTGTACTAAAATTCCTGTGCGAGTGTGTGTATGAGTGTCTGTGTTTGTGTGTGTTCGTGTGTGTGTGAGTGCGTGTGTATGTGTGAGTGTCTGTGTGTGCGTGTGCGTGTGTGTGTGTGTGCATGTGTGTGCGAGTGTGTGTGTGAATGCGTGTGTGAATGTCTGTGTTCGTGTGTGTCGTATCGTACCTGTTTAAAGAGCTGCAGCTGAATGGCATTCTGCAGGAAGTGTCTCATTGTGCTGGAACGATGCGACACAAAGACCTCCTTGTCGAATGTGATCAGCTCCCCCTAAATAATGTATCCAGAAACACAGACAGGTCACAGACTGCCTGGCATGGGATACCTCCAAAACCTGCCGGTGAGGCGTTTTAGAAAGCTTTGGCTGTGATGAGCAGAGAACATAAGAACTCTCATCTCTCTTGCCACACAAAGGTAAGCTGGGTGTGTATTTGTGAGTTTGTATAACATTGGGGCTTGTGTGCTTCTTGTCTTTTGTGGATGCATTATTACACTGTACCGAACCTTATTTATGGGATTTCTTTTGCATTTCATAGGTGATAAATAAGGATTTTATTTTTGAAACTGTGACCTTTCAAAATGTATGACAATTAGATCTTCAATGCTGTTGTCAAAAGAGCAGCCAGTGAAATCTATGATAGGATGATAAGAAGAACAAGCACTACCCTGTCAAACCACTAGGTGGCGATGTTTTGTCAGGAAAATGACAGCGTCTGAACACATTGGTTTATCTTGGACCTAAAGCTACTGCATCAGTTCTGCTGTTGGGCTTTGAGCAGCTGAGAACAATAGAGTACAACTATAATATATGAATATAATATATGACTAGATGTATGAAAAAAACGATTTTTATATATTCTGTGTGGATTATATATGCACAGCTTATTCAAGTCTCAGCCAAACACTTAATAACAAACAGAAATTTTACTACTACTACTACTACTAATATTAACAATAATAATAATAATTGAATAAAGTAGCAGCGGAATTAGTATTATTATCATCACTGTAATAGTAGTAGAGGTGATAACACTGAACAAAAGACTGCTCAGTGTAAGCCTAATTTCAGGGATTCCCTCCTCTAAGTTTCATTTTTAAGAGAGAAACACACAAGTACGTGTTATTTTAAAGAGCAGCGCAGTCTGGCTACTCCAGTCTCTTGAATGTGCTGTTTGTTTAGATGTTGTAACGCACCGCTGACCCGGCTGACGTGTGGTCTAATCTGTCTGATCATGCCTAAAAAGGGCTAAAATCATTTTGCCGCAAAGTGGCGAGGTTTCAAAATCTGCCAGTAAAGTTGATCATTTAAGGATGCACAGAGTAATGGCCGCTGACAGGCCGCGATGCGGTATGCCCTCAGGGCGACGCGGCTTAGGCATTTGGGGAACATTTCGGGATCTTGTGCCGGCGGGGAGATGTTTCTGTATTTCCAAACATAATTGTCAGTTCAAATACACATCTTTCTTTAGGTGGGACGGTTAAGAGGCTATTATCTCTCTCGGACAGAGTCGCGGCTCGTCGTCTGTCGTTGCTGGCTGTCAGCAAGCCGGTTTTATTTGCGTAATTGGCTGTCAAACCCGGGGCTCACAGCAGCTTAGCGCTGTCGGCTTAAATCGCGTTAACGATGAAATGCAGTCCACTCAAACGTCGATGTGCATGTGAAATCGTGATGCGTGGATACACGGGCATGGCTGAGCGAGCGTTGCCGTTTCCTTATTCAAGCCCATTAACCCCGTAATGCTGCAGCGTTTGACGGCCAATTAATATAAGAGACTGGGGGGATGGGGTTACTCGTCATATAGCTGGGAATGGTGGGGTGCAGCTTCTACAGAAAAGACAACAGCAGGATCAGGCTCCTTTAGTACAGATTCACCTGTGTGTGTGTGTGCGTGTGTGTGTGTGTGTGTGTCTGTGTGTGTATGCCTTTGTAATTCTCTTGTGATATGATGCATTTTTAGTTTGTGTTCATATCATAGAGAGAAAAAAATATCGTGAGAGCTCAAAAGATCAAGACAGACAGGTCACTATCGATCAAGGAAGAGAGTTTATAGACCAAGGGAGCGACGAAGAGGGGGAGATGAAGAGAAAGCAGATTCAGCACCATCTGACAGCCTTTACTATCCATTATGAGTGAACAGGCAAAACTGATCCCAGATCAGTGCCGACTCACTGGCTCCATGCGCAGGGCGCTCCTGTAGCTTCCGAAGAGTGCCGCCTGCGCTCCCAGGAAAGCCCGCGCCACGCCATCCCCCGTTGCCATGGATACCTTCTTCAGTCTGCTCTTCAGGGATGACACCTGCAGGTGACACCCCCCCCAGGTCATTACATCATGCACTCACAGGAAATGACATCATAAACAGACCATTGCATCAGACTAAATTTAACCTCTCCCTCTCTCCTTACCCATTGTCTCTCTCTCTCACTGCTCCCTGCTCTGTTTCTTTACCACATCCCTCGCTTCCTGCCTCCTCCCTCCTCCACCTTTCTCTACTGTGTTGCTACAGCCAGACAGGGGCAGAAAGCCATGCACTCAATACCTTAATTATTAAATATTAAATATTAAGCTTTACTCCGACTGAGAGTCCTTCTCCAATTTTTGTGTAATCAACTTGCAGAATTCAGCTTCCTTATTCATGATATGTATACAAATAAATTACTTAAGAAAGCCAACTCAAAAAACGGAAACGCTGACATTCAAGCAAATTTTTCTGCTGCAGATGATTTTAGGGGTCTGTATTAGTATGGTGTTAAATACTGCTCTTATTCTGCTGTCTTTGGGTTCATTAAACATCTTTAATGCATCTTTATACATCCATTTTTGAGTCATGCTAGTTTATCACACTCTCACATGCAGGATGTAAATATTGATGAGGGGCTGTTTAGGCAGCCAGGTGCCCCCGCGGCCCCCCCCCCCCCCGCTCCTCCCTGCTTTTGATCTGCTGCTTTAGAGGATGGTCCTGCAGCAGCTGCTCTGGGGCAGGTCTGTGTGAACCCCCTCTCTCAGGCTCTCCTCATTTGGCTCCATATGAACACTGTCAATCAGCCTCACCATGCTGTCACAGGGTGCTGGACATTCAGGATGGTCGGTGCATTTAAATACGGTGTGAGTATACTGCTCTTATTTCCCTCCCTTTAGGCTCAATGTTTTCACTGTTAGGTTTTTAGCTTTCGCACACTGTGTTCCAGATCTGGCTGATTTCTGTCTGATCATGGCGATCGCTCTACGCACCGCGTCGTTGGGCAGACTCTGCAGATCGTCGTACGGCGTCTCCAGCGTGTTTGTGTCCACGTCGAAGATGACCACATCGTCCAGGACCATCTTTCTCACCTTCTGCACAGGTGTGACAATACCATTTTTATTCATCTCTATACACACTTCTGTACACTATTTAATGCCTCCTTCATCATGGTATCATGGTTCAGTTCCTACCTCCATCAGGCTGGAGTGTACTCCAATGAGGTAAGGCATCGGTGCACTGTAACAGAGTGGCACGATGTTAGCTGACAGCTCGTGGACACACACACACACACACACACACACACACACACAATGAAAAAGGCCATGGGGACTCCTGCCCCATTGCCCTGAGAGACTGAACACAAAGCAGCAAAAGCAATCAAGCTTCTACTTCTCCAAGCTCTAAAACTATTATTACCAAAGCAAAAGCCCAGACGATACCACTTCCCATTTACAAAACACCTCCGGAAAACAGACGAAGGGGCATGCTGAAGCACGGTTGCTAAGAAACACAAACTCTGATATGATCACAGAAGGAGCGTTACTAATTCAAAAGACACATAAGCTAACGGTACACCAGAAAGGCGGATCATTTGAAAAAACGATATGGAAATACTTATAACAATATAAAAAGAGAGGTGAGACTGGAATGAGAATATAATAATTAGCTTTGTGGCTCCACCCCTTTGCCTTAAACATCTAATTAACACAGAGGCAGTCACTCTGCTGGGGGTGACAGCCACAACCGATCGTCTGGTTTTTATTTAAACGTATGCAAACACATGCACCGGAGGGCCCGGTGGCTCCGTCAGGACAGGCTCAAACTGTCTGAGAATCACTCATTCATAAAAACAGCAGCGCGCAGACCGCTTCCGTTTCCACCCGCTTGTTCCTCCCCGCCCCTCTCTAAGACTAATTAGCATAGCTGTGCTAATTCCAGGTTTCAGGGACTCTGGGGTTTTGTGAAAAGCTTGAGTAAAAAAAAAAAAAAAAATTAAAGATTAAAAAAGATTAGGGTAGTCTCTGAGGAGAATGAAGCCAAGACTTGCAATGCAGTTATGAGGAATTTGAGAGCCATACGTAAATAAAAATTAAATCTTCATCTGTCTTTTTTAAAAAATAAAAAATAAAAAGCAATATCTGGCTCTGCTGGGACGCTGGTAGTTTTTTTTCAGGCAACAGGGCAATACATGCATGCGCTCTCGCTTTGGGCCATGAAACATTTTAAACCGAACCAGAAAAAAACTGAAATAATACTGCCCACTCCAAGTGGTGGCAGAACAGGTGGGGTCCAATCAAAGTAGAGGTGATGCAGACTCCTGCCCATTGGAAACAGGGCAGATGCTGTCCAATCACAGTGGAGATACATTAGAGAACAGCCAATTACAGTGTTCCATACTCACCAGCAGTAGTCAATGAGGTATTGAGGCAGGACTGGGATATAAACATGCTGCCAGTACATGGGATACAACATGGCCGCTGACCCATGGATGCAGGAGGTTAACTGAAAACCACACACACACACACACACACACACACACAAGCAAAAAAATCTTAGAACACAGGAGCTGAATATCTGGAGTAAATATGGAATTTTTGGCAAAACATTTGGGGCCAGCTGACTCACTCCTACTGGAAAATTCATGTGCAACAATGGCTCAGAAGTTTAAAACTGACTCCCATCACATGACAGGGGTGCAGAAGAGAGAGTGGAGCTGACCTCCATCACATGACAGGGGTGAGGCTTTACTCACAGTGCTGAGCCTGGAACAGCAGATGAGGATTCGGCGTTCAAACAGCATGCTGGCATACAGGTGGAGGATGTTATTGATATCCACTGCTACGAAATACTCTTTCAGGCTCCTCTGTGAAAGACAGACAGACAGACAGACACAGACAGAGAGAGAGAGATCTGTAAGTACGAAAGGTGTCAGCGATAGGGAAGTTAAGCTTTAGATCCTTGACGAGACAGGAAAATGGGGGTACTCACGTTTTCAGGAATGCTCGGGAGTCTTTTGATGTCCGGCACAATGAAGTGGGAATGCTTAAAGGTGGAGGAGGCAGAGGGGAGAAGGTGTTGGTATTTACCGATTTGCATTCACTTTGGTGCAATGAAGTTTTAAATTTAACAACAATAACAATGATACTTTAGAGGCAACACGCTGCTCAAAATTATGTGTTAAAGTCAGATAAAGCCTCCCACGACCAAATAAGCAGGAGTGAGGGAGAGGAGGGGTGAAAAGAAAGAGAGGAAGAGAGATGGAGGGATGCAAAGAGGAAAGATGTATACAGAGCTGGCAAAATGGAGAACATGAAAAAGATGGAGGGATGGAGAGAGGGGAGGAGTGTGCGTGGGGACAGACTCACCACGCTGAGATGAACAGGCACTCCTGGCTCAGGGATCGAGAGAGTGTACAATGTCTCCAACAGCTCCCTCTGCTGGTGAACCTGACAGCACAAGCGAGCACACACATGCAAACATGACTCTGGTGAATATGGGACGACAGGAATTCAGTTTCAATACAGTGTCACATATTCACTCACATGTGCTAACAGTAGCTTACCTGTTCACTCACCTAGGCTAACAGTAGCATACCTGTTCACTCACCTGGGCTAACAAGAGCACACCTGTTCACTCACCTGGGCTAACAGCAGCACACCTGTTCACTCACCTGGCTTTTGATGGAGTAATCTGAGAGGACATGGAGGAGCTTGTAGAACACTTCAAACCAGGGGAGGTAGCTGAGCAGGAGAGAAATGACATTCACTTTATATGCTACAGCAGTCAGGACCAGGGGTGAGACACTATGTAAATTACACCTGTACAGTACAGGGTGATTCAATGATACAACTGACTGTATGAAGCAAAGACAGGGTAGAGAGAGAGGGAAAGAGGTATAGGAGGAGGGAAAGAAAAAAGAGGAGAGAGAGGAAGAGTGAGACAGAGGGGTGGAGAGTATGAGAGGAAAATCATAAACAATTAATTCATTATGTACAGATTACTGAATCAATTGCTGCATTTGGTAAGGTAATGCCATTTGGTGAACAAAATAATCAAATTGCAAGTTCAGTACGTAAAATAAGATCATGAATAGGTTATGATAGAAATTGGTGTGGAGAGCTATTTATCCATTAACATCACACTATAAAATGTCATAAGTATTTGTAAAGCAATAAATATATACATTATAGTGAGACCAGAGCCCTGGAGTCACACAAATGTGAACTTATGAGGTGTTTATAAGTCAGCTCTGGGACTGTAAACCTCATTGTACGAAGGCTTTCATATTGTGGCCAAATCTGGAAAACTTCTGATTTTTTTTTTTTTTTAGAAATTTGCATCTGTTTGTAATATTTTATATTGGGGGATATTCACATGAATATGTTTTATTAACATTACAGAATGTAGGACAGAAATGCCTCTGAAACTTACTGGTTGTTATTTTTTAAATAAAAATCATTAGTCATTTGTGTGCCGTGTTACCTGCCCAAACCCCATCTGAATTCCATTAGGACAATACCACAGGCAGTGAGTCAACTGCTGAGAAAATACCTTAACTTAGTCTGTAAAAAAAACTTTTCATACATGGTGCTAAACGTTCTTTCCTATGAAATAAACAAACTAATGGAACAGATCAAATTAAAAAGGAATTTGCAATAACAATAACAACGCGGATGTTTGATTATAATAAATGTTGTGGTGTGGGCAGGGGGTCAGGCTTGTAAATCGGAGGTTGCAGGTTTGAATACCTGGTAGGACTGCTGTTGCACTGTTAAAAGATGAGTCACTACATTTTAATTGCCTCAGTACATACGCAGCTGTATTAAAGGAGAGTGTGTAAAACTGCAAGCTGTGTAAGTCACTCTGTGTAAGACTTCCTGCTAAATGCTTGTAACGTGATGTAATAATTATTAGTATAAAAGCAGACACCCCCCCAATCCCAGTTGGTGGCATGCAGTCAGTGCCCCATGGGGGCTACAGGCCCTGTTAAGGGGTGTGGGGGGTAAAGTCTTTTTCATCTGTATTGCCCAGCTCCCTCTTACCTCCCCTCAGAGCCACTGGTCACCCCCCTAGGTCAAAGGTCAAAGGGGGGTGGAGCTCTGGGGCAAACAAGCTTAACAGGACAGACAGAACTACTGCCCCCCAAAGTCACCCGAAATTCTGCCCTTTATCCACGATTCACTCATAGATTACATCTAAGTAAAACTGTAAGGATACAGCCACAGGTCTTAGCCGTCATCCGTGAGTCTAAAATGTTAGAGCAGGTAAATGCCTGGTTTAATTTAATAACTAAGAGCAGAAGTTGCATGAAATTCAGAAACAGATACAGATCTCCAGGAACCCTGTTTTTCAATAAATAAATAGAGATTAATTGATTCACAATATTTTTAGGTGCTGCTGATCTCTGGTTGGATGTACTGCTATGTGGTTATGCGGTTCTGAAAGTATCCTCTCTGTGGTGCTGCTGCCCTAATCCTGCTCTGGACATGTGCCTACTGACTCCTGATAATGCAAAGCGCCAGTTAAAAGGCACTCTCCACTGACTGCTCTTCAGAGGGTCACTGTGTGGAAGGACTAAGACACAGCCAGGAGTGTGCTATCCCAGGGTAACACACAGAGGACTGTTCTGTCTAGCATAAGTGTGAACTGATGTTGGTGTAAACAGCTCATAAGCTAATTGAGCTTGGTAGGACGCAGAAACAAAAACCTGCATACACATGGATATTCAGGCACAAAGACACAGACTGAGAGTCTTGTCCAGAGCGATGTAGACTGCTTATATTTTTACACTGTTGATGTTTGCATTTTGATAGTTTACTGAAACACGTCAGTCTTGCTCAAGGGTAAAATGTTGTGTCCTAAATGGGAATCAAACCTGCAACCTCAGCAAGCCCAGCAACTCCCTAACGAATACCCTATACTGTATAAAAAACATGACAATAGAGGATGCAAAAGTTAAAAAAAAAACAATTGTTCCAAAAGAAAAGAACAGTAGGCAGTAAATAAACAAAAACGTCTGGCAAAGGTGTGTAAATGATTAGAAACAGAAACACTGTGGTGTGTGTGCCACTGCTCTAGTACTTCCAGATGCTTCCATCCGCCTTGCCTCTGACTTTACTGCTCCTACAGACTTCCTCCCAGAGAGAAGAAAGGACAGGTTGCTGGGATAGCGATTCAGCCAGGGGGCCTTTTCCTGGGGCCAGGTAGGGCTGAAAATATTTTTACTGCCTGACATTATATCGTTAAAGAAAAATGACAAAGCAGCACACACGCTCCCGTACCTCAGCAGACAGAAGCAGCGCTGGGCTCCCGAGGACAGGCGGCAGAAGCCAAAACGATGTTTGCTCTGGACGTCCGTCAGCACAAAGGTGAAGTTCTGCCCCAAACCCACTGAAAGTCTGAGAGAGGGAGCGAGAGGGAGAGGGGGAGGGGAGGGGAGGGGAAGGGAGGGAGAGAAGGGAGAGAGGGAGAGAGGACATTAATGAGCACAAAAAAAAAAAACTGGATGCTCTGGAAGAAAAATAGGGGTACAACACATGAACAAAGTAGAGGGGAGAGGGTGAACCCCAAGAACCCACCTGTCTGTGCTGAAGGGGAAACAGAACCTGGACACGGCCCTCAGAGTCTCCTACAGAGAGAGAGACAGAGAGGAGCCAGTCAGTAACACTGTTTACCCAATCAGAAAAAAAAGAAAATAAAAACAGAGTGCAGCCCTGATAAAGGGGGGAAGAGGAAGGAAGGGGGAGGAGAGAGGGAGGGGAATGGAAAAAGGAAAGAGGAGTCCCTGGTGTTAATAGCCCTCAGGCAACCAGCCTAAATGTAGGGGGAACAGAGCGACAGACCTGCCCCAGATTATACGTCCTATAGCTAAGCTGCTGCAGCCTCAGGTACATCAGCAGTGATGACTACAGTGCACCAAAGCACCCTGGGAAATGGAGTCCTGGTGAGGCCTCCTCAGAAGGGGATGCATTGGCTGTTGCCACAGTAGCACACACACATACATACGCACGAATGATATCTAATGCATGTAATAAGCTGTAGAAGGTGCTCAGGGTAAGTTTTGGATCAGATCTGAGGTCTGGTGACTAATATGCTGAGGGGAAAAGCAGCTTATTTTAACTCGCCCTCCATGAATCTATGATTCCAGGCAAGACTGAGTCAGTTCTGAGTCTGGAGAGTGCATTTACAGGAACCTCTACTCTGGATCACAGAGACAGTGTGTGTGGGTAAGTGTGTGTTTATGCATACACACAAAAGCACAAACCAATACAAGCACAGACACACACACACAAACTTCATAATTCACATATTTCTCAAGTGAATATGACACTTAATGGAACAACAACAGCAAAACAGCAGGGAGCAAAACTAAATCAAAATATTTCCCTCTGCTGCAATCTATCTACCAACTCCAATGTGACCCAGTGGAATGTGAAACTGAAAAAAGGCCATCAATACTTCTGCAGAACGAATACATGCCATCGTCACTGTCTGTGCAGCAGAGTGACAGTATGGCAGACCTAGCTGCTGTTGGCTGGACCCTGCACTCCCTGTACCAATGATATGCAATTATCTGGTGAGTGACACATGTGCTTGAAGGCTGCACCACATCGATATAAACCATTGTGGTACAATGGTTAGTGGGCTGGACTTTTCTCTCTGAGGTTGCAGGTTTGATTCCCTGATAAGACACTGCCATTGTAGCCTCACATTTTATGCTTCACCTAAATTACTTAAGTCAATATCCAGCCATACAAATGAACAGTGTGTTAAAATGTTAGCTGTGTACGTCGAGCTGGACACAAGCTGCTCAGGTTAATTGCTTTGCTCAAGGGTACAAGAGGAGTGGCTCTCAAAACAAAACTTTGCCAAACGCTCTTTGTTCTCTCTGCGCCAGAACACAGCCAAGCCGAGGCAGTGAGTCACGTTTCATTAAAAAAAAAATCTACTTAAACTTTCTAAACTATTCTTTTTAACTGTTATACATGAAGCCACAACAAAAGGGGAGTGCAGGGGCCTAGCTGCTTTAGTAATTACACAGGAAGCTTTGCAGACCTCACACAGACACACACACATCTGAAGGACCTCTAATTTATACCCAAGCAATGAAGAAATGCTGGAAAGGAGTGCCAGTAAAATTGACAGTCGTCTATAAGGGGCACCCAGAGCTAATTAACGCTAATAGGAGGGTATGTGTGCGCCTACGTTCAGACATGATTGTGGTGGGTTTTATATCAGTGTGCATGACTCCAAACATAAATGCAGTCTCTGCCAGGCCAAAATGCACTGTAAAACATGCTCAGAGCTGCACAACAAACACACAAACACACACACACACCTAGGTATATACACTTTGTCACACGAGTCAGAATGGAGCTGAAGCCTGCAGTGAGGCACTTGAAGAAGCTTAGGGTACAACTGTTTTTCATCTGATTTTGTTTTTTATTTAGTTCATTTCTTTATTAGCAATCGAGTGTGGAGCACTGCTGATGTGATTTAGTGTATGATAACTAGTGAAAAGTAATTCACTGAAGAGACTCATTTGTAAACAATCAGATGGATCCTTCAGACAGGAGCTTAAATGTTTCCCTGGGGACCCATTTTGCCAGTGCACAGGTCAGTCCTCTGTATTAAAGATTGAATAGCAACCCTGAACCAGTCTGAAACCTTTCAATTAAATTTCTTGAGCTTTGACCATTGAGCTCAGCGTCTTGAGAGGATGGGAGTTAACCCTTCGGTCTTGTTCAATTTTTCATCAAGTGAAACAAAAATAAAATAGCGAGCAGGACAAGGGAAACAGAGAGGTAAGCAAGGAGAGCGCTGGGGTCTTTAATTCAGCAGTGTCAGGGACAACATAGTTTCACGGGGGTGTCCATGTTTCCATGGCTACTGGAAAAGACTGTAATGTCCATTAGTGGACATATCTATGCTCTAGATAAAATCAGGGAATGTTCTTCAGTTTATGTCCTTTAATATACGACAACATTATCTTGAAAAATCTAGGGTTAACTGCCCAGGATGAATCGAACTACATGCTCGTACTGCTACAGAGCAATGCACACAACTTTATTATTGCCAAGAGCTCAGATACTTGTTTGGACACAAAACACCAGACAGTGAGCCCTGCCGTGTGTCTGGATAATAAAACAAAGAGCAGGAAAAAACTCCAGCAGTAGGTTGGAAGGGTTCTCTTGGTTCTGTAATGGTGCGGGACACTGGCTTGGTTTAGGGTTTTGTAATGGTGCAGGACACTGGCTTGGTTTAGGGTTCTGTAATGGTGTGGGACACTGGCTTGGTTTAGGGTTCTGTAATGGTGCGGGACACTGGCTTGGTTTAGGGTTCTGTAATGGTGCGGGACACTGGCTTGGTTTAGGGTTCTGTAATGGTGCGGGACACTGGCTTGGTCCAGGTGAACTCACACTCTCAGGTGGATGCCAAACCTCAGTTAATGCTACTGAGTGACTGTCACCACATGTTAACGTACTTCTTTCCTGCAGGGAGGAGCGCCTTTCTGGATGACAATGCCTCCATCCACGGAGCATGTGCATCTACCAAGTGGAAGATCCTGACACTGATGACATCACTGTGTCACAGACTCCTCTGTCCTCCAGCTGGAATCCAGTCCAGCATTCCTGGGATACTCCATCAGCTAACAGTGAGTTGACTGACTCTCTTGCGGATGAGGGATGACTCAATAGCACGGGAAAACAGACTGTTCTGGTGGTGGCTGTATTTTGAATTGGTTGTAAATTTAGTTTTTTTGTTCCAACACCTGCAGGTCAGAACACTGTTGCTGCATAATGCTCTGTACTGTTTGCTTATCAAGTTCATTACCAGGAACTTTGGTAAATAGATCCAAATTACATTATTACATTCCATTATAGTCATTTAGCTGACACTTTTATCCAAGGTGACTTACAGTTGATTAGGCTAACCAAGGGCCAATCCTCCCAGGGAGCAATGTGGGGTGAAGGGCCTTGCTCAAGGGCCCAACAGCAATGGTGTACTTGCTGTGGCTGGACTGGGGCTTGAACCACCACCCTCAAGGGTCCCAGTCATGTACCTTCACCACTGGACTACAGGCTGCCCCAAATTAAACTTCACAGTAAGCGCCTAGAAGCTCATCTGCATAGCGGAGTGTTGCATTGGGAATGTTTACAGGAAATATCAATCTTCCCAGAAAAAGATAACACTGTCTTGTTAATGATTTATATATTGTGCACATTCCCATCTCATCTGTGAGCATTGTAACCTACCAAATTATGTCAACAACATTTTCTGTAATGATTAATTAAAAAGTTATTAAAGCTTTACTAATCATCTACTACCTGAGGGTATTGTTTAGAATTAGTAACGAAAAACCAAAAGAGCAAAGTGGATTACAGGGGAATAAGGTCACCGGGAAGTTCTGCTTTTCATTTAAAAATATCTTTTCTTCCCTCTCTTCCCCCCCACCTTCCCCCTCCTCCACAACAAGTTTTACTGTGACAGACCTTGCTGTGTGGTTCTGAAACCAGCCTGGCCATAGTTACCCCCTTCCCTGATCAAAAGACAAGCATGCAGGGCTGGGAGAGGAGAGGACAGGAGAGGAGAGGAGAGAGGGAGGAGAAAGAGGAGGAGAAGGAGAAGGAGGAGGAGGTGATGAGATGAACGGTACCCAAAGGGAAATCTGAGGCTTCTTTCTACTCTAAACACTGACATGCACAAACAGACCATCGACAGACCTTCAGAAAAGACAAAAAAAATCATAAAATCTGAACCAACACTTGCAGGTTAACTTACAGGTACTGCTCACCCTAGAGAGAGAGGGGGTAGAGAGAAAGAGAGGGAAAGCAGGATGGAGAGAAGGTGTGGCAGGGGGGAAGAGAGGAGAGGTAATTGCACATTCCTCACCTGGTCAGAGAAATCCTCTGGGAACTGTCTCTCCAGCTGCGGCTCTGTAAATAATTGACAGAAGATATTATATGAATATTAATTGGTTTTGGATTGGTGAGTACAGTGCTTTAATATTTAATAGCGGAGGTGAGAGGGACTGTGAGCGTTGGGGGTGAGGGGAGGTTGGTTAGGAGTGCTGGTCTGTCCTTTCAGCCAGTGAGAGGTTCCCTGGCAGTGAGATCCAGAGTGTAATCTCAGCACACTCTCACGCCTCGGGGTAATGTTTGCTGTCGTGCTGGCTGTAGGATGCAGTAGCTGGTTCCTCCTCAGCCCTCCCCTGCAGAGGTGCACTCTCCCAGCCTCTCAGGGCTGCGTCAGAGCCGCTCTTATTTTGGATTTTTTTGTGCTACTGAGGTCATGTGAGGCACAGCAACCAATCAGAGATGTTTCCTTACCAGCGTCTGTGGCCACAGGACGTGTGACCTCCACAAACACCTCAAACGTCGACTCTGGGTTCTCCCTGGAACACACAGGGGTCAGAGTGCAAAGGTCAACAGGGTTCACTGAACAGAGCAGCAGTGGGTCCCTGAGTCAAAGCTACAGTCATTAAAGACCCTCCAGCCAGTTTTACTTCCTGGTTTTCTTAAAGAAATTCCGCTTTTTTCAGTAACTTTATGAACATTATAGCTGTGTCACATCTGTAATAAGTACAAGAACGTATGTAATGGCACATGAAAAATCATTTTAGGGGGGAGTAAGAAAATTGTAAAATCCTTGTGCAACACCATTTAATAAAGACTGAAGGGTTGTGACCATACACTAATGTTACACTCGTGTAATAATATGAAATTCAATCATGTTCACTAGTATACAGTCTGTTCCTCTAAATTAAGGCAAGGGCTGTGGGCGCTTCTCGCTAAGATGCTATTAATAGAACCGCAGGCCAGGGAATACTGACAGCTGCAATGAACCCTCATATGATTGGTTAAAATTAATACTGAACCAGCAACTGCTGACCTGATTAGTTAAAGTAACAGTCAATGGACTTTTTAACGCCCGAACGTTATGCTCTTATTATAACTCACTTTAAAGACACTGGTTATTTCCACGATTATATTTGACTTTTACAGATCTACAGGTGAACAGTCACTATAAGCAGGCTCTGAACCCTGACCACAGTAAAACATCAATCTTATAAACATTTTTATGGAGTCAGTATAGTACACACTATTACAGTAAAAGGTAATCTCAGCTCAGTAAACCACGTGCAAAACACTTTGCCCTTGCATAAGGGGGAAAAAGCTTGACATCAATTAATTTGCCGTGATTGCTTATTTTTTGACAAATTCACTTAGGACCATACGCTCTTCAGAAAACTTCAACAAATATTTTAAAACGCAAGGGCTCCAGATTTCAGAAGTTCAATGTCACGCAAGTAATCAGCAGCACGTCATTCGGTCGAGTCTGTTATTCTGCAAGAAGTTATTTACAAGAGTCATGGTGACCTCGGATCTTCAACCGCTTTGCTTTGAAAGCCAGAAATACGAAACCCACAGTGTTGTGCGCGACGCCTACAAAACAAGCAAATGTAGCAATGACAATAGCCACACTGTTTCCCTCGTCCAGTCAGTCCGGAAGCAAACTTTACACACTGTATTCCTGAAGATATTCTGGGGCCAACTAATTTGTCGCAAACTGAGATATTCAATAGACATATTTCGACAGATAACCCACACAAGCATTATGCTTTACCACCACCAAAAAATAAATAACAAGTGTAAATCTCCTAGCGGTTGAGTATGTGAAACCAGTTAAGGAGACAGTCCCCTCGGTGGTGATCAAAGTTTCGCAGGTGTCAGTGAACTGAATTTTGGTTATCTAGAACCGAAACAAGAGTCCGTACACTCCAAAAAGTCGGGGAATTTTAAAGTTACGAATGCAACGGACCACTCAAATGCATCGTAAACGCCCCAAACTTATGTCCAAACTAATGTTCATTAAATATGCATTAGCCGTCCATTAGAAAAGTTCCGCCCGGTTCGCAACAAGTAGCCTATCCTTTCGGTATTATTCCACAACTTCCTAGATATTGTGAAACAAATTTTGTGAAACAAAAATAGAGAACACAAAGACCCTTACTTGATCCGAGACCCCATTTTCAGGTTCGACAAAATCCAAGTTAGTCTCACACCGGACAGCCGGGTGTGAACCCGTGATTATAGCGGTTTTAAAACTATTAATTGGTCAGAGTCCCAAATAGCGCCATAGCAAATCACAGCGCTACCACTTTTGTGAATTGTGGGAATTGTAGTTTTCCAGTAGAATGCACTGTTCAAGTGCATGGAGAGCTAACGTGGAAATAACTACATGTACCACAAAGCCAATCATCGCCGTCGTGTAAAATGTCCCGTGATACAGATGGGGGTGAACGCTCGCTGGTTGCGAAAACAAAACTTCTGCTGGAATGTAGAAGATACAGAGAAGAAATGCATTGAATCACAGAGTGATTGGGAAGTGGTTGAACTCCAGGGTTAACGGTTATCACACTGTAGGACGTGCTGAGACGCGTGTAGAGCGGATTGTGACAGGTTTCTCTTTTTCGCTTGCACCCTTGACTCTCATGAGACTAGTTTTATAGTTTCATTTCATGAGAAGCAAGCAAATGTAGTGACATGCTAATAATCATGTAAGCTGCCTCAAACGACAATCGAGAAAAGTCGAGTATTTGCAAACAGGAGTTTTTTTTGTCTCATGGTTGTGACAACGCCCTTCACTCTTCATGGGGAATATTACTAAACTGGAATATTAGATTATATCATGTTTTACACATCATCACGGGTCTGAGGCTCACTGAAATGAGAGCTCTGCACAAAAATAGTACAGAAAAGATATTCTGCTGAAAATCATTACTTTGTGCCACCAGTAACACTGGCAAAACAGTGCTGTTTTTGAAGTCACATTCGGTTTCCAACAGGATGGTATCCAACCTCTATGTTTTGAAAGTAAAAAGACTATTCTCTTTTTCTCTCATTTTTTTCAATTCAATTACAGTGCTTTATTGGCATAGCCTATATTCAAATACATTTTGCCATAGCATACAATATAATTATAAAACAACTGACAACAATACGCTCTCTCTGTCTCTCTCTCTCTCTCTCTCTCTCGCTCTCTTTCAACACACACAGGAGTGTGTAGGGGTCATCATGGGTCTTGGTAGGTATGTAGACAAAACATGCCGGAGGCGTGTTCACGTTGTTACTTCCAGTCATGCCCGGTGTCGGGGTGTCGGAAGGGTTTAATAACCCAGACTTTCAGAGATGAAGGCAAACGGCAAGCCTTGAACTAATTAGTGGCTTAAAGACTCCTCTCTCTCCTCCACAGTCCCCACCCCCAACCACAAAGGTATGCAAGGAGCGAGTGACTGGCCTGTATAATTTTTGTAGGCCAAATGCAAGGTTACAGTGTATCAACAGCTGATCAGTTCATGCTCTGAACATCAAAGGAACGTTTGAAAATTAAGCATAAAATGTTCCAGGCACGTACATTTTTTCCTAGAATGTCATCATTATTCCCAAGGAACATTGGAGGAACAGCCTCAGAACGCTATTTGGGTTTTTTTATGCCAGTTGAAATAGTGTAGAAGTGAATAAGGGTTGGGCATTCATGCTAATTTTATTACCAATGTTGAACAAACCTGCCATTCCAATACCTTCATTAGGTACATTCTTAAAATGGACTTGACAGTGTTGGTCATGTAGCTCTAGCAGTGACTATGCACTAAGTAGATTCAATTCTGCAGTTTTCGGTTATCATGCTTTTTCTTGGCCGGCAGGGGATGTGGCTTTATATAAAAAATGTCCCTTTTACAACTCTGAATATGAAAAATCTGAATGAAAAGCATGCTGGGAAATATGTAGGCTATAATACATCTCACTAATATATGTGTTTTCCCATTTCAACATGTTTCTGTTTCTCTTGTTAATGACAAAAAACAAAAGATGTATTAGCTAAACAAAAAATTCTTAGAACTGCATTGAATGGACACCTTCATGTGAATGGCAAAACATGTCAATAAATAATATACGAAAGACTGACACCTGTGGTCACCAGTTATTGACAGACAACAGCAAATGTGTTAAATGTGAGACTAGCCTTTCTAAAGTCCACACAATATCACATTTCATATTTCATACACATCTGTGCATGCCCGACAATACAATGCATAATTCATAAACCTACTTAGTAGCTATTCCAGACAGAGGATGGAGATAATAAATATGCATTTATTCAATTAAGGGAATTACACTGGATACCATTTGCATATGGATTTAAGGTATAATTAAGCCACTTTTTGGATTATGTGCATGTTCTGTGTAATATGCAATATTCCATATGCACCTTGACAAACCAAACAATAAAGGTTAAACACAAAGAGTACACAGAATGCAATGTATTCAATTTTCATACAGCAAGTTTTAGGCCAATGTGGAGGAGTTCACATGTTTTAAATAGCCTTTTTCTTAGTCTCCCTTTTTTATTTTAAATTGAACTATACTACTTGTTTTCAACAAGCAGTGTTGGAATATCATTCAAAAATGTTTTAATGTTTCTGGAACTTTTAGTCAGTTTCTTTCTAGAGAAATCTCATAGTTTGTTGAAGTTGATTGAAGGTAGGCCTACCCAACACGTTTGTATCCTTTAACTTCCTGGTGAGATCAGCGAGCCAATTGAGGGTGGTTTACAGCGCGAGGCATGACAAACGCCGACAGGTGCCGTAAAGAACGTTCTATCCAACAAGAAGCTGGATGAAATTAAGTGGGGAAAAAACACTCTGGAGAACATTGTATTGTTCAGCGATTTTCGTGTTTTTCATGTGATTTTCGCACGTAAATTAAATTTTACTATGAAAGACCGTGGAAAATATGTAAAGCAGAATGTAAAAAAATGTTATTGAAAAATCATAGCAATACCTCACTTTAAAATATTGTAGATTTGAAATATAAATGCGTTTACCCGGAGGCACTAGGTTTAATTCTGCTCAGATCATTTGTAAAACTCAATTTGATAATAAAACCCTTTATTGTCCATAAGGGCTGTGCGACTGAAATCATGATGATCGAGTGTATGTGCGCGCACGCGCGTGTGTGTGCGTGCAATTGACTGCGCGTGCTCTTGTGACTGCGCAACCCAGGCTAGCTATTGTCCGCTTTGTTATAATTGGGTAACTTCCTGGCTGTTGCAGAAATGGGCTTCCCAAGAGTCATTGCGTGATAATAATTTCAAACAAGGAAATCAGTTTTTACAAAATGTGACTACAGTGTTTTGTAATATATCATTTATTTTATCTTATTTTATTTTAGTTTGTCTAGCCCTCCATTTACCAGTCATAGCCTACCCAAGCAAGTTCAAAATTTTTGACCCAAAGGGGACTTACATTCAATGCAAAATTTCAAAGACACTTAATAATCAAAATGACATAAAATTAAAATAGGAAGAGAGACTGTATGCATGAATTAAAGCAGGGCTTAAAAACAGGAGCATGGGAATAAATTGTGCGTTTATGTGTAACAGAGATAAGTCATATTGTTTTTGCCAACAATACATCAACTGTCTTACGACATTCAAATGCACTCTTGTCTCTTATAGTTACTTTAAAAATGTTTGTGTATGCAGAATGTTATTTTATGGAATACTGAAAATTATTCATTATCTGCCCGGCTATAGCCACTCCGGAAAATTCACTGGGAATCTATAGGGAGCGCCTGAATCGTGGGTCCACTTAAATGCTTCCGCTCTGTTTGTTGAACAGCAAACTTAAGTCTAATCAGTTTTGTATACATAAGTTTGAGTTAAGACACATAAAAACATAAAACAATAGACTTACAGTTTCTTTTACTTCCATCGGCCGCGCTTAATGCAGCTTTGTTGTAGATGCATTTTCTTTCAATTTTACAGTCTTAAAGCTATTCAGGTTTTTAAGGGCGGTGAAGTTGTTTCTACTTATTATTTGAAGATAACCTAATGATTCTGTTTTTAGAAAATTAAAAAAAGAATAAAAGTTATATAATTTACATCAGTTATATCATTAGGCTATTGACTTCTTGTTTATTTTTAATTTTTTGTGTTCAGTCCTGGATTTTACAATGGTGCTTCAAGAATTTTCCCACGGGGATAAAATGCAAAAAAGATTAATATAATCGAAAATGCAGTTCCCAAACAACATTTGGATATGAATTGTGATTGTAGTTTTTAAAAAATACCTTAAATTTTTAATAATGATTTAAAAACAATGATTCATAAATGTATTTTAAAGAATATCACATGCGAAAGGGTAAGGTGCCTCAACCGCGCAGCCAGTCCCGCCCCCAGGCAGCGCAGTCATACTTGATTGGTTGAGGTACCAGTGACGCAGGAACCCATCTTCCTTTAAAACTCAGAATTCATTACAGACCATGAAGCGCTTGTTGATAGAGTAGCTGTGTCTTTCCCTACACGGCATTTTTGCCACGATTGCACAAGGTCTTGAAAGAAGTACAATCACAGTTTATTGCTATTTACTATGGGCGTGGGAAGCATGTATTTTTAACTCAGTGCTGATAGACTCAATACAAACAATGCACTGGTAATTGTAACACAGCAACAACGCAAAAACAAACAGGCTACTATAAAGGACTGGAAAATACTATACTACTACATTGTTTAATTAATATATATAATATAATACAAAACAACAACAACAATGCTTGTGTTTCTGCTTAATACAATTATAACAACGTAGTGATAAATTCAAAAATACTCATAAAACCATATAAATCAATATTGAAAGAAATAGGTAATAACAATTACTGTTTGACCTAAATCTGGGCGACTGCTGCTGCTACTACTCCCAATAATAATAATAATACTAATCATAGTTTGATTCTATTAATAATAATGAATTAATCATTAATAATGAAAATAAATGGGGAGGACTGTAAAATTAACCCCACTAAAGAACCAGCACCACGAGGTAAAAACAAAACTGTCTTCAAGAAAAGTCCCGCTTCAGGCTCAGATATGAACCCCCCCTCCACCTTAGAAATGATTTTTATTTTGTGACGCTGCTCACATAGCGGACTGGGCTGAGGGCGGTGAGACTTTTTCCCTGCAGTAGAAAAAAGCGCGGCGTGTTTCATTTGTGGTGGAAACGCCATGGGCTTTGACAAGGGATTCACAGCTATCGCATCCTCTTGCCTCTGATAAACTTACCTCCTCTGCTTGCAGAAAGAAAGACTTTGTTAAACACCATACATCCTCAAGAGGTAAAGCAAGACAGTATACTTTTACATGTAGTATATATTTTAGGTACAATATATATCTTTTCCAACTTTTTTCAGCGAAGAAATGTTATTGGCACATGCAGTACTGTATTTCTGAAAAGACGGCCAACATTTCTTGCTGGTATGCAAAGTTGTATTTTTTTTTATTGGGTACGGCCATAGGGTCGCAGTATTGGCCGATCCCGTTTTACGACATTCATGTCTTGTTTGACAAACCAAATGTTTAACAAAACGGCTTATGGTAGATCCTAAATCTAGGCGATCTCTCTGGGAATGAGACCAGATTTCCCCGTTCGGATTCTAAACTGATGTCGGGGTTTTTCTTCTCTCGAGGAATGCGTGTGCGCACATTTTGTATTTTTCTTGTGAACGAGGAGAGACAGGAACTTTGGGCTGGTGCACAGAGATCTAGTAGGATCATATTTGGAATATACACTGTAACAAAGGCGGTGGGCAAGAAATACTATAAGAGAATGTGCCTGGTTGGTGATTACTAATAACACAGTCTTTTTAAAAAATAATTCATGTTGAAAGACAACTGCAGATTTTCCTCATGTTATATTTGAAGTCAGCTCTTGTTTAATTCTGTCTCGGAGTGGATCTCTATTTGGCAGAGGCAGGAGGGAAACGCTCTACCTCAATGCACGGGCTAGGTTTGCGCCTCGTGGAAGTTGCATCTTTGGGTTACACCAGATCTGAAGAAAACACTTGCAGTTTCCACCCGTTCTACGTCGAAACGATGCTTTTCCACGGCCTCTCCGGAGCCGAGGCGCATGGAGTAGTTGGAGGAATAGACCAGATGGGAAAAGGCGAAACGGCCGCTATCACATCTATCATAGACATGGGAGAAAAGGACACGGTAAGCGAGAGCTCCAACTTGCAGGCGCGTGGGAGATCGTACACGCTTTGATTGCAACGTCTGTTAAGGAAAAACAACTCAAACATATATTCTGCATAATTAAATTTATCATACATAATATCTTTCACTGTAAAATGTCCAATGTTAATTTAACACTATCAGTGTCTATATTGCTCTGTTATGGAAGCGTTGTTAGTATTAAATTAACATTCAGTATTTCATGATATGTTGTTGCATTTATTTATTCGGAGAAAACTGTTTCATGCACTCAGCTGGCTTAACTGAAAAGTACAGATTCACATGTCAGCAATGTTAGTTTAAAAAAACTCTATCATTAAAGTTCCATTCCAGCAACCTCAATCCTCAATTTACAAAAAAGCTTTAGAATGCAGACTTATTCCAAAATGGACGATGGATGCATCATTTTCAAGTTTTACAACTACACGAGCTATTTTTTCAGTATCTGCAGCCAAATTCGCACTAAAATCCTGTTCAGAGAAGATTTAGTTTGATAGGTTATAGATAAAAATACTAAATAGAAAATAATTGTTTTTGAAAGCTTTGTTTTTGTGTTTTTATTGAATACCTTTTTTATTTGAGGTCGATTACCTAATCATTGCGCCCGTTTTACTGCTAAAGTTTTATCATCCTGGCCTAAATTATATGTTGAGTAATCGTATATTAACAGGCCCCGTGTTTCATGGCAACATTATTGAAAAATAAATTTAGGTTGTTCATTTCGCCTAATGCAGAGGTCAGTCTGAAAACACAAAATCTCTACGCTACAGAATAGGCAAACGTGGCTACGGTTTGATTTATCACTGATCAAGCAAACAAATTGTTATTTGTTTCAATCTTCTGAAAAATAATGGGGCCACGTTTAGCCTTTTTCAGACATGACCTTGCTCTTGATTGTTATTTGTGCTTGGGCTAGTTACAGGAATGATTTAGTCTTACTTGTGTTTTTACAAGGTATTTATTGTCTTATTAATAGTTCCAATGATGGCTAGTTACTGTAATAAATAACAGCTTTGTTTTATTTCGTATTCAGATCATTGCACATTGTTTTATAAGATGTTTCTCATTGTTTTATTTTTATATAATTCTTTGGAAAACTTCTAAAACTTTTCAACCTCGCCTCTGTTCGATAAATCATCTCACGCCATGTGAGGCTATCGCCATGTGAGTGCTTACCATGTCCCACTGTTTTACTTCATTAGGAGGTAATCAAACTGTTGGAATTTAATTCAGAACGTCAGTACTTTGGTTTATTCTCATGTGAACCGGATTTTTTTCCTTTGCATTATTTGTGTTTTATACTCGCAATAGGTTTGTGTCAATATAAATTCTGTGTCAATATAAATATGACCTACATTAGGCCATATGATCTCTTGGAGACCACAGTAAAGACAACAGCTCGCCTATCCTCGATATCTACTTTTTGGTTTAGCCTTTATGTGTTTATTTAACTTGCTCTATCATTTGCCTTTTTCATTTGGGAGTGTACATATAATTTTATATGACCTCTCGCTTTCACCAACAAATAAAAACATTTCCGTATATTATCGCCTGAAATTTGTTTATCATTTTATGTATCTCTTAATTATTGCATAGAAGGAATTTCAGACTGACAGATAGTTCGCTGTTGCCTGCCTTTTCAGAACACAGCCACATTCGGCAGCGACAGCGAAGCTCTGTGCGCTGGCTGCGGTGGAAGGATTGCCGACCGTTACTACCTGCTCGCGGTGGACAAACAGTGGCACATGCGCTGTCTGAGATGCAGCGAATGCAAACACAACCTGGAGTCCGAGCTCACCTGCTTCAGTAAAGACGGAGGCATTTACTGCAAGGAAGACTACTACAGGTAAACACGTCCCGCAGCTGTATGAATTGCCCACACTGGAATCGTTATTATGCCTGCTACATGCATTTACTGAGGACAACTTAAATGGCAGGTACGTTTTTAAAGGTTTCTGAATGTCCCAAACATCCACCATGTTGAGAAGTTACCAGAATGCAGTAAACATCTTGGCTTGTGTTATGTGTTCACTGTCCTCTCTCTTGCCCAGGCGTTTCTCAGTGCAGAGATGCGCCCGGTGTCACCTCGGCATTTCGGCCTCGGAGATGGTGATGCGAGCGCGGGATTTGGTGTACCACCTTGGCTGCTTCACCTGCACGGCCTGCAACAAACTGCTGAACACCGGAGACCACTTTGGCATGAAGGACGGGCTGGTCTACTGCCGGCTTCACTTCGAAACTCTGCTGGAGGGGGAGTATCAGACGCACTTTAGTCACGCAGAAATAGGGACGGGCAAAGCTGGGGTACTCAGCTCAGTGGCGGCCGGCTCAGTGGGACTGAACCACTGCAGCGGTGCAGGCAGCGTACAGAAGGGGAGGCCGAGGAAGAGAAAAGGGCCTGGAGCCGCAGCAGACCTGGCGGCTTACAACACAGGTAGGACCCCATCTCAGCCATTCTGTGAGGTGCACTTGGCAGTAGTTAGGCAACTCTACCTCTGCAAGTTGGCTTCCTACTTGCACCACTGCTGTTGTTCCACTCAGGAAGTCAATTAACCTGAATTGCTTCAATATACAGTATATCCATCTGTAAAATTATTATGTGTATAAAAATTTACACAAGTGTGAATCAGTCTGGATAACTGTATCTGCTAAATGTTAATTGAGAGGAATACACCCGGGGAAATACAGATATCACTCAAAGAAATGTAATATTTTACACACGTTCTAAGAAATGGAGGGGAAACACAGCACAACACTTCCTTCCATGTGCTGGTAAGAGTTAAGGCTAAACTGTGAAGAAGAAGGAGATGTTAAGTTCCGTGCCTGCGTTCCCATTCTCACAGTCTGCCCGCAGTGGCAGATGGGAACGCCCACGAAGGAGGTGACAGCTCAGGAGCCTCGATTTTGTGCGAAGACCAGTTTCACAGCAGAGTCTGTACTACAGCAGAGGTGGAAAGAAAACCCACAATGACAGCAAATAGGCTTTGTAAGATCCTACAGATCTCTCTGACTATAGCGAGACTGATGAAAATGTTGTGTTTTCTGGCTTTTGAATGGAAGAGTAGAAGTTGTATGTCGTGCTGGATATGCTGAGGGCTGTATAGATTCCAGTTTTTGTTGTTCAGATCAATCCAATACCAGGCTTGCTAGAAGTTTAATATATAAAATAAAATGGAAATGGAACTCCAAACATTCCAAACTGCATTTTATTATTATTTATTCTGTAACAGAAGCTGTCTGCAGAATTACTAGGCTATGGTTAGCCTTATAATAAAATGTAACCTATAAACTATAATCCTCAATAAAATACGTAAAATATTGAGTGTGAGTGAGTGCATTACACCACTGATCTGTACTTTCCACGTGCTGTTGGGGTTTTTATTCCATTTGCTCATTCTATCACAGCTTCATTTTCACAATACACCGTAGACTCATTTATGGTGTGTGCTTATTTACAAAGAAAACACTGGATGCACTTCCTGTGGCTCTGGACTTTATTACATGAGAGGTATGTGTTCTTAGATGACTGTACAGCTGCAACGAGACGGATTCATACTGATTTTAGACTTGCTCTTGGGTATGTCTTGCAGCTCAGTTACTTAGAACAGTCACTGTTAAATACAGTGGCACTACAAAACAACAAAAGAACCAGCAACACTGTAAAACATCGGGTAGCTAAACTTTCGGTGTACAGCGGAATTGTATTCATTGCTCATACTACATTAAATTGAGCCTTTGGAGTGAAAAGCTGTCAGTTATGGGCCGAGAGTTAGGCTCATGTGGAAGACAGAAGGGTAATAAAACAAACACATAGTCCCACAGCATATGTCTTAAGATAAAATGTAGACCCATAAATTAAGCTATTTATATTTGAAGGTTCACAGCTGGGCATTTCAGTATTGTTATTGTCATTCCTGAAGCATAGTATGATGGTCAGGGCCAACAGGTGCAAAAAACTTGCTAAATTGCTCTGGTTAAGGACATCTTCTAAGTGCCTAATGTAGTGTATTTCACGGATTTTGTAAAGCAGTGCCACAAAGTTCCATGAGGGCCATGCAGGTTATGATGCGGGTCTGTGACATCATAATTATGTGGCTGGAGTTGTTATGGCAGCAGGAATGCATGTGTGGAATGGATGAATGTTGACTATAGCCCCTTCTGTAACCCCAGTTTGTCCCCCTCCGTACTGGACAGGACTTACCAGGAACAGAGGGAAGAAATGGAGGGTTCTAGATGACGATAGAGGCTGACAAGTGGAAAATAGCTCAGAAGGAGGCCGGAACTTCAAAAAGACTTAAATGGAAGGGAGGGAGAGTGAGAGAGGGAGAAAGAGAAAGGGGAACGTGAGAGAGAGAGAGCTTGTTCCCCTTCTCTGCATCCACTTGTTGAATAGTGGACTGATGGAGATCTTAAGGTCCCCAAATCAGTGTCAGACGTCCAGAGCAAAAACACACCTGAATAAAATCTTGCCAGGTGAGATTTTCAACTGAAAACTTCCTGTCATTTTGAGGGCAAAGTCTTTTTTTTTTCAGATTTTGTAGCACAATGGAACACCGCTGTGTGGACTAATTGCAAATGGCAGCTCTTGAGTTCCGGCTCTCCCTCTCTAGCCAGCATCATTTTTTTTTAACGTACTCTTTATTTTGACTGGAAACCCCACTGAGATTGCACCTCTTTTTGAAAGGGAACCTGACATACACACATAGTATCAAACATAATGACAGTTTTGGACCTCTTCTGCTTCCTGTGGGGAGTGTTAATATGAGACATTACATTTCATCACTGTGCATATGCAATATATTGTTCATATGTTCAACATAGTCTGTACATATTAATCACTGTTGTGACAAATTATGGAGGCAGACAACATGTTGTGTTTATTTCTTATTTAATGATCGTCATGTGCAGCAGAAGACATATAGACCCTCCTTTACCTTTGGACCTGTAGAAATTGATAAAAATGTGTTTTTATTTACCTGTTGAATGTCTGTAGTTCCCTGACTGTGTGGTTCGGTGTTCTGCAGAGAGTTCTGAAAGCCTCCAACGGCTTTTTAAAGATGATCATTGAAAGTGTTATTCTGTATATTCTGAATCAGTAATATTTGAGGTTGTCGTGGAAAATATTTTTTGAAAGCAGTTATGCCTCCAGCAACACCTCCCGCGCTGCCAAGGAAATGGCGGGGCGAGCTTTCTCTCAGGCCTGGCAGCGAGTGTGTATCTCTGCAGCCGGCACCATTACAAACCGCGCAGATGTTTTCATTAGCATTAGTCCTAGTGTCCCGTTTCAATCACGCAACAGTCGGTGCCCACGGCACAGCACATATTGTCTTGGAAATAACTCCACCACAAATCACACATCAACATATGTTTCATATTTCTTAAACATACGCAGTAAGGAACACATGATGACACAAATTAATACAATTATGAAGTCAGTAGAACAACCGGTTCTAATCACTAACTATTACGCCTTTATTATAGTCTCCTACTACAGTATACTGTACCAGTATACTATAAAGGCGGTATATCGTACAGCTGATGGTCTCACTGCCATGTATAATGGCAGCTGTTCATCAATTTGTAAGAACAAACAGTGTTATTTTAGAGTAAATCTGACTCAATATGTAAGTCTGACTCAAATCAGTAAATCTGATTTAGACATAGTGATGGGAAGCTAATCACCCTAATCGTAGGCTGAGCATTTTTTGTTGTTTGAGAAGATGAATTACATGAATGAGTGAAACTGAGTCACAGCAAACGTGCGTTGTTTATTCAGTGTGTCTTTGTGATGTCGGGAGAGGCAAAACGCAATGCCTGGGACCCAATCAAACTCAGTTAGTCTCTGTAAGGGCGTACACATTTCACTAAAAACTGGCTTTAGTCTTTAAGGGCATATGTTACTCTATTTTTAAAATGAAACTTTTAAAATTCATTCCAAAACATGTTTGCTTTTCGAAATGGAACATAATCAAATAAAAAATTCTGTTTTAATGTGAATTCAGAATCAAACTCAGTGAAATCGATTTAGCCTCGGCCAGAGCTTAGGCAACTTGATAAAAACAGGCTTTACATCCCAACATAGGTTCCTTTGAGTACTTTCACGCTTAACATATTTGGAGATTATTGTATGTGTAATTGTATGTATTTACAGTTTACGTTTCAGAATACTTGTATGGTAGACGATATATTGACCATTCTTGCTGTGGCAAACAAAGCAGTTAAGTTCCCCTACTCTGTTCCTTCCCCAGCTATCAGCTGCAGTGATAATGATGGAGACCTCCTGGACAGAGGCCCCCCCTACCCCGCTGGGCACAAGTCTAAGCGAATGAGGACGTCCTTCAAGCACCACCAGCTGAGGACCATGAAGTCCTACTTCGCCATCAACCACAACCCTGATGCCAAGGACCTGAAGCAGCTGTCCCAGAAGACAGGCCTGACTAAACGAGTGTTGCAGGTGAGAACCCACCCCCCTCAGGTTAGGAACATTGACTGGGAAGTCTTGCTCAACAAAGCTGAGTTGGAAGGGCCACTCAGCCAAACTAGGCTAGTCATTTGCCTACAATCCACAGAATATCCAGCGCTGTGTCAAGCCTGAACTTCAACAAGGATCTCTGCCTCTACTCCATTAACTGATATGAACTGGCAACCTCTAAAATACAGTGAGCAAAGGTCTTTAACCAGTATACTGCACTGCCACCTTACAAATGTTTTATTTACTTTTCGCTCCAGGTTTGGTTTCAGAATGCCAGAGCCAAATTTCGTAGGAACCTTGGGCATCAGGGAAGCCCTGGGAGGGACAAGGCATCGGATGGGTCCACACAACAGGGGGGGTCACCCTCCGGCCCCTCCTCCGAAATCTCTAATGCTTCCCTTAGCCCTTGTGGCACTCCTCCCAGCCTCATGGACCCAACCAACTCCACAATGTCCTTGGGGGTGATGGACAATACCAACACTACAATGTCCCCAGGGATGCAGCTGGACCATGCCAGCCCTCATAATTCAGGGAGCCCCCCTCATGCAAATCTGACAAGCCTCTTTTGAACCTTTCCCACCGTTCCTTTCGCCCCCACCCAACCACAAGCATCCTTGCTCCCTTGTTTCGTGTTGATTCAAAGCATTAGGTCCACACAGGACAATTTAAGTGACAACAGAGATGGAAAGCAGTTTGAAAGTATAAATAAACAAAATAAAACTGTTACTTAGTGGTGTTCCTTCAAATCTTTGTAGGAGTGGCAGTTAAGCCTGTTTTATGGGTTGTTGCTGCCATAGCTGTTACTGGCTCACATAAGTTGGCTGGTGTGTGGTTAGCGCTGTGCCTCACCCTGGCAGGGATTAAGCATTGGTAGTGGTTAACCTGATTTTTCCATTTTCCTTTTTCACTGCGAAGTGGTTTGGGTATCAAGAAGAGTGCTATACATCTATAGAGCTTTTGAGTATCTTATAGAGAGTCGAGTATCTGATAGCTCTATAGAATCTGTGACTGCCCCTGTCACAGGGGGGCTGGTCTCCTTTTAATCTTTCACAGGAAATTGGGCTTTGCTGGCAGGTATCGGCACGGAAACACCAATGGCCTGCGTGATCAGAAACAGAACTCTGTTCCCCAAAGAGGAGATTTTACTGCATAAACAGTGTGAGTCTAATCACAAAGTCTGATTTTCACAAGGGACCGTTAAGCAATATCCGTCCAATTTCAGTGCCACAGAATGCAAGTCTCATCTGAGTTTGATTATGGAGGTCTGAGGAATGTGCTCTTAAAGTCTAAATGTGTGTTCTAAATATATATATATATATATTCACTTTGATTTACTTTAGTTTTCTGTTTTTGTCCTTAACTGCCACCATGTCATATTCAGTCTAATCACACATTGACTTAAACAAAAATATGATCGACCTCAACAGGGGAGATAAAAACAAAGTCAAACAAATTTTTTTAAAAAAGTTACGATCAAAAAGAGCAAAGGGCTGTACTTTATAATCCAACAGTCTGATCCTCAGGGATTAGATCCAGCCCGAGCAGCGAGGAGTCCCAGATAATGTACTGATAAAGGATAATAGATTTAAAATAAAGAAATAAAGTAATGTAATGACCTCACTGGATAGCTCCTCAGATGTATTCAAGTATATGTTATGAATAAATGGCTTTTGACGCTGAGTTGTCTTACAGTAGTGAGGCTGCTGTAACAGCCAGATAGTGACCCTTTTGCTCCACCCCATCAAAAAAAAAAAATAAATAATAATAATTATCTGCTAATGATCTGATTCTTAGAGTAAACTATCATATCTCATCCAACTTATCATATTAATTAAACAAGCATTCATGAAAACCAAAGATTTTGGATAAGAGACGTCTGTTAAATGACAACTAGTAGATGTAAACAGACAGCCACGGTTATTAAAATATGATATACCCCCTTTTTGCTTCTGGTCAGTGCACACAATTAAGTAACTGCTTGGGTGCATGTGAGCTCTGCTAATGAACAGCAGAAGCCAAACAGGAGCTTTCAAAACTTGAACATGACACACTCAGATTAAAGACTGGGAAAAAACTGCAGGCAGAAGAAAGCATACGCATATAAATTCTCATGAGTTTTAATATGGCAACATAATAGTAACGTTGTAAAAAATTTTAAAGCTTATTTAAGCAGCCACAATGTATAGCCCACTGCCACTTGTTTTTTACATTGTTGAGAAACATGATTAATAAAATGTTCCCATTCTTTGCTGGCACAAAAGAATAAAGCACTCTGTAACTCACCCTTTTATTATCAGTAAGGGATCAATAACGCTACCCCCACTGATCCACTTAGCTTGTCATTTTCTGGTTATGGCAAAAGATTCTGAGACAAAATGACACTCCTGCCTACGACGTTAGCTAAACTATGAATACGAGTGTTGTGATCAGGATTTTGGGTCTCCGTCCCAATGTCCACCAGGTAAAAAAAAAAAAAAAAAAAAAAAAATCAGCAGGCAAATATTTGTCTCCATTTATTTCAGGAAAAATAATAAATAATAAATCGGAGGAATGCTCAGCGGAGGATGCAATTGCAAATGTTGGTGAAAATGCAAGCCAGGGGATGGAGAAATCCCTCGTCACATCAACTCTGAGCAAAATGTTTTCATTGTCTCTAAGATGTAGAGTATTAGAAACGATAATGGTCTATTTTTTTCTTTTTTTTTTAATAAATAGTAATGTTGTCCCACTCCACTCTACCAGGGGAAGGATCTGGCTGTGGAGGACAGCAGAGTGAATTTCAGCTCTCATTCTGGTTCTAAGAATCACGCTGCTGTCACCATAGATCCTGTAAGTAAAGCCCCCGTACCCCACCCTGCCCCCACCTCCCCAAGCCTTGTTCAACATTCTATTACCTGCCCTGTCAACCCCCGCTTGTCATTGTATTGCCCGCCCCCCCCATCTTTCCCCCAGACTGTGTCGTTTCCTTCTCCTGGGGCTCGGTATGAAGCTGGTGTATTATATCTCTACAGGCACAAATTTCACAATGCATTTGCCTCTGGACAGTGTGAGCTGAGCACCACGCCTCAGGCTGCCTATCAGTCTGTAAGGAGTACAGGCACATGATTGGCCAATGCCGGTATCGCCGATTACACAGATCTGTGTCACGGAGCGATGCGCGTGGAGCCGTCATCGTTCTCCATCGTCCCGTTGCTAAGGATCAGCACTTCGGAGACCCTGTCCAAAGTAGAGAGAATTCCAGCCACCCCCACCCCCGGACCCTACCCACACCCCACTTTCCCCTGATAGACTCACAAGGATTTTCTTTGTTTGTTACATGAATGTCTACCCCTGTTTTAAGATGTAGTGTTTGGACTAGGCCAGAGTCTTGACTACAGTCCTGAAGGGTTGCAGTGGCTGCAGGTTTAACTCCTGTCCTGGAGCACAACAGTGTCTGCAGGTTTAACTCCTGTCCTGGAGAGCTGCAGTGTCTGCAGGTTTAACTCGTGTCCTGGAGGATCACAGGATCTGCAGGTTTAACTCCAGTCCTGGAGGGCCACAGGGTCTGCATCTATTTAGAAAAATTTTGGACACAAGTTTGGCATTGTGTAAGAGATCAGAGTGAAAGATTGTTGATCATACAGCATCTTAAGTCATTGAAGCCAACATTACAGGCTCATTAATTCACTTCTATCTCAGCTGATCCATGGTCAGATGAGGAAATATGTTTCGGCACGGATGTTCTCCATGAACAGAAAACAAAAATAGTTCCTCAGTCAGCAGTCTTTATAGCGTGTTAATGAAAACTGACTGCTGGTTCAAAGAATGCTTTCTTTTACAATGAGAAATTCCCACGGCCCATATAATTAAGTGTTAAATGTTGATTTTACATCCCTTTTCTGAGTTTGATTGTAAGTTTATGACACTCAGAAACAATCTGAGTCACAACAGCAAGGGGAATTGGCCAACTGCAAGACTCCCTTGTGTGTTACATTCTGCTTTTGCACGATTTTCCTCTGAGCTACCATCCTCAAAGTGCAATTGTGTGTGGATTCCCACGATACCGAAGAACAAACAAAATGCCCATGGCACATTAAAAACAGCCAGTTTGGTGGAAATTTCTCCTAGAAGGTCAAAGTTCACAAATTCAGCAAGCTCAAGGACAGAATTGCATGTTTCCCATCTGGGTGTAGGAGGCTGTATTTTTGTATTTCAGAACAGCTGATTTGTATGTACTTATGACTCTTGTGGTCCATTTTTAAGGCAGCCCAAAGGTTTCCTAGATGAGTTTGCTGATGGGGAAGAAGGGGGGGGGAAACTGGATCTCAGTGCTCTTCTCCGGCACAAATGGAGCTCTTAGGGGTTCCAGCCAGAGCCATCTATAGCTGGCCACCACGAGGTGTCAAAGCCAGCCCCCGGGGAAGGGAAATCTGCCTGCCATATGCGGCCTTGATGTTCAAATAAAGGCACATGATGAAGGCTTTACCAGCCCGGTCTCCAGCCTTAAATGACATGGCAGCCTGTATGGAAACATGCCTGTCAAATAGCGTGAGCGATCATTAGCTGATAACCTAATATCCTAATATCCTCTATAATCTAACATTTATGGGAGCATCTACATAAATAACAAGTTAAGTATTCTTAGATTATTATATATAGATAGACATCAGTGGCAGCTGGTGAGACCCCACAAAACTTGTTTCAATGAAATGAGAAATTTAATAAATAATTAACATTGAGGATAAATGGGAACACATTGAAAGTAATGATAGCTTTAGCGGTAAGGTTTCCTCCCGACCTTTCCCCTTTTGGACTTTAACTCTGAGGTAGCAGTCCTAAAATGCAAAACTAATGTAATTTTTTGTACAGTAAATACATGGAGCACATCACATCACAAGTCCCAGCAGTGGGTAAAAACATATTCTTGATTTATTATTTATTTTGCCATGGAGATTTATTTTTCTTTTAACCATCCATCTGTACAGGAACAAACATCATGCTTCTAATTACAGTGCAGACTGACTTTCTCCTTAATGATGTAAAGAATTATAATATATTACTATATGTAACATGCTATATACTTTTCAGTTGTATATACTACACAATTTTTGAGGACAAAACAATATCTGGACTTCGAAGGCACTGGAGCGCATGGCATGAAATCAAACCGAAAGAAAAGGGAGCAAAGGAGGAAACAAAATACCAAACAAAAAAAAACAAAAAACAAATGGCAGCCTTTCTCCAAAGACTGCATTATCAGATTAATCCTCTCCATCTGAAGAGACATTTTGTAATTCACCAGGTTAAATCCTTGACACCATTGATGAAGGTGAAAGGGTAAGCTCACCACCAGTGAAAGAATACCCCCACCATCCAACACTCAGTTTCTCAAAAGAGGGGGTGTCACCTCGAGGTATCTGCTGTCAGAAGACACAGATGTCATGCACAGAGACCCCGCCCCCCCCCCATTGGAACCGCAAAGGGGGTTCCCACAGCAAGCACCCCCCGACGCAGCCTTAATTGCCCGCTGTGGCCTGACTGAGTGAAGAGGGGGTGCTCAGGGGGAATAGAATGTGTGGGAGGGGGGGGGAGCTGGCATCCGGATAAGCTGCTCTGCGGTCAGTATCCGACCAATTAGTGCGGATTAAAGATTCCTCTCCCCCCTCTCTCTGCCACAGAGGGGCTAATTAACACCAGGATCCCCAAAACTCAACCTCCACTAACCCCCCCCCCCCCCAGCTTTGTCTTGTCTAGCCCTGGGGGGGGAGGCATATGAAGGCAGGGGGCGTGTGGAGACTTCAGTACGGAAGTGGGACTGATATAGAAGCTTTGGTACCCTTGGGCAAAAGTGGCTTGGATTTGAACTGGCCATTGTTTAAGTGCCCCCTGCTGGTGCCAAAGAACTGTAGCTCAGAGTGCTATGGCTTTTACCTCAAAAGAATCTTCCCATCAGGAGTAATGTTATTTGTCTCTATATATATAAAATCATATATCAAAGCGGAGAGATGTACAGTGCTCAGCGGTGCTCAGTGATCCCTGCCCCCCATCTCTCTTTCCTCCCTCCCTCTTTCTTTCAGTTCCATAGGGCTTTATTAGCCGTGCTACTGGAGCAGTACTGCCAATGCACATCAAAACTATTCAAATAAAGTTTATTTGAATAATAAAGAGTAGTAAAGTTTATTTGAATAGGGTGTTTCAGGACAATAATTTTAGCAGTTATACTTTAGTAACGTGGCAGTAATGTTTCAGTAATATAGTAATGTTGCAGTAATGCTGCAGTAATGTTTCTCTAATGTTCCAGCGATGTTGTGCTGCAGCTCAATACTTTGAACTTTTGCCAGAGAACACATTTTAAACTGAAAATATTATACTTCTTCACTTCATGTCTATTCATCATGTATTCCTAGCTGAAGACCTGGACTTTCTATGACTGTCTGTAGAATTTGAGACACACTTGAAGCTCTTTTTCGATGTTCCAGACTTGTAATATGTTTAATGTTAATATTTCAACTCTTTACAACAACTATGACTTTTTATACTGCCACTAGAACTACTGATATGACTTATACTACTTTTTATACTAAAACTAGTACTACTACTTATTCTACTACTATGAGTACTATTACTACGTCTGTTACTACAACTGATACTATTAATAAGGTACTGTTGGCCAACTGTTTCATGCCAACTTAAAATTTCCTTGCATTTCCTAAAATTTTTCACATTTCCTTTTCTAGTTATATAAACAATATTTTATTGGTTACAATAAAATAGTTCATATAAAGAGGTTATAAATTCGTAAAATGTATAAATTCTAAAATTTGTACATGACAGAGCTTGTCATGATTTATGCTGACTTGATACTACACGAAAGATTTAACAATGAACTACGGTTAAACAGTATCCAAGAACATACAAATTTAGAAAGGAATCACTTACCGGACAAATAAACTATAAAAATGATTTGAAATTCATTTTGGTAATTGATCATAGTGCTCTCTCAAAGCCGCTATGGACGATATGAATAACAGCGAATTGGTTGCAAATGTTTGTACAAAGTCTGTGTGGCGTCACAGTTCAAAACATAAATTTACCGTTTGTTGGAAATTATTCGTCTATTACGCAACTGTGTGTTGGCTAGAAACATTTGCAAAAATTCAATTTGAGCGTGTTTTACATGACGGCTCTACTGTTGACCAATCAGCATGCAGGACCGAAACTGACCAAATTCTAAAACATACCCAGTAAAATGCTCGGTGCTAATTTTACCCTAAAACTTGTAAACAAATAGGATAATACAAACTCTATCCAACGAAAATGTTTCTGATTCTGATTTTGTTATGTGAAGAAAATAAGTTAAAAAATACATAAAATACATTTTTCGCCGTTGTGAGTAAATGGAATAAACATCTTTCCTCTGGACATTTTTCTTCAGTTACATTTTGTCACCATCAGAGGGCGCACAGATCATTTAATATCGTTTATGCTCTTATCACTCAACTTTTTTGTTGGGTTAAATATTGAAAATATAATATTTTGGATGAACTTGGAACAGAAGTGCTAGGATCAAAAAATCAGTACGGTCCTGGGGGTGTTCAGGATTATCTAAAAAGAAAACACCCGTTACAACCTCTGAATTGTTCCAAGATGTCATTCTTAATCAAACACTTTTTTTTTTTAAATCTGTGAAGGATGAAGATACCCTGTGAGTACCGCATTATATTAGAAACATGACTTGTGATTTATTAATTTATTATTGTCTGTATGTATGACAAGGAAAGTATGTGTACAATGTGCTTGTTTTGCATAATGTAATTGTTTTAAAAAGCTGAAAAAAATCACACTCTCTGACCCTCACCTCTCAGCTGATTGAAATATGTTATACGGCTGCATGCTATACTTCTCACTCTCGTGTTTACATCATTAACTGAAAAATAATTAGAATCATTTGAGTTCTAAGATAGAGAAAAGAGCAAAGACGCACTGGGGCGTATGAACCAAAGCGAGCTCTTTTAACTTAAAACATCAGCCTTATCTCTGCTGCTCTTCAGTTATTTATTTTTTTTTTATTATTATTTTTTCTTGCTCGGATTTCTGCAACACACCAAGCTTGCAGCTACATGTCCGCCCTTGTGTTCCCAAACCGGTGTGCCTCCTAATTTGCTTACCGTTCTGCTAATGGTTTTTACAGAGCGTTTCACAACGCGCGCAGCGTCCTGCGGGGGCACGAGGAAGGGATCAATGTCGGGAAATAAGACGCCTGATTGCAAAACGTCACAAGTCGCCAAACATTAAAGAGCTATGGGAGGTGAATGCGAAATACAAAGTGATGTCATTGTTCCTCAGAGTTGGCGTGGCACGAGGAAAAAAAAAACTGCTAAGGAGGTTTTAAAAAGTTTTAGACTTGTGTTTGTCCATTATTTATTTTTTATTCTTCCTGGACATTATTAAATCTAACGCTAACTGCTCAGACAGCCAATCTGTGCTTTTTTCTAAAGCACTCTCTTGCATTTTATGCAAAAAGATTAGAGGTACACGGGTTTGACAGAATCTCACTTACCTGAGATAGAGCGACTACAGATATCCCTCTAATGTATTCTCAGACATTGGGGAGGACAGATAGATCACAGTACTCTAGTGTTCTCAATAGAATCATATGCATTGTAACAAAATGTATGGACACTTGTTGTTCCCAAGAGTCCCTCCCATGTGGCAGTGTTTATAAAAAATCTGTAGAAGATGCTAATGTTCAGGTAATGTTTCCACAAAAGTCATTGTACGGCAAGTGTTGGCTTTCTCAATGCACTTGGCAAATCAAAAATACAAAATACACCTCCGTCCAAATGTGTCAGTGAATGATATGTAAATTTCAGTGAATAAATTCACTGAAACATCTAGGTGAAAGGTTCCTGGCATTGCAATGTTGTGGAGGTATTTGTATTTTGGAATCCAGCCCTGTATTTTCAAAAAAGTGGTTCTGGTGAATGTCTCTGGCCTAGGATTCCAGGGTTCTGATTTGGTTGGTTTAGGGTTTGTTATCATTTCATTTTCCCACTTTATTGTGGGATTGTTCAGAAGCAGAAATAAACCTTTGTCTTATCGACACATGGCATTCCCCTGAAGACAAACCACATCAGAGTGAGTTCATTCATTCGTCACATTCACAAGCCTGAATAGGTTTGGTGTCCAAAGTTATGTGGAAAGATTCAGTTTACTTAATCTATCCAGACTCAGCCAAAGAAGACTAAGGGAGGATTTCACTGAGGTTTTTTAAATTCATAAAAGGCTTTACAGTGTGAATTACAATAGATTTTTAATATTGACATCTGTCATCAGAACAAGGGAGAATAAATGGAAATTGAGGATAAATTCCAAACTGATATCAGGAAATATCATGTTACTTTAAGACTTGTCGATGCTTGGAAAAGCTTTCCAAGTCAAGCAGTAGAGGCAGAGACCCATAGAGTGTTCAAGTTCAGACTGATGAGCCTAGCTGGGCTCAAAGGCCTGTTGTCCTCATCTTATGTTCTTATCATTATGACATCATAGTTATAGCCCTGACAAGTGAGGCTAACTGGCAGCTGGGGATCGTGATGACATCATGGCTGCATTTTGGCCAATGAACTGTGAACAGCCTTGTGCTGGTGGCTGGTGGTAGATCAAGACAGTACACAGTGATGAAAAGCAAGGAGAGAGAGAGAGAGAGAGAGAGAGAGAGAGAGAGAGAGAAAGCATATTTAACCACATGCCCCAGGCTCTGATAAACAGGTTGGTCCTGCTCCCCCCAAAAAGAAAAAAAAACTGTGCTAGTTTGGGTCCTTACATCAGCCTGTAAATAACAACCTGGAACCTCCATATGGAGACTTACAAATTCACCTCTGAAGCCTTCAGAAAACACCAATGGTACGGACACTGATTCTTCCTACAGCCCAGGACTTCAGCTCCATGTCCAAGAGGGGTCACACTGTCTGCTCCGTATGTTTGGAGCAAATACCTGCAGACACCATTGATACATCACCATGTGATTACTAATTATCTCACCTAAGCTGTTGTGTTTGGTTGGAGCACATAACTACAAATGCTTCGGACCTCAGTACCTGAAGTTGCACAGTCTTGCATTCATTAGCATGCGCCTGAGGGAAATATGCTTTCCATCAAAGACAAAACAAGTGAGTCGGTTTGATAAATGCAAATTTTGTTGAGGGCTTTTTAGGTCAGGGTTTTTTTTGAGATGGGTCTCTAACAGTTTGCATAGAGACCGCTGCACAGGGATTCAAAAGATTTGAAATGAAAACGTTCCATTGGGAAGCAGGGTGATTTCCAAAAAGCTCAGCCTCTATCTCAAAACACGCACAGCAAGCAATATGCACACTCCGACATCACAAAGCACAAAACCCCTACCTCCCCCACCCTGAAAAAACCATGGAAAATTGCATCTGACTGTGGGACGGGGTCACGGGGGCTTTGCCTTTGCAGTTTTAAAACATGATGTGAAGGTGTCATAACCACATTTTACATTCAAGTATTTTAACCACATGTATCATCCCATTTAAAACACTGTCTCTTAATCTATAAAATCACTGTATAGTTGTCCATGCCCAACTGACTGCGTCAATTCCAACAGTGATACAACTGCAATCAAGCCATGCTGTAAAACAATAGATGACTTGTTGTCAGAAAATGTTTACAAGAAAAGGTTGATGACGACTTTTGGCTGTAAAATTGTTTCTGCAACTCGAGCAACTTACATTTTAATCATTTTATTTATTTACAAAAACCTTTAACACTCGATGAATAGTCATTTTCAAACCGGGGCCATGCGCAGTCACACTCCGGACCCTGACCGTGTCAATGCATTGTGTGAGGAGAGCGCAGAGAAGGAATAGCTCTTTGCAGAAATGACATTGGACATTGCAGCCACGAGACGAACACTTCCGACTGGACATTCCACACTGGGGAAATATGAAAGAAAGGGAACTGAAAGTTGTTTGATATGGCGTAGAGAGACTTATAGGTATATCAGCGTTTCCTGTAGCATCTCCGACTTTGAGAGACAAGGCAACAGGAATGTAAAGACAAGTATCCGTGCCTTATTTCAGTGTGGGTCGCATCTGTTTACGTGATCAACCTCTCTTGCACTTCTTACAAACTGTTGCTACATTTTTACATAAATGTCATGTTTATGATTTCATATAATATGTCAATTCCATCTAGAAAGGTTTCATTACGGCAGCAACAAATCTAACAAGCCTGTCGTGGAAAATACTTCTTTTTCATTCCTCCCTCCCACCTAAAAATGTAGAATCCTGGAATTACACTGAATAAAAACGGACAGAACTGATTAATGTCGATGAAGTGACTAATTACTTTTATAGGAGTTCTGTAAAAAGCAAACATGTACTTTGTTTTTTTCCGGAACATGCATTTAGCCTACATGCACTAGTTTGTGTGAATCTCAAAAAAATAAGTCAAAATGCAAGGCACAAACCATTAGTTTGGGGACAACCTGGATGATGCAGGACAATACAGCACAACTACAGTTTACTGCACACTTCCCTTCCACAGTCGAACACAACTTTGTGTACGTCTACGTGTAGGCTGCACTCTGCGTGGCATGCACACAGAAACAAGCTGAAACGTTTGGAGGGAGGGAGGGAGGGAGAGAGAGAGAGGCTGCGCGACCAAGTGAGAGAGTGAGTCAGTGTAGACGTTTGTACAGTTAAAATAGAAATTGCACAACGCGGATTAATGCAACAGCCATGTTTAGACTTTCCGTATTCTACACGGCTTTGTAAGACGAAGATACTCGTCTAAGTCAGGTAAGACACAACTATTGTTTTATCTAAAAATGCAAGCAACATCGTCATCGCTGTAACCTACTTGGCTTTTAAACTTTACATTCTAGGGGCTGGCGACAAAAGTAACACAGCATTGCGAGGTCCGTGGCGGTATTCGCCACAGAGGAAGCCTCCCCCTCCAAGAATACCGTGTAAACAAGGACTTTTTCAACGTCCTGCACCATTACCGCTCTCGTATTATTTCATTTTATCCATGTATTTCAGTTTACAGTCTTTCTGCGTATGGACTTTGCTTGTTGTTGTAAAACTGCTGTCTTCGATTATCTGTACAGAGCAGTGTTATTAAAGAAAACAGTAGACCGAACGTCTCTGCCCCACACTCAAAAGCTGACGGTTATTCTGCACGAAAACAACAGCTGTAACTTTCGATCACGGTCAGTATTTATCAAACCATTCGAATAATTTCTGCGATCCTGTGTGTGGCAGTTTCAAATTGAAATGATGAATTATGTTGGTTAGTTGATTCCTCCACCAGGCTAATAAGGTAGGTTATCTGTCAGAGGTTGCGTGCTTATGTATGGACCACCGTCGATGCGCGTTCACGTATGGGAATATATAGTTTTGTTTACACGCGTCGCACGGCTGGCAATCCAGGAGTCGGCAGTTTTCCAAACTTCTGCTGAAACCTGTTGGAAGTGTGGAATAAAAATAGTTGTTGAACTGAGTTTCCCTAGCTAGCGAAGACCAGAGGAGTTTCCATAGGTTGTTCTGGCTCGTCCTGCTGTTGGGTTCACACAAGAACATTTTCATTTTTGAATGCGTGTAGCCGTAAAAATAAGATGTATTTTAAATTAAATTGTGGAGTGGAGCACATCTGGAATAGCTCAAATAACTCAAATTGTGTATTTAATCGCAGTCTCAATTATAAAATGGGTTGAGCAAAGAGATGAGGAACTTGAAAGTTGTAAAAAGCATAGACTAAAACCTTAATTGAATACATTTTTGGTGATAGATGCGGCTAAATGTTTTCAGTTAGACTGAACAAACCAGTCCTCGCATTTCCTGTGTTTCCCCAGGGGAGTTTTTTGTCACAAGGTCCTATGATGTCGTTTTTTTGATCCCTCGCTATTTTCAGCCATAATCTAAATTTCGTTTGCCTTATTATATGATTGCGGATATCAGACAAAAGACTACACCGCCGGTTGTGAAACTTAGTCAGTCTGTAGTGGAGCAAGGTTTCTTTCTTTTTGATGAAGCCCTCAAAACAGTACCTATAAATTATAAATGATGTTGCATGAACACGTCGGCAGTTGAAGTTAATTACCAATTAAGTCTTGAAAGCCACATGTTCATAGCGATGTTTTACTGTTTTGTTTTGTCATTTTGAAAATAAGGTTTAATAGGCTCATTTTCAGCGCAGTATGAAAGCACCTGTCAGGTTTGATATACAATTTTGGTTTCCTTTATTATTGCAATTATGATCCTTTGGGTCTAATTGACCAGAAACAAACTTTTTTTTTAATTCTCAAAGAAGCAGAGTAGCATGGACCCCAGGGCTTTCTCAGCTACTGCATCTGGAGAGTAAATCTAAGGGAAAACTGCATGCTGTGGTCAATATTGGCTCTAAAATCACAGGGATGTCCCTCCTCAGTCTGACAGAACCATATAGGATCTGCATCCTCTGAAAGGGTTCACTGTGTCCATACTCTGTACCCCTGTCAATGTCTTCCAGGTTATGAGCAGCCTGGTCAGGCTCATAGTGCTGTAAGGTTATGAGCAGCCTGGTCAGGCTCATAGTACTGTAAGGTTATGAGCAGCCTAGTCAGGCTCATAGTGCTTTAAGGTTATGAGAAGCCTAGTCAGGCTCATAGTGCTGTAAGGTTATGAGCAGCCTGGTCAGGCTCATAGTGCTGTAAGGTTATGAGCAGCCTGGTCAGGCTCATAGTACTGTAAGGTTATGAGCAGCCTGGTCAGGCTCATAGTACTGTAAGGTTATGAGCAGCCTGGTCAGGCTCATAGTACTGTAAGGTTATGAGCAGCCTGGTCAGGCTCATAGTACTGTAAGGTTATGAGCAGCTTGGTCAGGCTCATAGTACTGTAAGGTTCTGAGCAGCTTGGTCAGACTCATAGCACTGTAAGGTTATGAGCAGCCTAGTCAGGCTCATAGTGCTTTAAGGTTATGAGCAGCCTAGTCAGGCTCATAGTGCTTTAAGGTTATGAGCAGCCTGGTCAGGCTCATAGTACTGTAAGGTTATGAGCAGCCTGGTCAGGCTCATAGTACTGTAAGGTTATGAGCAGCCTGGTCAGGCTCATAGTACTGTAAGGTTATGAGCAGCCTGGTCAGGATCATAGTGCTGTAAGGTTATGAGCAGCCTGGTCAGGCTCATAGTACTGTAAGGTTATGAGCAGCCTGGTCAGGCTCATAGTGCTGTAAGGTTATGAGCAGCCTGGTCAGGCTCATAGTACTGTAAGGTTATGAGCAGCCTGGTCAGGCTCATAGTACTGTAAGGTTATGAGCAGCCTGGTCAGGCTCATAGTACTGTAAGGTTATGAGCAGCCTGGTCAGGCTCATAGTACTGTAAGGTTATGAGCAGCCTGGTCAGACTCATAGTGCTGTGAGGTTATGAGCAGCCTGGTCAGGCTCATAGTGCTTTAAGGTTATGAGCAGCCTGGTCAGGCTCATAGTACTGTAAGGTTATGAGCAGCCTGGTCAGGCTCATAGTACTGTAAGGTTATGAGCAGCCTGGTCAGGCTCATAGTACTGTAAGGTTATGAGCAGCCTAGTCAGGCTCATAGTACTGTAAGGTTATGAGCAGCCTGGTCAGGCTCATAGTACTGTAAGGTTATGAGCAGCCTAGTCAGGCTCATAGTACTGTAAGGTTATGAGCAGCCTGGTCAGGCTCATAGTACTGTGAGCGTTTGCAGATACTGGGTGGCATTGTTTAGCAATTACTAATAGAAGAGGTTAAGGAAAGGTTAAAAAAATCCATATATTGCATATTATTCCATATAAACCACCCCTTTAAGAATAAACAGGACAGACATGCTAAGAATGAGCATCACACATGTGTTTAGAATAAACAGAACTTACATTTCTAGGATAAACAGGCCATGCATCGTTAGAATAAATAGGACGGGCACACATGCTGAGAATAACCTGTAGGAGACATAAACGTTTAAAGTAAGTGGGATGGACATGTCTAGAATGGACGGCACACGCGTGTGCAGAATAAACAGGACACGCATGTTAAGGTCAGACCAGACCATGGCTGAGGAGGTAAATACGACCCAGCATACCGGGACGAATGCTGGCTAAAATTAGTCAAGATGCCATCCATATTGCATATTATTCCATATAAACCACCCCTTTAAGAATAAACAGGACAGACATGCTAAGAATGAGCATCACACATGTTGTGGGAGAGGTGCCTTTAACTCTTTGCCCCCATCTCCATCCCTCCCACCCCCTATGGGAATGCAATAGGGCTCGGATACACTGTAATATACCGGAATAATTATAGTGCATATGATGGTACTTGTTAGAAACTTTTTAGTTTTATTTCTAAAAAAAAACTTAAATAACATAAATAATTAAATATACTTTATTTCCAGTATATTTCAGGGCATTTCATTTCTGTAAGGTCCCTCCCTCGAGCTGCCCTAGCCCCCTCAGCCCTCCTCAGCTTCAGCTTTCTGGGCCAGCCGGACCCAAAAAAAAGGTTGAGAAACAGCCACACAAGGCATTGTCTGGTGTTCTGTCTGTGTGAGGTAAAACTTGTTCGCACAGAGAGGTTCGCATATTTGCCCTGACCCCTCCCAGCACAGGATATTACTGGAGAGGGCCAGAGAAGGGGAGGGGCAGAGGGGAGATAGGGGGAGAGTGAATCACCAATGAGGGACGCCCCCCCAGAGACACCAGCCTTCCTTTGTGCCGTTTGCCCGCTGCGGTTTTGGTGTTTATTTGGTGTTCGGTTACCACTTTCCTCAAATATACGCACACAGCAGTGATTGTTAGGAATTCAGGAATGTGAAATTAACTCAGATGAACAGTCATGCACAGCCAAGAGGTCATGCGGTGTGGCACGTCTCAGATCACGAAGACGGACGTTTTTTCCTTTTGGATAGTAAGTGCCAGTGTCTGAAGTAAATGCCTGTTTGACTCATCCTGCACGTTTTTCAGCAGACGTTTCACATCCTGCAGTCTGAGAAATGCCTTGCACAATGATCCAGCTGGCATATTGACATGTCAGCGAAAGTTCTGAGTAATCCGCGCGTAAATGTCAGTCTTCCGTCATCGTAAAGTTACTGATCAAACGAGGGGATGTTACTTTTCAGATTCGATCGGTGAACCCCCGTGTCTTACCCCCGTGTCTTACCCCGTGTCTTACCCTGTGTCTTACCCCCGTGTCTTACCCCCGTGTCTTACCCCGTGTCTTACCCCCGTGTCTTACCCCGTGTCTTACCCCCGTGTCTTAACCCCGTGTCTTACCCCGTGTCTTAACCCCGTGTCTTACCCAGTGTCTTACCCCCGTGTCTTACCCCCGTGTCTTACCCCGTGTCTTACCCCCGTGTCTTACCCCCGTGTCTTACCCCCGTGTCTTACCCAGTGTCTTACCCCGTGTCTTACCCCCGTGTCTTACCCTGTGTCTTAACCCCGTGTCTTACCCTGTGTCTTAACCCCGTGTCTTACCCCGTGTCTTAACCCGTGTCTTACCCAGTGTCTTACCCCCGTGTCTTACCCCCGTGTCTTAACCCCGTGTCTTACCCCGTGTCTTACCCCGTGTCTTAACCCGTGTCTTACCCAGTGTCTTACCCCCGTGTCTTACCCCCGTGTCTTAACCCCGTGTCTTAACCCCGTGTCTTACCCCGTGTCTTAACCCGTGTCTTACCCAGTGTCTTACCCCCGTGTCTTACCCCCGTGTCTTAACCCCGTGTCTTACCCCCGTGTCTGCGCTCCCTGCTCAGGGACCTTTACGGGTATTTCTTTGGGTGAAATCAGGAGGGCAGTCTGGCTGTAGGGGGCCTCTGCGGAGAGCAGCAAAGCCACTGACCGAGCTGCAATACAGAGCTGCTCTACCGGGCTGCTTTACTGAGCTGCCCTACTGAACTGCCCTATCGAGCTGCGCTACCGAGCTGCCCTCCTGAACTGCCCTATCGAGCTGCGCTACCAAGCTGCTTTACTGAGCTGCGCTACCGAGCTGCCCTCCTGAACTGCTCTATCGAGCTGCGCTACCAAGCTGCTTTACTGAGCTGCTCTACCGAGCTGCGCTACCGAGCTGCCCTCCTGAACTGCCCTATCGAGCTGCGCTACCAAGCTGCTTTACTGAGCTGCTCTACCGAGCTGCCCTCCTGAACTGCCCTATTGAGCTACGCTACCAAGCTGCTTTACTGAGCTGCTCTACCGAGCTGCGCTACCGAGCTGCCCTACTGAACTGCCCTATCGAGCTGCGCTACCGAGCTGCCCTACTGAACTGCCCTATCGAGCTGCGCTACCGAGCTGCCCTACTGAACTGCCCTATCGAGCTGCGCTACCAAGCTGCTTTACTGAGCTGCTCTACCGAGCTGCGCTACCGAGCTGCCCTACTGAACTGCCCTATCGAGCTGCGCTACCGAGCTGCCCTCCTGAACTGCCCTATCGAGCTACGCTACCAAGCTGCTTTACTGAGCTGCTCTACCGAGCTGCGCTACTGAGCTGCCCTCAGCTTTTCATCAGGGCCTTAGGGGCCTTTCAGGCAGTTTAATTTAACACACCGCAGCTGTCCTTGTGACAGGTTAAATCTCTATCTACAACCCCCTCCCCTCCCCCATGTTTTTATTTTTGTCTCCCCCTCCCCACTCACACACACGCACGCACACACACGCACGCACCAAACGTCCACTGGAGCCTGTCCGACACTTTGGTGGAAACTGTCCCCCTCCTTTTTTGTTTGGAGCTCGGACCCTGTGGCCGTAGGCGTCATTAACAAAGAGGGCCACAGAGCTGAATTTGCGATTCCCATAGAAAGGTGAGCTCAGGTGGATATAGAGAGCTTCAGTACTGTAGTAGTAGGAGTGGGCATTTTCCCCTGGTGGGGCCTGAGCCGTGGTATCCCAGGTTGCCATGCTAGTCATAGCTCCAGTAGGAGAATCTGGACTGGTAGGATGGCTTAGCGGATGTCAGGGACCCCTACCGTATCATCAGAGTGAATTCTCTGGTGCTCTGGAAGCGTATGATAGGTCATGTGTTTCACTCATCATCACCATCGTCAGAGCTCTCAGTGTGTTCAGATTTTTTGGTGTGTGTGAGCATTCTTTAATTACCGTTTGAAATGAAACCGCCATGCGGAGGTAAAGCGTACGAAACAGCGGGATGACCTATATTTTTATTTGTGAATGACATGGCGGTGTTGTACGTGATCACACATCTGTGTAACTCGTAAATTTCGAAGTCGCAGAGATGAATGTTTTTGACTGTACGGTGCGAGTGTTTGAAGAAAGTCATAAAACTACCTTCTGCACTATGCTGCCACTGAAATATGGGTCAGTAGGCGCATATTCGCCAAATGCCACTCAGCCTTCCTTGTGCTCTGTGTGTATATGTTCATTTATATATAAATACTGCTCTGGAGACTCCTGTGTGGTTGTGTGTGACACAGTGACTGATTGGGACTGTTTTAAGATGGCACCGAACCAATTTTAACAGGACTGGACTGTTACTCCTCCAGTGAAATACAGACTCTCCCTCACCACCCACCCTCCCCTCCCTATGGAGCAGATGTCGCATGTTTTCATGTTGTATTTTTCGTGGGTGTTGACATTACACGTGTCTCTCTCTCTCTTTCACCTGGTGGCTGAGGATGGATGTGTTTATCTGAGGGTCTGAATGGAGTGCCGGGCCCTGAGCCCACACAGTGTCCATCACAGCGATTGGCTCATCTGTGCTTCACATGTCAACTGTGTCACTGTGATTGGCTAATCTGCACTGTGGAGATCAGCTCTGTCATTGTGATTGGCTAATACATGCTGTGGAAGTAAGCTCTGTCATAGCCAGTTGTTATGTTATGTGATATGACATGATAGGGTTGAATCTGCATGGAGATTTAAAGCTTTAGCATTTTCAAGTCTGAGGTTACTGTATTAGCTTTTGTTTATTGTGTCTGAAAAAAAATAATTTCAGGCGCTCTGTTTCTTTTACAACAGGAGGACAGGACAGGTTTGAAAGTGATTGCAAGTTAGCTAATAGGCTAATACTTTCTTCCCATTCAACCAGAATGGGAAGGGGACAAATACCTCAGGTCTCCCCTTTGTCACCCTCTTGCATTCATAAGTAATAAATTTGGCCTTCTTTTGCTTTAAAAGTCATCCGTAAAGCATCCTTTTAGACAGAACTGCAGGTCCCAAAATACCACTGAGTTTTGTCATTCAGTCAGACCCATTTCCTTTGAATTTGACATAAACCCAGTGTCCTTATGCCACTCGATATTTGCAAGGCCGTTTTCCTTGAATTGGACACTAACGCATTGTGATTGTTATCACAGGGTATCACTCTATATTGGTAATAAATTTCCATTGAATTTTATTTCTCTTGAATTCTGCAGTATCCAAGTAATGATGAAATATGACTCCTTGATTCCAGAGATATTCATCTGATCTGTATTGCGTGATAAAACATAGCCTAGAGGAGGAAGTGGCCCCATATTGTATTACTCGGACAAAAGTTTTGAATTTTTCTTACCTCTGATTGTTGGGAGCTGTTGAGCACCACAGTGTTTTGAGTACAGCAGGCCTGCCAGGGTAACTTATTGAAACAATTTCCTTTAATACATTAGCAGGGCATAAACCTGTCTCTGGTCACAGAGAGGACACGCTTCCATGGAACTCTGTGTTACCATGGCGTCAATTCCGGGCTCTCTGTTCCTGGGAGTTCCTCCATATCCTCCAGGCTCACGGGGAGCCAAGCTGAGCGGAGGTACTTTTGTGATTCTGGGGAAAAGGAGATGCTGTTGAAGATGACTCAGCATCAGATAAGGGCCCCAGCCAGGAGCTGTGGGCCCAGGAGCTCTGTTTCAGAGGAAATGAAAGAGCAGAGAGGTGCCTGGCGGCCATCTGCCTCCCCTGGATCCCACTCCTCCCCCCATGCAGAGACGTTTCCTTAGGGGACTCTACAGCGCTGATGAGCGACGGCCAAAAGGAATGAATGAGAAAACAATGCTAGAATGGTGTTTGGAGGAAAGGCAGGATAAGGAATGACTCAGCTTATTTTGTCAAAAAATAAAAATAAAAAAATAAAATGTCCATTGTATATACTTCTCTCCACTTGTCCTCCCCCCAAATGCGCCTAAGGTTGAGTAAACCAGCTCGACGATAAGTAGAACTCACCTGAGAGGATTAAAATAAGAACTTTTATTTTTGCTCTTGTTTTTGTGCTTATCTCAGCTATTGAGTCGGATTTGTAATCTAATACATTGTCTTTGTTTAGGGCTCTTTTTCTTGTGTGTGTAAAAGTGACGGGTTTGATTTTTTTCTCTGGTATTGTATGGAACAAAAGCTTTTTAATTGCCCTATTGCTAAATGTTCATAGTTTTGGTTATTTACTTACCCTTGATACTCCTGTGAACCTGAGAAATCCTGTGACTTCCTCCACCTGATTCCTTTATGGCTGGATAGGCTGCTGAGTGGGTGGCGATCATCTTTCCGTGTGCTTCCATTCCTAACATTGTCAGTTTTTTAAAATCAAAACTTCCTTTTATCATCGCTGGAGCAGTTATCTGGAATCAGATGTCTTTGGAGTTTTGTGTTCACCCTGAAGCTGGTGCAGAGCCTAATGGAATGTTTGTTGTTGTCATGGGAGTTGTTGCCACTGGTTTGTAAAAGGGGCGATGGGATGTTTTCCTGACTGATACCTCAGGGAGCCATCCGTCCCATTCTGAAGTGCAGGAATAAAAGGAGACTTCGGCTTTCCACGCTGTGACAAAAGTGCTTGAAAGTGAGCTAGGCTCCTGTGGGTCTGAGTCTGAGTGTCTCATACAGTAGGGCAGGGATGCAGCCGTGAGCCCTGAAACTGGGGGTGTCCCAGTCCTAGCCCCAGGTCCCAGCTAAATTTTCTCATCCAATATTGGTAAGATCGCTTTCCTTTGAATCTGGTATTAAGCCAGTGCCATGTCACTTGATATGGACAAGATGTATTTCGCTTGGGTTTAGCATTAGCTGAACAAAGATTTAACATTTAGACATTTAGTAGTTATCCAGAATGACTTTTATTTATCCAGATGTTAAATTTCTACACACTTATCCATGTATACAGCTGGATATTTTACTGCAGCAGTTTGGGTCAACGCACCTTGCTAAAGGGGACAACAACAATGCCCTACCTGGGAATCGAGCCCTCCACCTCTGAGCTGGAGGACGAGCTCCTTAACCATTATACTGCACCGTTGCCCATACATGTGCTCACAATCACACACACACACCTCTTAATCATATGTGGTCACATAACATGACGCTCGCACCGTTTGACCACCCTGGCAGCGCTTCGGTCTATCTCTAGAACACCCGGCATGTGGGTCACTCTGTCCCCCTGCCAGGAGCCCCTGGCGGGGGGCGGGTGTTTTTAGGCTTTTTATTGAGGGAGGGAGGATTCTGGCGATACCTCAGACACGTGGTCTTTCCCCCCCCATCCCCAAAATCAGATGTGAAATTTATTTTCGGACGAGTTCACACGCATGACTCAGAAAATACATTCGGCTTTTCAGCCTCCTGAACTCAAAGGACGCGGCGGTGCCAGAACAAATGTGATTTCTGTGTTATTTTTAACCCTGGAATGATCCCTGCTCACGAAACACAGCTGAGCCCTGGTGAGTCCCGCTGTGACTTAACCTTTTTATGTGTCCTTTCCTAACATAGTGCAAAGGGCACAAACTCCGCCAGACCTACCTCCAGAACCTGGAACAGAAATGGAGGATAGAGAGAGTGGGAGGAGAGGATCGCTATGAGGAGATACAGACCTCATCCGTATGCGTAGCGTTCCACTTCCTTATTCTCTCCCTCCCTTCCTTCCTTCCTTTGTCTTGTCACTGATCTGAGGTCAGAGCTTGATTGAGCAGGTGGTGATTCTTCCGCATTGCTTTCCCCTGTCCATGGTTCCTAGATCAGCTGAAGGGAGAGCTGTAATCTCACCATTTCATCCTTTGTTCCTGGTCTTCATGCTCTGAAAAAAATACTTCCCTCTCCCCATCTCCACCTTCAAGTCTACTTCCCTTTCTTCTGTTTTTTCACCCTCTTTTAACAGTCAAAAGGGGGGGTTCACTTCATCCTAAAAAATGGTGAGGCATGACACTGCCCCCCTGGACTCCAAGCCCAAGTTCAATGTTCCTACCAATATACAATTCGTTTCATCATAATAAACTCCTTTCAAATGCATTCATGTCTGAAGGTTCATTCTCCTGAAACTAAGAAAACATCTGGTGATATAATGCTAGTTGCTGAGAAAATGGTAAGAAGGGTGCTAAGAAAAGTCATCTTAAAAACCATCTTAAAAAGACTTATTGTCTGAATGGAAGTTGGCCGGTTGCACCTTACATGTGACAGTACTCTTGACAAGAGATGAACATGAAGCTACCATAGAATCAAAAGTACCATCCAGAGGTCCGCCATTTAGAGGTCCAAGATAACAGTTGGATAAAATGCCTCACTTGGATAAAATGGTGGGTAAGCCAGTTAAAGTCATCAATCTAATTGCAGTCTCGTGACCTTTGGACCTGGCTGGGTGGGAACCTGCAGATTTGCAAACTGATCATGTGATGACTTTGTTGTGACAAGACAGGTAATGTATTTGGTGCTGCATCTGTAGTGTGAAAAATATTGTGTGTGGAGGTGTTGTTGACACGTGAATGGGTGGTCACGTGTGTAGCTCCTTCCTCCTGGGTCTGTAAGGGAGATTTGTTGTGGGCTGATAGCATAACTCTGTATGGGTGGGGAACAATGACGGAAAAAGTGTTGAGGAAAAAAAGGAGACGTGCGTGTGTGAGCACGACCCTGAAGTATTTTTGTTTGAAGAGAGAGAATGGCAGATTTTGTTAGTTTTATCCTCGTTCTGTATGAGTTTCCTTGCTGGTTGGCAGTTTTCGTGCCGTTGGCTTGGCTTGGAGTCTGAATTGATTAAAGTGCTCTCTGTGGTCAGGGGGAATGTGCAATAAAAGTCCTTCATCATTCATTTAAGTGGTAACTTTTTAGCATTTTCTGTTCCAGCTCTGTTCTGTTCTGCCGTTTTTTCCCTCTGTAGCTTGCGTTTAAAAACTCGTTAAAGGCGTTGATATCCAGGATGCCATTTTGGCTCCAGGTCATCGCTGAATCTGCATGTGCTATTTTACTTACCGCCGAGTTCATCTCTGTTTAACAAGCGTGCTTTAAATGAGGTGCCGAGCACAGTCAGAGTTGGAGCGGTGACATGCAATCGTTTCTGTGGAGCAGCGTATTTATTTTTCGTTTCTTCCTTTTTCTCATTTCTGGAGCCTGTTGTGTGCCAAGAGCTGGGCATCAGGCAGCCCGCCTGGAGGGTTGCCAGAGTGGGTGAGTTATTGGGGATTTGTAAAATAATTAATGCATAGAGCTTCTGAATAAATGTGGACAGAAATCATTGAGTGTGTGTGTGTGTGTGTGTGTGTGTGCATGCACGTGCATGCGTGTCTGTGTGTGTGTTTGTGTGCATGCGTGTGTGTTTGTGTGTGTGTGTGTTAGTTGATTGCAGCAGGTAAAGGCTGCTGTGCTAACATGGGTACATTCTCCAGACAGGGTGCTGGATCTTCAGGCTGTAAAGGGAATGGGGTGAAAGTTGAGCTCAGAGACGGTTTCTGTCAGCTGGGGGAGGGAGTCTGTACCAGCCAGCTTCAAAACCACACACACACACACATGCACACAAACACACACACATGCACACACACACACACACACACACGCACGCAGGCACGCATGCACACACACACATGCACACACACATGCATGCACGCACGCACACACTCATGCACGCACACACACACACACACACACACACACACTGTAATGTAGTTCAGTGGGGCACATCCATTAAGTGTTTTTTCCCTCTTGATCCCATCTGTCGCCCTCCCCTCTCCACAGACAGGAACTGACTCGTTTGTTTTTCCTTTTTGTGGGAATGGGGTGGTGATGGTTTGTGTGTGTGTGTGTGTGTGTGTGCGCTTTGTCTTTTACCTCCACATTACTAGCTGATAAATACTTCTGTTGTTGATACTTTTCCTCATAAGCGGTTGATGTTGGCCGTATCGGCATGCTCTCTATTGTTTTGACCATCAGATTTTATCAGAAAGCACGTTAGTTATGAAAAAAATTGTTTGCGAAAGAGGGTATCTGTGTGAGAGATGGTGTACTTGAATGTGTGTGCTTGTGTATGTGTGTGAAAGTGTGTGTGTGTATGTGTATGTGTGTTTGAGTAAGAGTTAGTGTAAGTCTGGAAATCCTCCCTGCTTTCAGTGTGGTGAGTAACAGAGTGGAGCTGCCACAGTGTCAGAAGTGCAGCCAAAATCCAGCAGAGAAACGTGGGAACAGCCTGAGTGCAGAACTCTATCCAGAGCTGTGCGTGTGTGTGTGCGTGTGTGTGTGCGAGTGTGTGTGTGTGTGCACATGTGTTGCGTGCATGTGTTTTTTTGTGTGTAGGTGTGTGAAAGAGAATGCGTCCTTATGTGAGTGTTTGTTTTTGTGTGAAAGATAGCTAGTGTTTGAGTTTGTACTCTGAACCAGTGTAATGGCAGTGATAAGCATGTGGCAAAGGGAAAGGAAAGTAAATGAAACAGCAGTGGAATGAAAGCTGAAGCTGAAGATGAATCTGAAGCTGAGGGTGTCTGAAGTGTCCAGGCGGTGCAGGCTGGGCCGGGCCGGGCCGGGCCGGGGGATTATCCCCTCGTCTCTGTTTTCAGACAGACGTGGAGATCGTGTTCGTACAGGACGCTCCCGTCTGTGGCCGCCGCATTCCTCCGCTGTGTGTAAATCAGCAGGGTTGCGGAGTGGCAGCGTAATTGCGTGTAAGTATGACAGATATGTTTCCTTTTCCCCCCGGCGGGCCCAACGTGCTAGCTCCGCGCTCTGCGCTCCCGGGCGGTTTGGGAGCGAGGGCGCGGTCTGCTCCCTGATTTCTGCGGATATCGCCCTCTCCTCCACGTCGAGGCAGAGGTCTCCTTGTCACTCTTGTTGTGTGGCGTTTGTGCCCTGGCCTTCTGGGGGATGGGATAACATTTAAAAAGTTGGACAATAACAAAGAGCTGATTCTTTGCCTGTAGGCTAAGGTGACCAGATTTCTGAAATGAAAATCAGGGACACTTTTTCATTTGGCAGGTATATATCATTAAAATGACCAATGTTAATATCTATGAATTAAAAAAAACAGGGACAATTCTGGTTCCGGTAGTTTAACTTGTAACATGGTAAACCGAGTCAGAAAATCATAGTTTACAGTAGCATGATGGCGAGTGAAGTTTAAACTATGGAACACATAATAAAATGGTCAAACTACTTGATTCAGTAAAGTGCATTTAATTATCTTCCCAGTCACAATAACATCCAATAACACAATAACGTCATTTTGCGGGCGGGTTTGAATGCACGGCAGAAATCGGGGACATTTCCGGGGACAGGGTTCCAAGATCGGGGACTGGGTCTGGACATTGGGAACATCTGGTCATCCTACTGTAGGCCTCAGTATAATTTGAGCATTTTCACTTGTTCGCAGGTGAAATTGATACTTTTTTTTTATTCCACTTGATTGTTCCTTTATAACAGCCCAAAGCAGTACACAATCTATAAACAAATATAAGCTCTGTTATGCTTAAATTTGGCTGATTTAACAGTTAAACAAACTATTTTGTGTTTTAGTGCTAATTATTGCATTTGTATGGTGATAATGGGGCTGAAGAATGGAGCAGGGAGAATGACAGAGTACACTGCGGTAATTTGGCATGGATTTATCAGTTAACCCAAATTTCATACAGGTGACCACACTGCAGAGAAGCTCAAGCTCTCCTCGTGCATACAGAAATTTTCATTTTAGCTTGCATTGATTACTGTAAACAGGTCATATCAATTGTGACCACTTAATATGCAGTTGTGGTTATTTTCTAATTTGTTTCACCATTTTATAGCGTTTTTTATCATTTTCTTTTATTATTGTTTACCTTAAGAATCAGTGAATAATTTTTTAGGTTTTCTAAAAAGTCGTTTTGGTTTTTTTTGTCTTCTAATCCACCATGGAAAATTGTAATTGTAAAGTGTTGTGTGACAACCTCACACAACACAAATTAAACTTAGTGGCAATATTGCAGGAATATTACCGATCCAATGTTGTAAAGGTAAATGTGCATAAATGACGTGGTTGTCCTGTCTGTGTGCTGGTTTCAGGTGCGTGCGGTGGAGAGAGATTTCTAAGGCCTTGGGCCCTCCTGTCAGACACTAGGTGAGTACAAAAACCTTTACCCACAATCCCATTCAATTACAGTCTAACCTCAGAGATATGAACCTTGGTTTACCTCCAAACCCAGTTAAATTATAGTGTCACATCAAAGATATGAACCTCAAGGTTATGGAGGTTTGTATTGTAGCTCAGCCCAGCGTGGTATGAAACTGGAAGTAACTTTCACACTTAAGCTTCATCAATCCCCTCACTATCACCAAAGCATAAATGTGAGTTTTTAACTGATGCAAATCACACATTCCATCGTCAAAAAAAGTTGACAGAAGGGGGATCTCTTAGTACTATTGCTTAAAGAAGCAACACGGGGAGATCAAAAAGTGTCCAGTATACAGAATCAAACAGTTTGAACAAAGATGTCAAAAGTGTCATGTCACTCAAAAGATATTATCTGGAAAGACAACATGGATAAAAAAAAATTCCAATTAAGGATGAAAATTCTTAGAGTGTATTTTCCCAATAGTTTCAAAGTTACAAAGCTTGCTTAAGTTAGAAGGGTTCTCACTCGCTCATCATGGTATCATGGGGGGTTTAGAGGTTCAGAAGAAGCGCCTTCACATTGGGGAGGTTAAATTAGGGCATGAAGGGTTAGTGGTAAGGGGCTGGCCAAAGGTTTCTGTGCTGTTTCACCTCTGTGTTGCCCGGTTTCAGACTTGATGCGATATCGAACTTTTGTTTCCCCCCGTGGAAACCATAGCAGACAGGAAGTGGTGGCCTCGGAAGCCACCGCTTTCGCACTGCGTACGCCAACCGCCTCCGACGACTCAGCTCGGCTCACACTTTCCACCCACTGCCACCGCTGTCATGGAAACAGGCACGCTCCTGCGGCTAAATTTTGCTAGAGGGCCACTCGCTGTCAGTTGTGCGAGTGTTGCCCTTCCACTCAGAAACACAGCGAAAGTGCACACAGCGATCTGTGCGCTGTTGTCATTGTCTAGCTGATCAGTATAGTTTAATGGTTAGGCAGTTGTGCTCATAACTCACAACAGGGTTTGCAGGTTCAAATCCCACACAGGGCACTGATATTATACCCTTGAGCAGGGTACTTTGCTGGCTTTGCTTAATTTAATATCCGGCTGTCATAATGGATTGTGTGTGGTAAGCTTTTTAAATTAGATTTTTTGTTTTTTTTTGTTTTCTCATGTCATACATGGATACACAGGGGGAAAGTTTTGAATTGTTATGAATATATCAAAGACAGCTGATAATTGTGTTTAATTTGCATGCTTGATGGCAAGACTACTGTGGCTAGTTTTTCTAAATATAAAGTGAAATTATGCACGCCTGCATGTTATTGCTCTGTACATAAAGGGAGGAACACTTTCGTGTGGTTCACACTTTGTCTCTGCGTCAGTTTCTTTTTTTCATGTGAGGACTTGATTTGGTCATTTGGAAACTGCTGAGCTCAGCTCTTGCATGGTAGATGGTGTCACTTCCTGTTCATTCAAAGCCTTTTTCCCTCCCATAGTCTTTAATGCTGCCAGTGAAGGTCACACTGAAGGCATGGTGGAAATTGATGGGGTAGCTAGCATGTAGATACTTTGTTACCTTGCTTGTAGTGTGCTAGCTTGTAGGTGATGTGCCAGCTGGCTTGTAAGTAATATGCAAGCTAATCTGTCGATGATGGGATGGCTATCTTGTTGGCAGTGTGCCAGTTAGCTTCTAGGTATTTTCTCAGCTAAGATGTGCATTGCTTGTAGATGATGTGGGAACTAGCGTTAAGGTGATGTGGTAGTGAGTTTGTAGTAGGTGGGCTAACTAGATAGTGAAAAATAAATAATGTGTTTGCCTCCGTTTCAGAGAAACTGAAATCTGAGCAAAGTGCTCGCCCAGATGGAGTAAAGCCGTGGTAGATCTGTTCTAAGCCAGAGAGGAGGAGAGATAAGGAAGAAGAGAGACTGACGGACGCGTGACGGAGAAACAGAAACTGTTTCCACATAATAGCGTGTCACAGATGCAGCGCTGCAGAGTGTGGCAGACCTCAGCGGGATTCTAAGAAAGCAGATAGCGCTGGCACTTTCTGAGTGTGTGTGTGTGTGTGTGTGTATGTGTACAGGATGCCATAAGTTCCACTGCACATTTGATTAGGAAAGTAGAAAAGCTGTATGCGCTCCAAAATAACCTTTAAAGTGCTGTTATTGGACTCGCATACAGAATTCATCACACTATCGGTAGAGGCAGACGCTGTACGTAGTTTGCTGTTTTGCCCTCGCCCTTTTCAAGAGCCATGATGAAAAAGCACTTTTCATTGTTCCACCAAACATGCGGCATCTGGCTCTCATGATATGAGATGTATTTGTGCCACTTCAAACAATTTGTTAATCATTTGTTGAGTGGAATGAATGCGCTTTGAAGATTATATGTTTCTTTTTATTCATTTATCAATGTTTTGGACTACAATCCAAAGGAGGAAATATGTACATTTTTTTGTTAGTTTTGAGCTAAGCAGTTTTGATGTGGCAGTGGCAGAGACTCTTTGAATGCTGTCACAGTCCCTGTCACACTTTGTGTGTCTGAAAGAGAGTCTCTCTGTGTTAGTTGGATAAAGTACATTATCAGCTTAGCTCTCTGGGATGGTCTGCCCAGAAACAAACAAATATGACTGGATAACTGAAACATCACTTCAAGGGCTTGCTGACCACAGCGAAAGGTGTTAAAAGCCACCCGCCATACGAAGCTGTGCTCACCATTGGTGAGAGTGCGGCCTGCAAGCAGTTAGTCCCATGGATCAGTGGAAAGTCAGAACAAAACAACTTCTCTTTGTTTCTCCTTATGTACTTGTTGACTTTATGTGGGTTTATGAAACTGTACAGAGAGAGAGAGAGCGAGAGGGAGAGAGAGACCTTATAATAGTATGTGTGTCACAGATTGACCTGAGGTCTCTATCTGTCTGGGCTGTAACAGGACTCAGAGGGCCTGGCTGCCAGCATGGAGGGGCACACCAGCCATCTGCAGCACAACTATGAGGATCAGAACAAGCTCTACAAGCTGCCTGGACAGGAAGACCAGGTAAGATCTACTTCCTGTTTTACATCATCAGCTTCCTGTTCCATCCTCCCCACTCATCTAAACTATGCAGTTTCACTCACCATTATAGTTTAAAAGTCACCTTGTCCTACATTCTTTCAGTCTCTCATCTGATATGTAATCTGTTTTTTACTTGGGTGAATGGAAATCATTTAGAGTAACATGTATTTAGTAAGATATGACCTGGTACTCACCCCTGGAGCTCAGCCCTTAACTTGTAAATGTAAAACTCTCAAGAACACACACACACACTCACACACACACACACACACACACACACACACACACACACACACACACACACACACACACACACACACACACACACACACACACACACACACACACACACACACACACACACACACACACACACACACACACACACACACACACACACACACACACACACACACACACACACACACACACACACACACACACACACACACACACACACACACACACAAACAAACACACACACACACACACCAACACACAACCACACACACACACCCCACACACACACACACAAAACACACACACACAAAAACAACACACACAACACACACACCCACACACTCACGCACACACACACACACACACACACACACACACACACTCACACACTCACACACTCACACACACTCACACACACAAACACACACACACACACTCACACACACACACACACACACACACACACACACACACACACTCACACACACACACACACACACACACACACACACACACACACACACACACACACTCACACACACAAACGCACTCACACACACACTCGCACACACTCACACACACACACACACACACATGAACTTACACGTGCAGACAAATTATAGAGCTTACAATATGAAGTTACATAGCTCTTACTAATTGAAGTAATTATCCAGTTAATTTGTCTTGTTGTTGTAAACTGCAAACCCGCTGAGCTGGATGACATTAAACCTGACAGCTCGGAATTAGCTGAGGAGGTGTGACACTATCCAGTAATAAAAGCAGAAAAAGAGGCAAGGAAAACCAAAGTAAGGAGAAATAGGGGTCTGGTTTTCAGTACACTGCCAAGTCAGATGAGTTAATATTTGAAGGGGTTTCATAGTGGAAAAACCCCTGTAAAGGTGAGGACCAGTCACTGACAGCATAGTCGCTGGCTGTCCTGGAGTGCATGTAGTGTGTGGCCTGTAGGGTGTAAAATAGTTGCTGGCTCTCCTGGACTACTGTGTGTGGTCTGGAAGGTGTAAAATAGTCACTGGGTCTCTCCTGTAGTACTGTGTATGGCCTGCAGGATTTAAAATAGTTATGTCACTCTTGATATATGAGTGTGAGTGTGTGTGTGTGTGTGTGCATGTGTGTGTGTGTCTGAGCATATGCTTGCCAGCACAAATGCATACCTAGCGATTTTATCCACAACTGCGGAGCCAGAAGGGGTGTATGTTTCAGCTCCTCCTTTGTGGCCTGCAGCAGCGAGAGATGTGGAATTGTGTCGCGATTAACTGCAATTACACACAGACACCAAACAGATGTTACTGCGATGAAAGGGACCTCTCTTACTTCCTCCCTTTTTTCCTTTTTACTCCTCTCCCTCTCACTCTCTCCATATCTCTTTTCATCCCTTATGGAATCTTCTCGTCTCCTGAGAAACTCTTCCGGGCACAGACTGAAGTGCAGTCATGGGTGGGCATAGGAACTGGCCTTTTATGTCATGTCAGGTTGAAACAGATACAGGAGCCTTTTACAGGGAACAGTCCTGACTGGGTTCCCCCTGTCTGGAAATAGAACTTACTGCAGAGGTGATTGCCAGCGTAGACACTGGTCAGATTCTCACAGATTCAGGCTCTCTGCAGTGTGACCCATTTCCTATTATCACCTTTTCTTCAGACCTGACATCAGTGAGGTGGAGTGATTGGTGAGAAAATATTGGATGTGTTTGAAAAGTAGGCAGTTTTAACTGCACTGCTTTCACCAGGCTTACAGCAGAGAGGTATAAACCTGGCACTATCACTCTGAACTGCACTGCTTTCACCAGGCTTACAGCAGAGAGGTATAAACCTGGCACTATCACTCTGAACTGCACTGCTTTCACCAGGCTTACAGCAGAGAGGTATAAACCTGGCACTATCACTCTGAACTGCACTGCTTTCACGAGGCTTACGGCAGAGAGGTATAAACCTGGCACTATCACTCTGAACTGCACTGCTTTCACGAGGCTTACGGCAGAGAGGTATAAACCTGGCACTATCACTCTGAACTGCACTGCTTTCACCAGGCTTACAGCAGGGAGGTATAAACCTGGAACTATCACTCTGAACTGCACTGCTTTCACCAGGCTTACAGCAGGGAGGTATAAACCTGACACTAATAGCTCTAAACTCCTTCACCAGGCCTATAGCATAGAGTTATATACCTGGCTCTGTCACTCTGCTTTCACCATGCTCACAGTTGAGAAGTACAGGTCTGGCATGTGAGGCAAATGCCCATAAACAAAACGACAGGATCTGTCACAAGTGTCCATGGGTGGCGCGCACCCCCTGTCAGATCAGATTAACTAATAGAGCCTCAATGGAAAGAGATCAGGTCTGCTAAACACATTACACGCCTGGTCGCCTGTTCTATCACACTCGAAAGACCACAATCAGTATAAAAAATCTATTATGATATTTTTTGGAACATAATGGGTTGCGCTCCAGTTCCAAGTTCCTTTCCTGCTCTGTGTCCCTACCTCACTCCCTGCAGTGCCGTTCAGTAGTGAGGGAGAACATATATCACCCTAGATGTGGGTGTTCTACGCTCTGGTACCAATGGCTTTCCCATTCTGCTGTCCGCAAGTAAGAGGGCAGAGCAGAGAATGACGTCACACCTTATGAAAAACGTAGCTAATCATCGATCACTGCTTCGAGCCCAAGAAAGCTTTTATTGGCTACCTGTTCCCAAGCAACTGGAAAAAGAAACAGAGCGTTCCAGCACAGCGTCCCGGGATTTAGCCACAGATGAAGAGCGTAGAGCCAGCATGTCATACGGATGTATTACGAATGATTTGAATGACTGAACGATGTCGGGCAGTAACATAAATTACGCTGATATGTGGCCGTGGGGTGAGTGTGGATCCTGGGGCTGGGAGTGGAGTCAGGTGCTGGAGACCCCGCTGAGCTGAAAGGCTGCGCTCTCCTCGGGGGCAGTCACCTCTGATTGGCCGTGTGCTAGGTGCTAAAATCCCCCCGCATCTCAGCTGGAATGTCAGTGACTCCTGGCCAAGGAAAACTGGTCTAACAAAAATATATGTACATGTAACGTAGTGTGCAGTGATTTAGCCGACACACGCTGACACACACGGCTGGAACAAAGGCTTGACTGTCTGGCAGCTGGAGAGGATCCATAATGCAGTTCTGCGCGAGTTAGCTCAGTACGTTTAGGGGACGGGTCCATATGGCTCCTGCTGAAAAATGACAGTTTAATCTTTATGGGTTTTTGTATGCATCTATAAAAAGAGTGCAAATGTATTTTTTTAAACTCAGCCGAGGCCAGTAAGTCTTTGGGATTTTTTTGGAGTCTGTGTTAGAGGCATTGTTCATGTTGAGTTCAGCAAACTTGCCGTGATGACAAATAAAGCATGCCATGTTGACACATGTTCTAGAGTCATAGATCTTGCACTCTAAAATGGTCTTTTGCTCATAAAATACACAGTATTGGGTCAGTACATGTTTATTAACAGAACAAGATGTTATGTGACAGAGTGCACAACAGCAACATTTCAATTTCTGGGTTCAGCACTAAAGAAAAGTTACGTTTTTTCGGTTAGACTACATTGAATTCTCAAACAAGCAATTTGTGATTGGTTATGAAATTTCCCCTTTTTTGTTCTGGGCTATGAACGACCATTCATATGAATGACCATTCATAGCCCTTTCCAATGTAGTTCCATGGAAGATCTGGCCTCAGCGTGGTGTCCTTTGACTAGGTTTGCCTTTTGGAGAGAAGTAACCCATAATTCCTTCAATGTGATGCACTGAGTATTGTGAAACTGTTGACTTTTTTTGTCTTGTCACCATCTTGACATTGTAACATGATCACTCCCTTTTGTTGTCTAAAGAATCAGTTTCTTCATCCAGGAAAATCATTGGTCACACCCTCCATCTGTTCTCTGTTGCCCCCCCCCCCCCAGTTGTCTCTTGGGCCTTCAAATTCCCCCTCATAACCTTTCCCAACTGCCTTCAGCCTCTCCGGCCACCAGCCAGGCCTGGGATTGCCGGGAAGGATTCTGGGAGCGTTGCCACAGTACCCAGTCTGCACCCTCCCTTCCTCTCCCTCTGTACCTGTTGGCAGACGGATCAGTGGATCGCAGTTCCTTTTGTGTGACTGGCCTTCCATTGCATTTATCGAAAAAAAATATTTTACCCGGAAGACCCATTGTGATGTGGAATGCATTTTGCCAGGGCGTCCTGACCCATGTGGAATGTCCCTTCATATGTTGCTGTTTTTAAAATCTTGTGAAGGGAAGTTAATTCAAGCAGTAGGAGGGAGACTTTCTGTTTCTCAGCAGGGTGGCAGATCATTAGAGCTCCCTGCAGAGTGTGTGTGTGTGTGTGAGAGAGAGGGAGAGAGAACATAAAAATTCAAACAAAGGGAGGTCTTGTTGGTTTGAGTTCTTGGGTTTTGCTATCAGTGTTGCAAAGATGGTCATTTTGAGTTGAAGACCACTGCTTGTGTTTGGGTCCCAATAGTTTTACCCTGAATGTAAAAACTTGTCTTCTTTATGATGTCTGAGTGCTTCCGTCTGTTTTTCGTAGAGGAACATGCCTGTGTACCAGTACTGCTGCACGCTGGGCAACTTCCGCATAGAGAAGAAGATCGGTCGCGGCCAGTTCAGCGAGGTCTACAAGGCCACGTACCTGCTGGACAATAAACAGGTGGCCCTGAAGAAGGTTCAGGTGAGTCCCGTGCCCCGCCCACGCCATGCCCAGTGCCCCATTTCCTGCTTGGCCTTAGCACTCCAATGGGAGTCCTAAAAATCTAACAACAAATAATATTTAAACACAACCTGCTGTTTCCCCTGTAAATATTCTTCACCCTTTTTGTTTTGTAGATCTTTGAGATGATGGATGCCAAGGCTAGGCAGGACTGTATTAAAGAAATCGACCTTCTGAAGGTTAGTCAACAGCAGACTCTGTTAGTTACATGCTCACTGTGTGCTGCGTGTGAGTATGTGTGCGTGAAAGAGAGTGAGAGGGAGGAGAGACAGGAACATTTTAAAAAGATGAGACTTTTGGCTTTGTTCACACATGGTTAATGGATTTATGCATTAAAAACCTTTGTCTGTTTAAATTAGAATTAAATAAAAACAATATCCATTGAAACAAACCTTACCAACCTTAAACCAACAATGTTTAACATCCAGGTTACATTACTGGAAGGGGGGAAAGGAGAGGGAGAGGGACAGACACACACACATGCCACACAAGCACACACACACACACATACACACACACACACACACAGAGTCAGTTTAGCTACCATTGCCCGCAAGGCATTGTGGGAGATTTATAGCCATAATGCAGCACTGGCTGCTAACACAGGTCTTAATTGCTGTTATGCTCCCCGCTCCTACACGCCTAACACTGTGAGGCTCCGCTCAGTCACATGGGTGTGTTACTGATTTACACTCAGTGTCTCCAGCCCTGCCACCCACGGCAGTGTGTTTGCACTCACAGAACAATCACAGGTACATTGATTTACATCAGCCCTGGCAAAGAGTCCTGTTTAGTGCAGCATGTTTATTAGTCTGTTGGGTGATGTTTTAGTGAGAATCGTAGGTGCGTTTTAGTGCAAGGTCTTCATTACTTCCCCCCACTCATGGATGCTACTTTATAGCACAAGGCAATATATAGGTGAGTCTCAAAACAATGTTGGAGTGTCTCTTCTTCCAAAATTGATTTCAAGACAACTTTGTGCTATCTGTTTTCCTGCAATGGATAAATATCTCCATAATCCAATGCTGAGCAATAGTTTTCAAATTAAAATCAGAAATCTTAGACTTAAGTAATGAGAAATGGCCATGCAGGACATCTGGGATCAGTTGAAGCACAGAACAACCCTCACTGCCAGGCCGAAGATGGAGTCAGGCCTCTATACTTTGCAGTACACCTAAAATGAGCAATGAGAATCCATGTCAGACAAATCAAACACCAGGCTAGCTACAGAGTGAATGCTGCTATCTTGAAAAATATTACATATACAACATGCCAAAATATTTGATGTTACACATTTTGTGAACATGTGGGTCACAGAATTGCATTTGCTCACAGTAGCGTATTGGGAAAAGATGGTTGTGTTTGAAGGGAGGAGGCAGTGAAACGTGTCTGATGCCTGACTGACTTGTTTTGTGTGATTTGAATATTACAGCAGCTGAATCATCCAAACGTGATAAAGTATTTGGACTCCTTCATCGAGGACAACGAGCTGAACATAGTGCTGGAGCTGGCGGATGCGGGTGACCTCTCTCAGATGATCAAGGTCAGTTCACGTTGCCATTAATACGCTATATAATAACCATACTTTTTTTCACTCGCTCATTCATAATCTTAAGACCTGTTGAATATATTAATGAATGTTATTAATTATACTGCTGATGATAACCTTATGCTGTTCTGAGCCTGATCAGGTTACTCATAACCTTTTATTATTGAGAGATTCACCAGGCTGCTCATAACATTACGATACTGTAAATGCCCAACCAAATACCAAGTCGATGGTACAGTTTTGCACAAATTCTGAGGATGTACTTTGCGGAGTGTCAGATACCTCTAAAGGTTCACGATCCCATGACTGTGTGGGGCAGCAAGCCAAGCAAACTCAACCACTAACCAGCCCATAAAATACTGATGTGTGAAACTTGCTGGAGGCAGTCTAATCGCTGCGATTTTGCACAATGCTGGCCAGAACGTGTAAGAACCATAGCCTTTGAGAGGCACAGAGATTCTCATCTCGTTTCTGTGGTGCAGCTTAACCTCCTGCAGCCAAGAGTTTGAGTCATATGTTATTGGCAGTAGCCTGAGATCCTCTTTAATGTGGACTCAGTTTGGTCTGGGAAATTAGTGGGTTAGCTGGTTAAACTCACCAGTCTTACCGCTCTCTCCGTGTCAGTAGGTTTAACTCCAGTCCTTGAGGACTGTTAGTCTCACCATGTTTATCTGCGGCCCTGCAAAACTGATATTTCAGTTCCACGGTCTCAGCAGAAGAAGCTCTCATGCTTATTACAGATCAATAAATCTGGTCATTGCAGATAAATAAACAACTACAAATCTTTTCTGGCAGCACAAGGTCCTGAGTCATTGTGAATACACTGATATACGGCTCTCAGCGTGTGGTGTTTGGCAAACCTGGGAATGGCTCCTCAAGAAGCCGTTTATCAGCACTTAATGATCTGTGAGGAAATCCGCACAACTCACTGAGCACACAGCAAGAGCGGGGTCGTTAGGAAGAAACCACAGTGAAGATAAGACAAATAAAAAACTAATAAACACCCACGACTGTGTTTGTTATTTAAGTGGGTGGGGGGGAAGTGGGATTTAAGGAAATGAGTAACCTGTCTGCAGGACTGCCAGGATGCTTACTTTTGTGTTCAGTTATCATTTACAAAACTTAAACCGTTATGCTACAAGTAAACAGACAGTATTTCAGAATGATTATTTCATGTATTACGCCATTGATGTATTGAACTCATCAGTCTAATCACTTTCTAGTGCCCTCCTCTGGCTGCCTGGGTCACCTGCAGGGTCACTTTCTGTAGTATTGTAGTATTGGCCTCTACTGACCAGCCAGTTAGCATTAACATACTCTGCTGTTAAACTTCCCAAGCCTGTCTAGTATTGACCAGAAGCCAGTGGGCTCGCCCTGCAAGTTGGGCTCTGCTCAAGATTTCTTCCATTTTAGTCAAGGAGTCTTTCCCTGCCACTGTCACCCCTAGCTGGCCCTGGGGGAGTCTTAGGCTCAGGATATACGTAAAGCTGCTTTGTGACAATGGTGCCAGACAAATAAAACAGAATCTAATTGAGTTTTACTTGAACAACTCCTCCCTTCAGTACTTTAAGAAGAAGAGGCGACTGATCCCAGAGAGGACGATATGGAAGTATTTTGTTCAGCTGTGTAGTGCATTGGAGCACATGCATTCCCGGAGAGTCATGCACAGAGGTATGCTTCTGTCTTTCTTCCTCTCCTCTCCTCTCTCTCTCTCTCTCTGTTTATCTGTTCTTCCTGTTTCTTCCTTATTTTTGTCTCCTCTCTGTCCCAACCATCTCTTTTGTTTGTCCTGCCTCTTGAGATTCATATTCAAGACACACACACATAAAAATATTGCCAAAGAGTAAAGGAATCGGTTAAGACATGAACACAATAGATACTGCATGATGATGTCATGCACAAAGGTGATTGTGACAGCAACAAATATTCTCTAATTTCCTTCTCATTTTCTGTCCTGTCCCTTCAATCTCTGTTGCCATAGTATCCCCATTCTCCAGCTTTTCTCCCGCGAGTCTCTTTTTTCAGGAAGTGTCTGACAAGTCACTGAGCCTGTGACTCAGCAGTACTCTGAATCTCACTCTCTCTCTCTCCCTCCCTCTCACACTTTTTCTCATGGGGCATCGCAGACATCAAACCGGCGAATGTCTTCATTACGGCCACGGGAGAGGTGAAGCTGGGAGACCTGGGGCTCGGACGCTTCTTCAGCTCCAAAACGACCGCCGCACATTCCCTGGGTGAGCCCTGATCCACGCTAACACTCACACTCAGACTTAGGTACACCTCAGCCACCTGTGACTCCAGGTCTGATAGCACTGCGATGTCTAAAGGTTTACTCTCAGTCCTGAAGGGCCACAGTGTCTGCAGGTTTAACTCCAGTCCTGGAGGGCTGCAGTGGCTGCAGGTTTAACTCCAGTCCTGGAGGGCCACAGTGTCTGCAGGTTTAACTCCAGTCCTGGAAGGCTGCAGTGGCTGCAGGTTTAACTCCAGTCCTGGAGGGCCACAGTGTCTGCATGTTTAACTCCAGTCCTGGAGGGCTGCAATGTCTGCAGGTTTAACTCCAGTCCTGGAGGGCTGCAGTGTCTGCAGGTTTAACTCCAGTCCTGGAGGGCCACAGTGTCTGCAGGTTTAACTCCAGTCCTGGAGGGCCGCAGTATCTGCAGGTTTAACTCCAGTCCTGGAGGACCGCAGTATCTGCAGGTTTAACTCCAGTCCTTGAGGACTGCAGTCTTACCATGTTTAACTGCGACCTTACAAGACTGATATTTCAGTTCCACGGTCTCAGCAGAAGAAGCTCCCATGCTTATTACAGATGAGTAAATCTGGTCATTTCAGATAAATAAACAACTACAAAAACTTTAGTGGCAGCACAAGGTCCTGAGTCATTGTGAATACACTGATATACGGCTCTCATCATGTGGCGTTTGGCAAACCTGGGAATGGCTTCTCAAGAAGCCGTTTATCAGCGCTTAACGATCTGTGAGGAAATCCGCACGACTCACTGAGCACACAGCAAGAGCCGAGGTCGATAGGAAGAAACTGCAATGAAGATAAGACAAATAACTAATAAAACTAATAAACACCTGTGTTTGTTATTTAAGGGGGTGGGGGAGAGGGGTAGTGGGATTTAAGGAAATGAGTGACCTGTCTTAAGGACTGCCAGGAAGCTTACTTTTGTGTTCATTTATCATTTACAAAGCATAAACCCTTGTGCTACAAGTAAACAGACAGTATTTCAGAATGATTGTTTCATATATTACGCCGTTGATGTATTGAAGTAGATATGAATCATTCTTGATATTTGATAGGAAAGATTGGACTTGCAGAAGTAGACGAACTCCTTTGGTTTAAAACCTGACAAAAGTAATATTCCTTTAGGTTCCAGCCAGCTATAAAAGAAGCACCAATACTCAGAACATTTGGGTTTGTGGTTTTTGTTGAAAATTGTTCCAAGGGAGTGTTCAGATGTCACTGCCATCTTAAGGACTTAAGGGCTAGGTTTAAGAGGACATGCGTAGTCTCTTTCAGGGCATATGATATTCAATCAAAAAAAACTACATTGCAGAATTATTATCACTGAGTAGGACGTTTTATTAGGGACACACACTTTGAATGTGTGTGAATTTTTTCCATTCTAAAATGGAATAGTATAAGCAGACTCAAGTCTGTATTGATTGAAGCTCATATGCCCTCAAAGAGACTAAATACATTAGTTTGAATCCAGCCCTTAAGCTATCTCAGCTGCACATTATTCTCAGGTCTGTCTGGAGACGCGCACCATTGTTCTCCATCGTTAATCAAACTCCTGCCGCTTGTCGGCCTTCCTGTGCTGTCACCGTGACTGATAACACAGCAGAAATGTTTATTAGGCATGGACTCTGATTGTCTTGTTTCCCTTGTGCGGACATGCGGCGGCCCGCCCGTATCATGTTAAAGATTAATCTGGGACACGCCGCCGTGAGTCAGCAGGAGATCCTGGCGGTGGGACTCCCGTTTTTACCCCAGCCTGAGTGGAGCTCACAGGCCCGCTGCAGTGGGCCTCTCTCGCCAGCACTGGAGGAGGAAGCCATACTCATGTGACTCCCTTGGTTTATGTGACAAGTGGCCCTCGCTTGTCTCCACACTACAGATGTGTTACTGATTAAATGCCGGCTGCGCTGCGGTAGGAACACAAAGTCAGCAGTATACCTGGCTACAACTCAAAGGTTACAGTGTAGTATGATAGTTAGGCATTTGGGCTTGTAGCTCAGAGGTTACAGTGTAGTGTAATGGTTAGGGAGCTGGGCTTGTAGCTCAGAGGTTACAGTGTAGTATAATGGTTAGGGAGCTGGGCTTGTAGCTCAGAGGTTACAGTGTAGTATAATGGTTAGGGAGCTGGGCTTGTAGCTCAAAGGTTACAGTGTAGTATAATGGTTAGGGAGCTGGGCTTGTAGCTCAGAGGTTACAGTGTAGTATAATGGTTAGGGAGCTGGGCTTGTAGCTCAGAGGTTACAGTGTTGTATAATGATTAGGGAGCTGGGCTTGTAGCTCAGAGGTTACAGTGTAGTATAATGGTTAGGGAGCTGGGCTTGTAGCTCAGAGGTTACAGTGTCGTATAATGGTTAGGGGCTGGGCTTGTAGCACAGAAGTTACAGTGTCGTATAATGGTTAGGGGCTGGGCTTGTAGCACAGAGGTCAGTAGCCAATATACTGATGTATAAAACTGAACTGTGTAAGCTGAAATACCTCATTTCACATCTGTCACAATTTGCACGGTACCTCGTCATGCCCAGTGCCACTTTAAAGTAAACAAGGGTCACATCTGATTCACTTCAAAACCGGTTCTTTGCTGTTTCTGTGTGATTCACACCCCTGGAATAAAACAGAAATAACATCGGAAACATAAACGTCACGTCAAATGACTGCACTGTTCTGTGACAAAACACCTGTGTTTCACTCCAGCTGTAAGCAGACACTGTGTGTGCTGCCTTGCAGCCAGTTTCCCTGACTCCAGGAGACGTAGCATGGTTATGCTCCAGAGAAATGGCAGATCTGATCAGGGCCAGGAGAATAAACAAACTGCACATCAGACTTTATGCTAACAGACAAACCAGCTGTCACAATGAACTTCATAACAAGAGTGTAATGGGTGGTAACGCTAGTATGGCAATTAGGGAACTGTGTAACTCAGAGGTTGCAGGTTCAAATCACAGATGCAGCACAGTGAGATATTGTTCCTATCACAGCTATAATTCTCAGCTGCTTTACATGGGGAAGATGCTGATTTCTCTGTCCTTGAATAAGCGGAATACTTATTTGTTGTATGTGTGAATGATATTCAAAATACTTTCTGTTATCATAACACATGATATGAACAAGGCTTAATGACATGCACCTAAACAGTGTATGTCGATGTTTTTAAAAAATGTGGTCATTAATTCAAATGTGCCGTGTTCTTATTGGTATTTTCGTTTCTGTGTCACAGTGGGAACGCCATATTACATGTCCCCAGAGCGGATACATGAAGGCGGATACAACTTTAAATCCGACATCTGGTCCCTGGGGTGTCTGCTGTATGAGGTAGGCCTCACCTGTTCCGCCTGTCCTGAGGCACAGTGCTCCATGCATTTATGTAAATTGGCATGAGTGCTGTCCCAGGCCTGCACCCCTAAACCCCTCTACAGGCAGTGCAGAGCCAAAGACCAGCTCTCATTCCGTGTATCTGTGTTTGTGCAGCACAATGGCCAGATCAGCACTTTCTGTCTACTCTGGCAGCTTTACAGCTACCCCACCCCCAAGACTTCACGCCACACCGACACAGAGAATTACCAACACACTCTTTGTGAAGCACTAACACTCTGCAACACTGAAACACTGGCATGAATAATTTCTTGTGGCATAGTAAGTCAATTACACGGCAAAATACTATCACACTCTCAGTGAAACACTGACCCCCTGGTATAAATAATTTCTCTTGGCATATGACAAAGTCCATTACAAAGTGAAACACTTTCATCATTTGGCATTGAAGCTTATAGTTTTTCAATCATTGCTAATAGATAAGACAGAATATTAATGGAAAAAATAAACAACACCAACCACATAGCAGTGTGCTATAGTACTAGCACAACTGCAGATACTTCTAGTAATGATAATAGCAATAACTCCTAATAATGATAATAATTCTGTCTGCAGATGGCGGCGCTGCAGAGCCCGTTCTATGGAGATAAGATGAACCTGCTTTCTCTGTGCCATAAGATAGAACAGTGTGACTACCCTCCTCTGCCTTCTGAGCACTATTCAGAGAAGGTAAGCCTCCTGCAGCTACAGGTATTACCAGGTGCTACACAGTACTGCTGTGTATTGCACTGTACCACACTGACCAATGCTACAAAGCACTGTACTGCACTTCACTATGCTATACTAGTGTATGCTGCACTGTACTGTACTACACTACATAAGAAACTATACTGCATTATGGTTCACTATATGCGCCATGCTGTGGTCTGAGGTGACGGAACATTTGGTGACCATGTTTTCTGGTGTTTCCCCAGCTGCGGGAGCTTGTGGGCATGTGCATAAACCCTGACCCGGACCAGCGGCCCGACATCGTCTTCGTCCTGCAGATCGCCCGGCAGATGCAGCTCTGGACGTCCAGTACCTGAGCACTCTCCAATCTCCTGCGATTCCTGACCCATGACCGCAAATGTGACTGCGATTGCGACTGCCCCATGGACAACGCCTACTGCTCTCCCGTGGTCTTGCAGGGACCCGGTCCTCTGGTTCTGTTTCTGAGAGGGAGGGATGGACCTCAGAAAAGGGCAGATTATACCTATTTTGTTTTAATTGTTTTTCATTTTAGAAAATATTTTACGTTTTAATTTCTTGTACTGTTTTTTTTTTTTTAATTGGGGCCGGTAGATTTCATTCAACATTGCAGTGGAAATAAAAAAAAATGGTAACTGAAAAAGGTCAACAAAAATTCTTCATGCAAAAAAATTCTGTGATTAGTGAAAAGGAGGATAAATGGGTGGAGCCATTTCCTGATTGATGGGTGGGATGAAGGCTGTGTGTAACTATGGAAACACAGATCTCTGCGTTCTGACACAGCAACCTTGGCTGCATTCTAAATCATTCCCATCCACCCTCCTTCCCTCTTCTTCCTCAACTGGTCCTTTACCCTCTTTTCCTTGTCCTGTTTTCTCCACTCTCCAGCATCACAACAACAGGTACAAACCAGGCTTATGTGGGAGTTTCCTTAAAGCAACTCGGGGCGACCTGACCACACATTGCCCAGGTCTAGCCGCTCCCCCCACTTTGAGGTGCTTTGACCTTTTAGGAGACCTTTGCATGGTATTTGCCTTATACAGATTCACCCACAACCAGCTTCTGTTCCAGACTCTCCTTTCCCCCATGGAGTTATAGTTCTGCTCTTAAGCTTCCCTCCTTCTTATTCTTCTTATAAAAAGGGTGTGATAATTTGTTTTTTTTATTTAGTTTTAGGTAGTGTACAAATCCTTGGTGAGATTTTAAGTTTCTTATTTTATAAACAGAAATTATCAAGTTGGTCAAATTGTTTTATGTACTGTACTGTAATTTCAATTAATGTTACACAAACACACACAAGTAAATAAATAAGCTGGGTTGTAAGCAAGAAGGCAAATGTTAACCTTACTTTACATACTCCAGTTTGACATTTTATTCAGTATGAATATTATGTGTAAGACAGGTGCTTGTTTTATTCTTTATTTGGTTCAGAACTGTTGTTTCACCATGTTAAATGGCCTCTGCGTTGAAAAAAAGAGGGCTTGAAGCAGGAGTATGTCTCATGTCCATTAAGTGACAACTGATCACTTGCGATAAGGAGTAGGATGAGACAGGATTTGTAAGACAACCACAACTTTACAGAACCACATAAACACCCTAATCAAAGGGGTCTGCTCTGCAATTTTTGTAATAATCCTTCATTTTAATATGTATCAAGTTGTACTCTTTTCCTGCCATTTTGTATTTTAAAGTTTAAAACATTATTTTCAGTGCTGTGTAAAGTGCTGGGAATTCCAGAGAGAATATAAAATGGTGTCATGACTTTTTTTTTTGCTGTTGTTCCACAAAAATGTGTAAAACTAGTTTCATTAGAGACACTTTTCAAAAATTGTGGTTTGGAGTTGGAGCTGCAGCTGGAAGTTATGGTGGCGGTAGGGCCAAGCGCCGACGACATCAGCATTCGTGCCAGTTTCGTTTCCAGAGTGAAGAAAAGTGCAGCGAACAGGATACACAGTTTGTAAGAATGACTCCTCGGACTGGAAATGTTTGTGTACTGTTCATGGCGCAGAAGAAATAAACTTTCTGCATCGCATCTGATTATCGATGCGGAGTGTGAGCTGCACGTAAAACACAAACTAGTGTGATGGACCTGGGACAGCCTCTTCTGCGTAGTGACAGCTGAACCGTGAACTCACCGGGGCTTTCACACCCGAAGAGGACAAACACAACGGCAAGAACCGGCAGCCTCGCGCCAAGGATTCGTGTCTCTGGGGACTGATCAAACGAATATCATATTTTACTCTTACTATTATTAGAATAACTTTTTAGTAATGTTAGGAAAGAACACTATTGAGGAAGAGTTAGTACCTGTGGTTTTTAAACTTGGAAACCATGAGCGGACAGAGGTAGAACTGGTGGGTTCACTGGGCCTCGGATCTCACCCTCGATACCTCAACCACACAAAAATAGAACGCTGTGGTTTTGTCTGAATTACGACTCAATATTTTGATTTGTGTTTCATTTATCAGTAGATGAGTATTATTTTGAAGATGCACATTTTTAATTGACATATCTATGGGGGATTTGACAACTTGTTATCGATTGTATCTTTTGGATTTTAATTCTATGGATTCATGATGATGTTTTTTCTTGGATTTTTTTGTAGATTTAATAAAATTAAGAATATATTTCTGGATGGTCTTATCAGACGTTTACATGATTTCATAGGCAGTTACCCTTACCTGTCAATATGTGATGACAGTTGTACTGAATATTTCATATCTTCAAATCAGCATGTTAATTAATGGAAGTGAAGCCCGTTTTTTGGTTTCATGACACCTCATTCTCCCATCACTGGTACTACCCCAAGTTCCATCAAACTAGGTGATGCATATTGGCAAAGGTGGACACACACTAAATACCCTGCCATTCTCCAGGACCAGGAACAAGGACTGCATCACTGTTGAGTAACTGCTTCTGACAGATATCCACCAGCAACAAGGACAGAGGAAATTAGACAAGGTCTTTGTTCATTACACAACTTTACTGTAAACCATGGAAAAGGTCAGACATGCTGCCTGCACATGCAGGTGGGGTCAAGGGTCAAGGGTTGAGGGTCAGGGGTCAGACGGGGCCTCAGGATGTGTCCATGGTCTGGACGCTCTCCTCCACCACGTCCAGGTGCAGGGGCATAACAGTTTTGGTAAGGACCCCCGTAGTGCCATGCTTGTACTTGTAGCTTCCAGCCCTGATGGAACGGGAATAAATAGCAGCCAGCTCTCACTCATTCCCTCCCTCCAAAGACACTGAATCCACACTCCTACCCCAAATCTTCACATCTCTGCAACTTATGACTGGACCCAATCAGCCTCGGTCTGTCTCTTGCGCACACGCGCATGCACACACAGCCTCTCATTCTCACACACAAACACACTCACCCTCCTCCTCACAGTGTTAAATGGGGGTCAGTAGCAGGCACACTGGGTGGGTGAGTATGCAGCAAACGCAAACTAGCTGTGAGGCTAAGGCACTCCCACACAGACACAGTGTCTTTACTTACTCGAAGGTTGCTCCAACCTCTTTATATCTTCAAACAAAACAGGCTGAATTAATGATGCATGTCCCAAAACACACACGCACACGACCAACAGATGACCAACACTCATGCTGAGATAGCTGAGTGAAGACATGCTCAGTATACACACAACATGCTTACACTTCAAAATATTGGCTGGATTAAAAAAAAAAATCATGAGCAATAAGTAAGACAAAGGTTTACATTACAGGCATTTGACAGACACTCTTATCTAGAGCAACTTACAACACAAAGTGCATGTCTTTGGGAACAAGATTATTAAAGTAGAAAGTAGGTTTAGTAGGATGTATGGATCTTACAGGGAAGGAGCAGTGTTTGGATTGTTTAATAATATTAGACCTTATTTCAGAGTATGACAGTATGAAGGAGCCTCAAGAATATTCCATCCAGCTTCACACAAATTCATTCAAGCATATGGTGATAAGGAGAGTGTGGTGCAGGTAAGAGAGCAGGTGAAGAGCTCACCTGACGCCTTTCTTGTTGGCCTCATCGTGGGGCCGTAGGTAGTCCACCTTGCCCTTGGTGATCACACAGAGGTCGATGTTGCTGCCGGAGCCCAGGTCATTAAAGATACCTGCTGCTATGGCATCCCTCACCAACTGCTTCGCCTCCTCCTCCTAAAGAGAGAGGATGGAGAGAGTGAGAGTGAGAAGGGAGAAATAGAGGAGGAAGAGGTACAAAGTGTGGGGGAGACAGGAAAGGTAGAGAAAGAGAGTAGAAGTGAAAACACACAGGTATGTTGGTGTATGCGGACAGTGAGAGGAAGTGAGGTCACAGATATGTTGGTGTGGGAGGACAGTTGCATGTCTCTCACTCACCTCCATGTCTGGTCTGTACCGGTCCTCAAACACAGCCATGGCAGCCAGGGAGCCGGAACCTAAAGAGAACACAAACAGCAAGCACACGGTTACACAGCGCAACACAATCAGCAAGCACAAATACTACAGTCAAAGCCCATGAGAAGGGTGCAGGATGTCTGCAAACTACAGAACACAGTCTCAGAAGGCCCGAGACCACTAAATTCTTAAACAACGGCGGCCTCTAGTGGCCAACTGGGGGATGTAGCTGGAGAGAATAAGAGCTCTCGACTTTCTTAGTTAAATCAACCACTCAGATGGGCAGAGAAAGTGGTCATTTTGTTTTTAAGAGGAACAAGCGAAATGTTTATCTACTGCACAAGCTAGTGAAAACACAGACATTGACGAACATGTTCTGATGTTATCTGGCTTTGGACAGCAGAACACGTTGGGTAGTTATGAGCCAGAAAACCATGGCTAAAGCACACATTTCTGAATAAGCAGAACTTCTGAACCGCAGCTTCACAATGGAGATCAGCCAAAGCAGCTCTCAGCTGGACTCACCCATAGTGACGTATGGCAGCTTATCTGTGGAGCCGTGGGGATAGATGCTGTACAGGTGGGGTCCCAGACAGTCCACTCCACCCAGGACCAGGGCTGCCCCGATATAACCCTGATACCTGCGAGGTAAGCCACAGATACGATTGGAAATGTTACACCAACCACAGAGACCATAAAACTAGCCACAGATACATTACACTGATGAGATATTACAAATATAGCCACAGATATACAACACTAATTAGAGATATTCCAAAAGCCAAGGAGACCTTAAAACTAGCCACAGCTCTAGTCCGTAAGCATCCTGACAGTGACATCTTCAGCTAGTTGTGTGTGTGTGTGTGTGTGTGTGTGAAGCTGCACTTTACCTGAAGAGCATTTGCTTAAGCATGCGGTTGGCGGTGGCGACCCGGGGCAGGCGGCCGGTGGAAAGGGAGTGCAGCTCCAGGTTGGAGGAGATGATCTGCGTGGTCATCTCTGTGTCCGCAGCCGTGCCGGCCCCACAGCAGCTGCGCAGCACACAGCAGAGGTCACAGGTCACAGATGTTATCACATGACAGCACTGCTGCCACCACAAACAGTCACGTTCAGTACAAACATGCACGCACTACAGGAGTTCCGCTGGATAAAGGCTCCAACCAAACAAAGGAATATAGTAATGGATATATATTTATATATATATATATATATATAATTACACTGTCACCTGCTCCCCACAGTGCAATAAACATCATACCACTGTGAGGGGCTGCATTCCCATTGCTGAGGCTGTATGTAGTTAATAGACATTTCAGGAGTGCACAATTACCTGTTTAATTTTAGGGAAGAAGTAGCAGATATTTACGTAGTAAGTATTGGGAAAAATGTATGGAATATATTTTGCTGCCGACATGTTAGGAAAGATGGAGTGGATATTTTCTAGATTTTGTCAGAGGCATAGGGGATATTTTCTAAGTGTTGTGGGGGACGTGGTAGATATTTACTTACTAGATGTTGGGAGAGATGTAGTGGATTTTGGAGCAGTTCTTGTCGGCCACGATCATGCCCTCAGTAGCCCTTGTGTCAGCTCCCAGAACGACGCCATCCTGTGGAGACAGAGCCGAGGCCGTTACTCTACATACTGCACATATGCAAAACCCAACACTGGGCAAATCAAGTTTTCCATGACTGCTAAACAAGAAACAAAGCCCAAGGATGACAGAAAATAAAAGCCAGTGCTGATGATTGGTAATAGAATGCCAAAGGTGGCACACACAGAAGCCCTTCCTTGTGGATACTGCAGAAGCTGAGTAAGAATACTAGAACATACAGAAGACTAAAAATAATAATTTGTTTATTCTGTTGCTCTTTCTTATAAAAACAGCTCATGTTACTGTATCATACTGAGAACAAATATTGAATGTACCCCATAACTTCTCAGTCAAAACATCAAATCATTTTTGTTTTGAGCTTAAAACGTCTTCATATCCACCTCTAGAAGTGTTAAAAATGCACGTAACATACAAAACACAAATTCTGGCTCCTAGACAACATCCAGAGAACAGACCTGTATGTTCTTAAAGTTACTTTTGTGTTCAGTAGATAAAAAAATTTGAACACAATTCAAGGATTAAATCAGTAGCATTATTGACAAGTATAAATTCTTCCCAAAAACAAAGACAAAATGCATATAAACAGGATGGCTAAAATGTATTTTTTAAAAAGGTTTAGTATGCACAGACAGACAGGTATGTTATTCACCTTGTAAACCACACCGCAGATTGTTGTTCCGGTTTTTCGAGCTGCAGGAACACTGCACCCAAGTTTGGTAATCTCTGCTTCCAAAAGGGCATTCCTAGAAAGCACACACATGTGAGTGCAGACACAAAAAAAAAAAAACACGCACGCACGCACGCGCACACATACACACACACATACACACAAATACACATACACAAACACACACACAAACACATAGAGTTGTGCCATTTTACCTAAACATATACTGTACATGAACATCTTGTAATGGCAAGAGATACTGGTGCACAAATCCCAGCATTACCAGTTACTCAATGCTGTGTGACTGACCAGTAGCATGCATGGACCAAAACTAGCACACAGGTGCCCTGTACATTTAATCAATCACATAATTAAAAACATGTACACAATTACCCCATTAACATAGTTTTACATGAAATTATATATCTCTTGTTGGTCTTTCAAAGTATTTCTTCATGTGAAAGTTAGAGAAAATCAGATGTGATAAAGATTTGGCTTTTTAACAAAAAATTGTAAAAGTAAACAGATTTTTATAAATTTAAAATCCATTTAATCATACATTTTAACGATCCTGCGCACCAAAACAACCAATACATTGTGCTAAACCGTAAGAATGCACAAATACATGTAAGTATGCAATATATAAAATATCGCTGGATAGAGTAATTAATTCAGCATTAACTTCGAACATTCGTTTACCGTTCTCAAAACACAAAAATAGTACATAAATATTGTATATGCTAAATTTAAATTTTGCTGGCTGTCTGGAAAACCACTCACAAGCTTGAGTCACTGACAAGTGCGATTGGCATTATCACATCAGAAAGATACCGAATATTAGGCCAACCAAAAACTATATTATTTAGCCGAGTCATTTTTTTTTTCGTTGGATTACAATCAATTACACCGAATTTCCTTCACAGTCTAGCATTTCAGTTACAGCCTGCTCAATGCCTGATACAAAACACCAGATGAAGATGCTATCTACAACATTAGTTAACGTTGGATGTTCTTAGTATGCAGGTAGTTAGCTTGCTATAGCTAGTCGGGAGCCGTACGACCAAAACTGGTAAAAAAAATATATATATTGATCAATAATTACTCATTTTTCATTTATTTAAGAATTAAACATATGATTATCTTGCGTGTCCTCTTTCATTCATAAAAATGACAAAGCACAACTTCTGCGAAAGATGACAGAAATTCCCTGAGTCACGCCAAACCAGGCCGAGTGCTAACTTCGGCGGACTCCATACAATGGAAAGAGAAGCCAGACCAATGTACAGATACATTAATGAAGTCCAAAACCATCCAGTGAAGCACAGTAGAAGCGCTTATCGAAGGTTTCATTTTTTAAGTCACATGCGAGTCTTACCTCTTACAATAGTCGAAACTGAAACCTCCGCACTGGGGCTGGCAAACCGACAGAGTCGCCATTTTTCTGGATTTTGAAAAGCCGCTTCCGGGAAGCTGGCTGTAAGGTGGAGAGAGACGCCACTTACTTCCCCTGGAGTTACATGTATTTTCTTCCGTGCTTTCCCACATGAGAAGATACTACAGCCCACATCCAACTAAAGGAAATTGGTTAATAATAACGTGGAAATCTAGTTGTTTCTTTAGATTTTACGGCCGAACGTACTCCCGATCCCAGTTTGGTGTTTTTTTTGTAACAGCGGGATTATTGAATTGAAAAATACAATTGAAATACCGAGGTTAAGTTGGGCCTTGTAAAATGTTGTCATGGTCGCAACAATGTAGGAGTATAGAACATCAGAAACATGTCCTGACTACATGCTGGCCAATCAGGATTGGTCTTTGAGATAAAGTAGAGTTTTGGGGATTACATGTTAACCCACAGTATGGTATCAAGGTTATCTTGTATTCGTTATATTCGTTAAATCTTTATTAAAACTCAGCATCTTATGTGACCTCGTGCACCCTGTGCTGCAAGCCTTATTTCCTCAACATTTCCAGATAATTATACCCCCATACACACCGCTAAATAGATTCAGTTGTGGTTTCATTAACACCTGGATAAAGTCAAACACCTTCCATGGCTTATCCAATCGCCTGTTGTAAACATCGTTTAACCATTACAGGAAGTACCAGAATGTAGAATTCAGAATAGATTACTACTGCTTTCATCTCTCAAAAACTGGTGCTTTTTCTTCTTGGAGAATTGTCTAATATCCCACTTGGTGAAGTAAAAAATGTACAATAGCATTCCAAGCAAGTTTGAGGTTGTTTGTTGAGCGGAAGGCAAATAGCGTTCAAATCCTGTACATTCATATGTTTTTGATTTCTTTTCATTATGAAATCCAGTGAGGATTCACCTCCATTTCAGAGCTGTAGATGAATAGATGCATGGCTGGGTCTTTGCAAAGGCCAGACAGGTGTCGATAGACTGAAGTTTCCAACATTTCAAATGTGACTTTTTCTTTTGTGGTTTCTCTCGCTTAATTTTCCAAAGGGCAAAATCATCTTAGAGCTGAAGAAATTAAATGTTTTTTTTTTTTTTTTTTACCCAGCTGAACTACTAGGGTAGTCATTGTAATGAGATATTGTTGAATTCCAGGGCTATTCAGAGCCACTGTTGATTAGCAGGATAACTCTGAACTGATTATGTGGCCGTCACCTGATGGCTCTTTCACACAGAGAGTCCATTAGTGCCAAATGCTGTTCAGCTTTCAGAAAGGACCAACACAAAGAATGCTGAGATTTTCATTCAATTCAACTGGCTTTATCACCGTGGTAAGAATGCACAACATTACTAACAAAATGTGCCAAAATGACAAATGATAACTGCTTAGCAGCAACAAAATGAAGCACAGTAAAACCAAACATGAGAAAGACAAAAAGAAGGAACATTCTGGACCTTCATGTTTAGCAATACATACAAATATGGTGACCAAATTTGGGGCTAATTGCAGTTTACAGTGTGACCAAGGGTACATGTCCCCTCTTCTCGCCCTCTGTATCTCTAAGTCTAAGATTCAGGGCCATTTTCCTGTATTTTTTTGTAAAACAGTCTACATACATACATTATCACTTATTTAATTTTCACATTTAACCAAGAGGCGTAGCTCTGTGTCCATTCAATAAGATTAATATAACCTAACAATGTGTACAGCCTGTGTTGTTTAGGTACCACTCTCGAGAAGGTGGGGTAATGTTTAAAAGTACTGTCAAACACGTCACTTACCTGACCTGTTTAAGTGGGAAAAAAAAAAAAATATATATATATATATACATACAATATTAATAACAATATATCAGCCTAGCTGAAAACAGTATTTCTATGTATATCTGAGTCATACCAATATGTGAATACAAGAATACATAATAGTGATGTAACTTAAATGCATGAATATGAATTAGGTATTAGGTGGATTATTTTTCACAGTTGAGTGTTTCACATGTGCTAGCGCCCTAAAGCTTCTTTGGTTTTGCCCTGAACTGACACAAGGGTGAAGCAGCAGCCTCCATTGAACTGCTGAAAACCAACACTTGTGGGTGAATTGAAATGATATTGTGGAAAAGCCAGAGTCGGAGCTTGGAAGTATTAACCTGACTGCTTGCCCCTGCCAAGGATATTCCATTCTTAGCATTGTGCTATGTGTAGTGTGATGCCCTTGACTTCTTAGAGTAATTATGTGATATGCTACTATCGATCTTTTTGTTGCGTATTTCCCCACACAATCTGGTAATGCCCACTCCTTTTCAATTTTGCTTGTATTATTTTTCTTCCATCTCACAATCACTCAGATCTTCCATCTCACCTAATGAAACATCTTGCCTGTGACTTGTGGCTCTCCTGCTCCATTCTGTTGACGTTTGGATTGAGTGGGAGGATGCCGTGTTAGCGAGTCTTTGGTCAGGACTCCAGATGCTCAGTCTTTAACCTTATAGAAAACATGTACTCATCTTAATTTAGCATCGACTGCCTGAATGGTCATTGGATTTCTGTAGATGAATTTGCGTGGCAGGGATGGGTTCTGACTTTCAATAGCCACATTCAGAAGCCAATTGAATGTTTAGTCAGAAGTAACAGCTGAACATCCATTGGTTGATCAGCAAACAGCATCACTGAGGTTGGGCATTACTTTTCTCCATGGAGACAGTAGTTTTTCAGTCACTTTGGAAAAAACAAAAAATAAGACAAAAAAGAAGAAAAAAAACCAAAAAAACAAGTGTGGTTTAGGACAGAAATGCTGGCTGTTGCATTCCTGGCTATAGCAGGTTCTGGTTGGTTACAGCAGTTTCTAATGCTACATCATAGTACAAAATGCCATTTTAGAGGAATCACATTTGAATTTTCATAGCTTCAGCAGTATGGACACTGATCCTCCCAGTGTCAGGAGTACAGAGCTTTATGAATGTGACAGCAGAAGTCAATCAATGGCAGACGGAACAGTACGACCCAACATCTAGCAGTAGTAGCTGCTTGGCTTACCCAACACTCAGGGGACTGACGTGTCTTCCAATAACCATCCACTAGAGGGGGGTAAAACTAAAACTATCGCCTTTTTCTCATGATGATGACAGTGATAAAGATTTGGAATTGAGATTTGAGATTGAGAATATTTGACAACTACAACACAGCCATATCGTAACACAATTATGAAAATATATAAATTAATTAAGCGCTATTCTTTGTAGCATAATAACTTTTATTTTTGTACAACCAATAAATGGCTTTAGGGGGGCACTTGAGAGCCATGTTGATGTTGTGTTTTGGCGTGCTGGGCACTCCAACACCTGCTCCCCGGGAGTGCTGCTCAGTACTGCTCTTCACTGCCGCTGGCGTTGCTTTCTGTCTGGTATTCAAGGACAACCCCGGGCACAGAACAGCGCCTTTGTGTAGCGATTCTCTCCTTTCTCTCTCGTACACATGTGCACACATGTAACATATCTGTATGAGAATAGAATAAATGAAATGAAGAGAAGGATGAGAGATCTGCTGAGATCTGCTTATCCCTAATTGGAAATAAAATTTTGAAAAATTGTGTGCTGTTTTTAACTGCTTACGGTCTAAATTGAACAAAATTTTGCAGGTCACTCACGTGTCTCCTCCAAGTTAATAAGGGGCAGACTGTTGCCGAAAAAACAACCCCACAGACAGCTTGTTGTTTTAAGTAGTTGCATTTATTAATTTCAGTCTTTCGCAAACTGAAAATAAAATACCCACTCCTCCACTTCCTCCCTAAATAACACATTCTGACTGAAGAGAGAGATGCTGACAAAATCATTACATGACCAGGAAGTGGCATCATTCAACAGGAAGTAAAATCACGTGACCGGGAATGACATCTGAAGTTACTACATAATTAGGGTTATTAAAATATGGCTAATACAGCTTTACCCAGTTAATGATGCCACTCCAGAATAGGGTGATGCCATACCAGGAGTCTGCCTATATAAACAGAATGTCTCCATTGTTGGGGGGTTGCTTGGGAAGGCCTTCAGAATGTGTTTCACATCTTCATTTTTAAACTGTAATCACTGACAGGTCTCGCTGCTCCAAACAGTTAACTAACCATTCTGAAAAATGGCAAGTACCAGCAAAAGGCAATACACAAACACAAAATACAAATATACACAAATATGCTTATATTTCATTTTTTAAAATAATTCATGAAGAACATTTACACTGACACATTTTCTGTACAAATTTGTCAGATATTGTGCTATGTTTTACAGTACAAATATGCTGCACAGCAGAGATTCACCACTCTGAAGGCACTGTGACCCACTGAAAGGGACACAATCCAAAGTCAAAGGTCAAAGGTCAAAAAAGGGGTGGTACAATACCATGGCCTAGTGTCAGATCAGTCTATGACAGTCATTGAGGACCATCTCCAATACATACATGAGCTCAAGTACTCTCAGCTGCTAAACACAACATTCTTACTGCATAGCTGCAATACCATGGTAACACTGAGATGGTGTTGCCAAGGCTACGGAACTAGCCAATAGAGTAGTGTAATCTGTTCACCTGATCATCCATGTTTGGCTTTTTCCCTGCCCACCAAAAGTGGAGGCCACACCCTTTCTATTAAACAAACATTACAAAACAAACTAGCAAGGAAATTCCCACTCCCATATATACATTCTTGTGTTAAGCATCTCCTTCTGCTGCTTTTCATACTGGCAATCAGTCTGTACCATTAATTCAGTACTACTTTTTTAAGATATAAATGTTCTTCAGCATATGAGTGTTTACTCTTTCAATTACGATATGCCATTTTTATAAGTGTATGTATTTTAAATGGATTGATTCTGAGACAGACGTCTGTTCCAGCTCCGTCTTCCACACCCATCACAGACGCAGTTATGTTACACAGCCTGTGCGTGCTCCTCCTCTGTGCTTTAGTTACAGATGGATCACTTCCACAGAGTGGATAAATGTTCTTCCTGGGCACTGCGCATCCTGGAGGAGCTATAGTGTGTGTATGCATGTGTGTGTAGGGTTCATGTGGGTGTGTGTATGTGTGTATGGATGTATGCGTTAGAGTGCCTGAGTGTGTGTGCATGTGTGTTTTGCATGCGTGTGTACACGTGCGCATGTATGTTAATGTTTCCGTGGAGTCGATGAGTGTATAAACTTGGCATTGTGTGCTCTGAGCAGAGTGTTGGCGGTTTGTGTGGGCGGACATCCCTTTCACCACTGAACAGTTATTCATTCCTGACCCTCTAAAGCCCAGTGTACACACACACACACACGCACGCACACATAAATGCAAGCATACATATGCACTTGTACACACACATTCAAACAAACACATATAAATACACACATGCACATGCATACAAAAACCCACATACACAAACACCCACACACACACAGCCTCTGAATTCCCTACCAATCTCTTTCGTTAACCTTTGTTTTATTATCACAATGTTTATATTTCCTACACTGGCAGAGCAGCTACGGTTAGCAGCAGGCTCAGTGTACTCAGAGAGACAGAGAATCTGCATTGTCCTACACTGGCAGAGCAGCTACGGTTAGCAGCAGGCTCAGTGTACTCAGAGAGACAGAGAATCTGCGTTGTCCTACACTGGCAGAGCAGCTACGGTTAGCAGCAGGCTCAGTGTACTCAGAGAGACAGAGAATCTGCGTTGTCCTACACTGGCAGAGCAGCTACGGTTAGCAGCAGGCTCAGTGTACTCAGAGAGACAGAGAATCTGCGTTGTCCTACACTGGCAGAGCAGCTACGGTTAGCAGCAGGCTCAGTGTACTCAGAGAGACAGAGAATCTGCGTTGTCCTACACTGGCAGAGCAGCTACGGTTAGCAGCAGGCTCAGTGTACTCAGAGAGACAGAGAATCTGCGTTGTCCTACACTGGCAGAGCAGCTACGGTTAGCAGCAGGCTCAGTGTACTCAGAGAGACAGAGAATCTGCGTTGTCCTACACTGGCAGAGCAGCTACGGTTAGCAGCAGGCTCAGTGTACTCAGAGAGACAGAGAATCTGCGTTGTCCTACACTGGCAGAGCAGCTACGGTTAGCAGCAGGCTCAGTGTACTCAGAGAGACAGAGAATCTGCATTGTCCTACACTGGCAGAGCAGCTACGGTTAGCAGCAGGCTCAGTGTACTCAGAGCGACAGTGAGTCTGCATTGTCCTACAATGGCAGAGCAGCTACGGTTAGCAGCAGGCTCAGTGTACTCAGAGAGACAGAGAATCTGCATTGTCCTACACTGGCAGAGCAGCTACGGTTAGCAGCAGGCTCAGTGTACTCAGAGAGACAGAGAATCTGCATTGTTCTCTCTGTCATCTCAATGCACTATATTTTACATCTGCTTTTCCCCTCCGTCTGAGAAAAAAAACACACACACTTGGAAGTTAAACGGAACTCATCCCGTGATGCCTTTGCTTGCCCCTCCCCACCTTCGCGCCTTGTAAGTTGCGTAACGCTTTTGCTAAAACTGATTCCTGTCTTCTCCACCACCAAGAGAAAATAAAAGCCTCTCTGCGGATATAGTTTTGGAAAATTGCCTAAAACCACCACCACTGAGCCCAACCGGAAAGGAGTGAGAGGAAACCCTACATTAAATTCCACTGTATTTGTAGTGATACATGGTGGTTGCACATGGTGGTTATAGACTACTTTACTCTCTCAGAGACTCAAAACCATCCAGTATCTTAGGGTGTCTCTGTGTCAAACAAGGCAGCACAATGCCTTACAGAAGTCAGACTCGATGAGCTGGGAATGTTTCCATTACAGATATAAGACATGTATGAAAGGAGTGACAGGCATGTTCAGGGGATGTGTGCTCTGGACATTTCCCACTGTGTTTCCACCCTCGCTCCGTGAGTGTAAAGAGGAAGCAGTGTCTGTACATGGGACGACCCAGGTCAGCGTCTGTACATGGGACGACCCAGGTCAGCGTCTGTACATGGGACGACCCAGGTCAGCGTCTGTACATGGGACGACCCAGGTCAGCGTCTGTACATGGGACGACCCGGGCAGTGTCTGTACATGGGACGACCCAGGTCAGCGTCTGTACATGGGACGACCCAGGTCAGCGTCTGTACATGGGACGACCCGGGCAGTGTCTGTACATGGGACGACCCGGGCAGTGTCTGTACATGGGACGACCCGGGCAGTGTCTGTACATGGGACGACCCGGGCAGTGTCTGTACATGGGACGACCCAGGTCAGTGTCTGTACATGAGACGACCCAGGTCAGTGTCTGTACATGGGACGACCCGGGCAGTGTCTGTACATGGGACGACCCGGGCAGTGTCTGTACATGGGACGACCCAGGTCAGTGTCTGTACATGGGACGACCCAGGTCAGCGTCTGTACATGGGACGACCCGGGTCAGTCTGTACATGGGACGACCCGGGCAGTGTCTGTACATGGGACGACCCGGGCAGTGTCTGTACATGGGACGACCCGGGCAGTGTCTGTACATGGGACGACCCAGGTCAGCGTCTGTACATGGGACGACCGGGCAGTGTCTGTACATGGGACGACCCAGGTCAGTGTCTGTACATGGGACGACCCAGGTCAGCGTCTGTACATGGGACGACCCGCAGTGTCTGTACATGGGACGACCCGGGCAGTGTCTGTACATGGGACGACCCAGGTCAGTGTCTGTACATGGGACGATCCGGGCAATGTCTGTACATGGGACGACCCAGGTCAGCGTCTGTACATGGGACGACCCGGGCAGTGTCTGTACATGGGACGACCCAGGTCAGTGTCTGTACATGGGACGATCCGGGCAATGTCTGTACATGGGACGACCCAGGTCAGTGTCTGTACATGGGACGACCCGGGCAGTGTCTGTACATGAGACGACCCAGGTCAGTGTCTGTACATGGGACGACCCGGGCAGTGTCTGTACATGGGACGACCCAGGTCAGTGTCTGTACATGGGACGACCCGGGCAGTGTCTGTACATGAGTCGACCCAGGTCAGTGTCTGTACATGGGACGACCCAGGTCAGCGTCTGTACATGGGACGACCCGGGCAGTGTCTCTATATAACTGTATATCTGTGTGTAACAACAACTGTATGTCTGTATATCTGTGTGTAACAATAGTTAACACATTAAAATTATGCATAAATATCTTATACTCAGTATCTGAACCACAGTTTTCCTCTCCCTTTGCTAAAGGTAGTTTTTATCTGAAATAATTTACACAGGAAAGTCCGCTTTACACTTTTTACGACAATGCATAGTTTTATAAATAATTTATATAAACTTTAAGATGGTTATGAAAGCATAATATATTTCTTTTTAGGTGTCAATACCAATCTGTGTAAAGTGATGAGACTCTTTTATTCTAGCCAAGAAAGACTTTCTGGGTCACTCAGTTTTCATTCAGTACAGAGGTCCTCAGAGTTAACAGTCTATTGTCTTTTTCCAGTCATTTTTATCACTTGAGGTACAAATTGCATATACAATGCAATACAATTTGTATTAGTCACATGTGAGCCACTACTGCCTTTGACCTTGTCTCAGTGTGTGCATATATGTGCATGCATGTGTGCGTGCGTTCTCATATGTGTGTGAGTATATGTGCGTTTATGCCGTCATGTCAACTGAACAGCTGAGCAACAGAGTGTGGTTTCCACACATGTCCGAAAAAACAGTGCACCTTTCACAAAACAGCCATATTCGAAATGTATGAGACGTACAAATCAATAAGTTTCATGTGGTGACACAAATGTTTCATGCAGTGGGAGGAGTCAAGACAGGAAGGGGAGGGGCTTAGGGAAGTGGACAGGACCTCAAACTGAGAAAGGAGTATGGCCACCCAATTGATGCATTGAGCAGACACTCTTGTCCGGAGCGACTTGCACTATTCTTTTTACTTATGTTACAACAAAGCTGGATATTTACTGAGGAAAATCAAATACCATCTCATTTTAATGGACATATTGGCAGTGCCACAACAGGGAATGGAACCTGCAAGCTCTCTGTTGCAACCCCATATTTCAAACCTTTCCTCCACAGCTGGCCCCTCACAGCCTTGACGGTCACAGCGGCAAACGGTGGAGCACAGTGTATCCGTGGTGATGGATTGGGAGGGGGCGGGGTCTCAGGGGCAGGCCCTTTTGGCGTGCAGCATCTCGATCAGCAGGTTGTTGCACGGCACCTCCCCGCTCAGGTGTTTGACGCAAAGGTAGTCCTCCGCCTGCGCGCTCAGACTGCGCAGCTCCGGCAGCCGCAGCAACAGCTGCCCAAAGCGGTCCAGGAACTGCGGGTAGCTGCACAGCGTGTGCTCCAGCAGGGCGGCGCTCACCTGCTCGTGCACGCTCTCCACATACTGCTGCCCCTCCAGAAACCGAACATCTGCACAGAGAGGGAGGGCAGCGGGGAGGGGGGAGAGAGACAGAATCGAATTTTAAAATCTCTCTTTATTAGATGTAATTCACACGGTACCTGACCATCTCCACATCACTAGATATCATATCAGCACGTATATAATTATATAGAAGACTATGAGCTTAATGGCTAAATATGAGAAAATTGGCTGCAGCATCCAAATTTTCTGAAACGGTAAACATTTCTCAAAAAAGGATTTTATTTAGTGTAAGCGGAAGGATCTAGATTCAGGACAAGACGATCCACGCAACCTCCAGAGGATGCGCACAAAAGATCCATGAAGGAATGAAGGATACTCCTGAGCAGAGCAGTGCCAGCGCAGTCTGTCATTAACTATTAAATACTTTTTTCTATTCCAGCTTCCTGCATGTGCATACCTGCTCAAACTGGCCCCTCCCATCAGGATGTATATTCTCCAAAGCAATGTAAACGCAACAGAAAACGCAAATTGCTAATGCTGATCTCCTGAAGGCCATACAGCAGGCAGCCAATTTTCCCCAGAGTGAAAGAGCCCTGAGAGATTGGGATGAGTGCACTTTAGGAAGTTTAGAGTATGCG
>JAFBMS010000029.1:0-117500 GCA_019788955.1 Albula glossodonta | reverse complement strand
TTGTCAGACTTCACTTGGAATACTGCGTGCAGCTCTGGGCAACTCAGTATAAGAAAGATATTGAAAGCACAAAGAGGGGCAACTAAATTGGTTCCAGACATTAAATTCAAAAGTTAGAATAAAGCTAAAGCTAGAACTTGGTGGGTTTTTCAGTGTGGGACTATTTTGCACCTCTACCTGACTGAGGAGTTTTTCAAGCTAGAACCAGATGGCTCCGCTAAACTATAGCATAAGTGACCTTGACTAAAAAATAGCAACTCAAAAACATTGACATCAATCCAACACCTACCCAAAAACACAATCCCATACATCATTCTGACTTTTTTCAGAGATTAACGACCAAACGCACACATAAATCATGCTCTTTCGTCCTCTGCAGAGTGTCTGTTTGGCTTTTTGCTTCTGTCCCAGGTGAGCCCCTTACCTTCAGCTCCTTGAAGAAGACGCACCCGCGTGCCCACTCCACCACGGAGAAGAGGGTCTGGTCGGCCATGCGGCACATGAGGCCGAAGGTGCTGAGGCGTTCATTTGGGCCGCGACCGTTCTGCTCCTGCTGCAGGTACGTCACGATCCGCTCCCTCACCTGTGCCTCGTCCGGCTCGCATCGCAGAAACTCGACCACCAGCGGCGGGTTGGAAACGGTTGCCGTGGCTTCGCCGGGCTGCCGCGACAATGCCACCAGGTATCCGCCACCACTGCCACCTCCGCTGCCGTCGTCCTGGAAACTGAACCCAAAGCCCTGCAGAGGTGGGGAGTCGTCCGGAGAGCTGTTGGAGTATCGCTCGGACTTTATGGTCCGGTCCGGCACTGCAAGGCCGCCGGCATAATGGTACTGAGCTGGCAGGGCCGCAGCGGGGCCCTGAGCTACTGGCCCAAACGATGACAGGGGGGTATAAGGGCCCCGCTCGTAGTCCAGGGCAGGAGCAAGGGCTGGGGCTGGGGCCTTGGGCGGCCCTGCAGGGGACAGGGATTGGTCGTCGTGCGGACTGGCGGTGAAGGTATAGTCAATCTGCGGCGCGGGCTCAAGCTTCAGGCTTCCTGCTCTGATCAGAGCCTTCTTCTGCTGCTTCAGCGCCCGGTCCCGCTTGTACATCGGCCCAAACTTGTTCCTACCCCCCCGCATGCGGTCCGCGCGGACTGCTGGCTCATGGAGAAAGAAAGGATACATGTCTAAGCCATAAAATCATTTCATTTAGTATTAAAGTGGGAGTCTTTCTCTCCCTTTTCCTGTTACACTACATGCAAGTTAAACTCCAGTCTGGGAGGCCATTTTTAAAATGTTTAGGGTTAGAAATGATTATATGCAGCTCATTTTCAAACAACTACAATTAAAGATAAAATTGCTGAATTATTTCAGAAATAGCTGGGCATGATGTGTAGACTAAAATAAATTTTCATATCCTGGGACCCAGCAGGTTGATGGCATTATTGTAATATAGTAATGTAAATGTTTTATTTAAAAAAGGTTTCACTTGTAGTTTATTCAATTTTAGGCTGACAGAGAGGTAGTGAAAGTATGGACAGCTGGTCACTGAGGCTAAACAGAAACCCTTGAAAGAGAGAATCATGAAAAAAAACTCAACGATGTTGAACAACGTCAAAGAGATTGGCCGGGTAAAAAATCCAGCATACATACGGGTCCTCCAGCAACAAGTTATAGGTTAAAAAGAATATAAATTTAAAATACACGTAATATGTCCAATAGAATGTCACTAACGTAGACAGAAAAATCTATGAAAACATGCGAACTGCTAATATCAACTTAGTCTATGTAGTCTTCTATGTTTTGCCTCAAATTATGCACGACACCTTATTTATTCGCAAATAATACCATCAGAAGGCTAACACAATCTGATTTCTCTTCCTTACCCTCTAGTTTCATTCCGACGCTGATGCATTTCTGAAAGCGACAAAAGGGACATCTTTTCCTTTGTGTTTTGTCGATTTTGCAGTCTTGGTTCTCTGCGCAGTTATACCTCTTATTATTCTGAACCGTTCTCTTGAAAAATCCCTGTGAAAGAAAAATGTCATTATAACAGAACCATTTAAAAGCAAGAAAAGGCCACGGTGACAGCAACTGTTTTACCACGCCATGTAAGCCTACACAACAACAATAATAATAATAATAACTATAATAATAATAATCATCATCATCGTCATTACATATGTTAAATTATAACGACATTTTACATTTAAATGTATTATAATTTATTATAATATCAGTTTCAATGTGGCGTGCTTCTCTTCTTAAAATACCTTACAACTTTCGCAGGTTAGCAGACCGTAGTGGTATCCGGACACCTTATCCCCGCAAACCGGACACAGTTCCTCCAGATCTACGTCATACACGTAGTCCATTCCTTTCAAGTGAATGCCTGTCGTCAAAAAGCATGACACGTGCCATATATGATAAATATGATGAACAGATAATTAATATTTTCACTATTGTGTACTTTCATAAATACATACATAAACAAATTTGAGTTTGGAATAGACTAATTGTATTTCGAGTCATTAGAAACTTCTACGATTATTTTTAGCTTTTAGCTGAAGACCCAACAGTAAAAAGGTAATGCACTTGTTCTAAACTAAACATACAAATATAGAAGGGATGTTGTAAAAATATGGGTAAAGTCTGCTATGGAAGCCTGCACTGCACAACAACAACAACAACAACAACAACAACAATAATAATAATAATAATAATAATAATATAGGTAGAAGATGTAGAAGCCTATTATGTAGGCTATTGCCTTTATGTGGCCCTGTTGCACGTTTCCTGTTACATCAGGGAAGTACAATTGCCTACCACTGGATTTTACTAATGAATGAATAAACATACAGGTAACCTAAAACACTTGTGTTTATCTCAGCGAATTTTTATATTCTTGGCGTGTAACAACCTCGAGGGAAAAACAAACATACGAGGGAAAAAAAGCAATCTTACTGAGAATTTTCACCTTGAGGAAACGAACAGTGCGCACATGTTTTGTCCTCGATTTAAATCTTTTCAATATATTTAGACGGGCCCATGGTAATTACCTGAGTCGCTCTCCTCACACTCCGCACGGTTAAAATCCTCTTCAGTCTGGAATAACATCAGGGACAACGGTCCCGATAGCAGCGTTGCCGCCGGCGCCTCTCGACTTGACGGTATCTCCGTGGAGGGTGGCCACAAAAACCTTAAAAAACTGGGAACTGGACTCAACGAAAAAGACTATATGCATGCCCACAGACGCATTCACTGATACTATTTACAGGGATAAAACTGGAAAATAAAGAAATAAATGCTGATGATTAAGAATGAGAGGAATTTAAGCCTCCTATCTGTGACAGTTATCCATGCCCTGCGGCAGCCCGCCTCGCCAGGGGCAGATGTAAGGACGCAGTTTGACAACAAACACACCGCCAGCTGACTGAGAAACACCTTATAATTGTTGTCGTCATCATTATCATCATCGTCGTCATCATAGCCATCCACAATTCATCATTTGTAATAGTCTCCATTATTGTTTCAATAATAATAATAATGTTATGATTGATGGACATTGGCACAAATCAGTTGGCTTGGTTTAAAATATTGCAATCAAACTATTATTCTTTCCCAGCGCATAATTTCTAAACACAACTAACCAATACAATGAAAAACAAAATTATCCACTGATATGTTACTGTCCAGCTTTCTTACATATTCCTAGCTCTTTCCAGAAGGGAAAAGAGTCCTGTTGTGAAGCGACCTAGGGGAAAATGTAAATACCACCTCAACAATCCTTTAATATAATACTGTTGTCTTTGCACTACCTGTTAGGTACATCATTTTGTCCGGAATAGTTTATTTAAAAAGAATATTCGTAGACCGCTTAGCGACATATCTATCCACGTGGATACGTCTGTGTATAGCCGACATCCTGCATGTACTAATGAGGGTATATTTATCGGTTAATTGTGTCCCAATCGTCAAAGATGGTCAGGGGAACAGTAATATTCAATCTGAAAATAATAATAAATAAATAAATAAATAAATAAACAATACTACTACTAATAATATTGCTATTAATAATAAACAAATAAATAAACAATGAATAAAATTGTTATTATTATTATTGTAGTTGTTATTATATTTTATATATTTTAAAATATGATACATTAATGTATTTATTTTACCTTATTTTACATGAACAATTTCATAAGTATAAGTTGATGTTTGGGCTCCGTTGGGCTTCAGTTTGTATTGATAGAAACGAGTCGAGGAGCCTGATAAATGTATAAATAAGATAATTCATTAAAATGACAAAGAAATGTCACGTCGACATCCTTTGCCGCGTGTGCACTCATTGTCAACATTTTTTTCAGGTTTTCTCGCGCACTTCTGAGCCTGCCACTTATTTGGATAGAGTCACATCCTATGACGCAGTGAAATCGCCCCCCCTCCCCCAGTTCAGTTGGACACAGCTATGCAATACACAGGACAGGGGTTTTGCCCAGCATCATGCAAGCTACTTAACAATTTAAAAATTATATTTGATCCAGTAGTTTTCTAAAATCTATTTTAAAATTGTAAAAATGGTAGCTTATGATATATGAGCCGTGGCTGCAAAACGAAACCATATATTTACTTTTAAACACAGGATAAAGGATGATTAAGGTATATTCCCTAAAATTTGGTAAACCAATAACCAACTGTGTTAAAGAGTGAATTCAAGTTTTCGGATGAATTTTTTTTTCAACAAGTGTATTGAAAAGGTGTATTGTAGCTAAATAAGCAAACAAGTTATTTGATATATTAGCTCGAACATAAATTATTTTCAGAAAACGCAAGCCTGCTAGAAATGGCGACCAAAATGCAACTGCCATGCGCCTACACATATGTATCATTTCACATAATTTTTTCCCACCCTTATTCCTCGTATTATTCCGTGTGTATCCATATGAACGGTAGCCCAAACCCTCGTTCCGATGTTTGTTATTTAGTAACACCGTTATTAACATAATAATAACTCTCTGCTTACTACGGAAGAGACCACCTTTTTTCTCCTCCCGGGAAACATATCTTAATTAGCTATTCCACCTTAATTCACGGTGGAATAATTAACTTTGATTAAGATTTAATTTGTGGTGCAAATACCAAATCAAATTCTTCATATGCATGTCACAGTTGACGCTTTTGAAGAACATAAAAGGACATTGAAGGACATGAGCAGATACTGAGAAAAAAACATTTTTTTCCCTAATAATTATAGGAGACACTTTTCTGGTACTATATGTGGTACTATCATTACCACAACCATTTGGTCTAATTGTTCTATGTTGTACCAAAAGACATCCCCCATTAATTTTGAGAAAAGAAAATTCTTTTTTGCTATTTAGAACTTTTTTCAAACAGTGTACAATGAATTAAGGTAGGATTGAAACAAAGACAGAATTTTATTCATACAAAATAAATATAATGTTACTCGTGATAATTTGATAATAACGATTCAAAACTCGTTCGGTCTCAGTAGCAGTGTAAATTGGGATGCGGTCGGATTTTTAAAAACATTTGAACACATCTTATTCTCTCTTTAAAAACGGGAACTTCTCAATCAGAGAACAAAATGTTATTGCCACTTAAATCGAAATGTACAAAATAAATGGAGAAGAGGGGTCCTTGGATTATCTGAAAGTAAAGGTATTGTGCAAAAGCTGTGCCAGGCATGCTGCAAACATGGGATTAAAGCATTGGGTTTTTACGGGCATTAGGTAAAACAGCGGTTTCAGTATCCCATGGTGATAAAATGAAAAAAGAGTGAAAAAGCACTACCTACAAGGTTGAGCACAAGAAAAAAAAAATCTAATCAGCAATCGTGGTCATAGCTGCTGTAATGATGGTCTGACTTTCTGAGAAAACAAAATAAAAAATAGAAGTCAAATCTATTTAAAGGTTCAGCTGAGGATCGGGACAAAAGGTAGGCGGTGAAAGAATGCACGAGGTCCACAGCCCCACGACCCCTCGCCCTTCTCTGATCTCTGTCTTAGCTCGTTCTGGCGTCAACCTGAGGAGCGCGGTGCAGTCTTGTTATTTTCGGAACAGGCGCTGTGGCCTCCGTCATTGTTCCCTGCTTTCAGAAATGAAACTGCGCCTCTTTCGTGCGGTGCTAAAACGGAGAGGAACGCTGCAGATTTCACAAGGTCACCCCCACCCCCTCCCCGAATTGTATCCCTTGTCCCTTGCGTTAGCACGGCTCTCCACGGCAAAAAGATTAATTTCTACACTGCAAATAAATCTTCGGTTCTCCATGGCATTGCAGCTCCCTACTCTTGAATAACAAGACTGGATGAGCTTCTGAACGTACACAATAAGAATAAAATGGAATACGCATCTGCTTGCATTTTTCCCTGAAAAACCAAACATTTTATTCTCTTAAAGTGTAATGACTAAGCCTGTTAGGCTCTGAAGTTGTATGCACTTAGGGTCTGCTTTCCCAAGAAATCAGGTCTTACTATGATGCACAGTGTAGAATATGAACAACAACAAAAAAAAACTAAGAAAAGGGCCAGACAAGTTCTACTACCCAAACAGGGAATACTGTGAATAATGTGGACTCACCCCAGCTGTAGGAAGTTGTGCTCATGCTCGACTAAAGCACAGTCTTCAGACCACACCCATGGGCCCGGTGCTGTGTCTTTATATCCATTTTAGGAAGAATTTGCTTACTTCTTCAAAAGATGGTTAGAAACAGTGAATGTGCAGTTTGTGCCGCACTTTGACCAGGTTTGAAAAGCAACATTACCATCTTCAACATAACCAATACTCAGTACTCCAGCTCTTCCAAACCCCTCCCAAACCAGGTGAATCCATGCCTTTCACACCTGTTTGGAAAGGAAGTACATTTGGGCAAAAGTGTTTTGTGTGTGTGGTGTGTGTTAGCCCCTTATTCTGTAACACAAGCCTAATCAGAATGAAATGCGCAGTTGTTGCCTTGGCTGTCCTTTGGACAAACAAATCACGCCGGGAAGGAGTAGGAGTTTTACCTGGTCTGTGAAATGAGTTTATATTTCAACCCTTACGCAGACACTTTTCCAGTTCAAAGCAGCTTTCAATAGGTACATTTATTTGGTGCAGGAAATCTTTTTTGTGTCAAGAGGAAGGCAAAAGTGTGGCTCAAGTGGGGGCAAGGCACGGTCTGAAAAGGTGGATTCTCAGCCTGTGGTGGAATATTGGGAGAAAGTCAGCAGGCATTCAGAAATCTTCAGCCCCATTGGAGAAGGAAAGGGAAACCTGGAGTCTGATTGGATGAGGAGGGTGGATGCTTGAGGCTGATTGGATAATGAATGGGAAAATTGAGTCTGATTGGCTGGAAACTGATCCTCACTGATTATCCCACCAAACTTAACTGGAATACCTCGGGATTTTGTGCAAATATTGGACAACAACTAAAAAATAATACCTTTCACAGAGAGTCAGTATTGCTCTGTTGCACAAAGGAGAAACATCACTGCTGTGTTGCCTTGGTTACACAGAGAAACAGAATTGTATTACATAAATGCATACCCATACATGCACACATGCACAGACTCTCTCACAAACAGGGGCGCACTCACACTCACATAGTCTTTCAGTCACCAGGCAAAAATCTTGGTTTGTGCATCACTTCCTGTTGAGCATGTCTGTGTTTCATGAATGCCAAAGAAGGACACATCCCTCTGTGTTAATCGTTTCTATGTGGAACTCATGGCTCTATATGCTCACAGTACATCCAGGCCCAACAAAGCATCAAACAGAACAAGATTTCTGAAAGGATGTACATTCTATATAAGGAAGATTGATGCTAACTGTAATATACATAAAAAATGTTACAAGGGTCTTTGGGTGACACACAAAGTAAAGGCACATGGTCTTAGTGCAGCTTTGTGTACAGTGGCTGAGGGTTCAAGCTGAGCCCCAGCTGGAATTTACCAGTTTCCTGACAATACAATATTATCACAGTTCATAAGCCATGATAGGACAGAATTTTGATTCCATGAATATTGTGGTTTGATACAGAAACATGTTGCTGTGTAAAACTAAAAAGGTTTAACTTTCATTTGAACAGTAGGCACTGTGATCTTCACAGATTATGGCCAAAAGTCTATACTGACTTTTTGCACAGCTTTTGTTTGGGGAAAAATTTGGGGGTAAGCTAGGTAAAGTCATCAGCCTCATCACTCTCTAGTGGCCTCTGCTGGCCAGCCTGTGTGTCTGCAGGGTCATGAGCTGACCATAGACCCTGCAGTCCTCTGACAGCATAGCTGCAGTTTTAAAAACAGAGAAGCTAACTTCATTCTAAGTCATTCTAAAACTTCATGACTGACACCCTCGTTTCATCGTCATGAGGAAACCATTTCTTAGAGTTTAATGATTATCATCATTTCCTCCCTGCCATAGTGTTATTCACAAAAGAATGCTCATCAACCATTGATTGTGACATAACCTTTCAACAGCCACTCAGGGAGGCTGTTATTATTACAACAGGCAAACCTGATTGGTCATAACATGTTTGCACTCAGAGCCTGGCCTTGAAACAGAAATGGTAACAGCACACAGATGGTCCAGCCTTTTGGATTAATCATGACCAGAAATATATATTTTTTTAAAAATCTACAAGCAGAGTCTTCAAACATAAAATTTACGTTCGTAGACTCAGATCCAGAGCTCACTAACACATGCTCCAATGCTATCTTGTTCAGTTCTTCACAATGTGCCGTACAGCCTTTAGAGCAGTTAACCTCCACAAAGGGAACAATAATACTTCAGTTTGTTTAATTTATAACTCCTCAGTTCAAACTTGATAAAAAACGGTGGCTGCAACTTGAATCTGTTTACAGGTTTGATTCCTTCCCTCTTCTGCTTTCGTATCATACGCTTGCTTTGCAAACCTTTGACTGATGGTAGAGTTTGTCAGGAGCGTCCTAACGACATTGATGGTGTCTGCTTATAAAAATTGCATGCATCGCAAATGACTTTTTCTTTGGTGCTTAAATCCTAGCAGCAGGGCACCATGCTGAGACTCTGCTTTGGTTGTCTGCAGAGGACTCTTGGGAGGATGGCCACTAAAGACATCTTGTGAAGACTAGACACAGCAGAGTCAAATAAAAACCTTTGTGTTGTATGTGCTCAATGCCATCGTCATTTTTCCTGTTGAACTTGGGTTATTTTTTTTTTTGCCTTTGAACTCCTGCTGCTTTATTATACTTTTGATGCAATGAGATGATCCAGGTGGGAAGGGGGCTACAATGAGCCACCCTGGTTCCAGATCTACAGTGGGAAGGGGGCTACAATGAGCCACCCTGGTTCCAGATCTACAGTGGGAAAGGGGCTATAATGAGCCAGCCTGGTTCCAGTTCTGCAGTGGGAAAGGGGCTATAATGAGCCAGCCTGATTCCAGCTCTACATACAATTGGTATCAACATGCATGCATGATTCATAGAAGAAAAAGAGTTTAGGTTTCTGAAAGGGACAGTTAAATGAAACGAACACCCTGGCCATTTTAATTTTAGTTAGCAAAAATGCATTTCTAATTAACCGACTCACCATTCACGCTTAAAATCCAAATCCAAGGTTTCATCTAAGAGTTACACGAGGGCACTGTCGCCTTTTTTTTCACGCTGCAGCAAACCGCAGGAAAAATCAATAAATCCGTGAAAGAACAAGAACAATACGAGCGCCCACAGTTTTTATTGTCTCTCCTTACACAGAACAAGCTCACGCGCCGGGGGATGGAGGCGGGGGGGTGGGGGGTGGGGGGGGGGGGGGGGGGCTGGGGGTGCTCCTTCCGTGCTGCTCTCATTGTGAACTCCGAAAGACCCCAGATGAGTGAATTATTGGGTCTTTTTTTAAAGAATGCTCACAATTTCAATTAAAACTAACGAATTAACCCCGCCTTCGCCGCCACATTACAGCGCACAATCTAGAGAAAACAGTCTTTGTGCCTGAATCACGCTCAGACGCAAGGACACAGCATGCGACCACTCATCTATAATGTCTCTTTCCGCCTTTTTCTTTCATAAACGCTCGGTATGCAACGAAATGTTTACAGCTGATAATTGGTAGTGTTAAAAAGAAATAAACTGAATAACAAAAGGATGCTCTTTGAGGATTCATTATACTAGAGGAGCATAAAGAGTTGTACACTGTCGAAGTTTATTGTCTTCAAATAAGATCGAAAATAACGTATTTAAGAAGAGCTCATGATCTTCAATCATAATAATGCAAACCTGGACTCTGTTACACATACACGCACGCGCACACACACACACACACACACACACACACACACACACACACACACACAAACACACACACACACACACACACACACGAGAGAGAGACTATCGGCAGCAGTCATAGAGGGTTTCCTTGCTGTCTTGATCGGTCAATCAGTCAATCAATAAACCAATGGCCAGTTAGGCTATTTCTCCCAGGTTGCTGCTGAAACTATTTTCTCAGAGTAGACAGATTTGGCCCCAGTTAGCCCTGTGATGAGAGTTGAGATACTGCTCTGAGGACACAAAGACAGCATTTTGTACAGATGTGTCTCCCTATAATGGTCCGACTGCATGTGTGAACAGAAATAGAGTAAGGCTTTGGCCCAAAGGTCTGTTTGTATTGTCATATCAGTTTCCTAAAGTTCACCAATTATATGGTCTGCCTTTATTTTTATCTTTCTATTTCTGTTATTATTCTACAGATTTTTTATTCGTTTTTCTTCCTTTTTTTAATTCGAGCACACATTCCATCTAACTTACACTAAACCAGTGGTTCTAAAGTTGAGTCCATGAGCGGTGGTTTTGTTTCTGCAAATCGCGTGATTAAACATGAAGATTTTCTTCATTTCCTCTCAATCGCCAGCAGAGGGAGGTAGAGAACCAAGCAGAAAGAAAATGTCTCCATCATGCTGGTGCAAGGGTGAAAGATATTTGACACACGGTGAATTTAAACAGTAATTGCCCATCTTTCAGTGCAGAATCTTTCTAATAACATAACAAGATCATTTTACAGCCCTTTGGGCAATATAAGTTAAGAGATTACTTTTAGGGTATATTTAGGGATATTTGGGGGAAAATGTATGCTAATTTTATGTAGAAACACTGGAAACCCTGCTAATTTCTGAAATATTCTCTTCCCATAAATCCATCTGCTACTTACCACAGTTGTCTAGATCATACCAGATCTGCCATTCCATACTGCAACAGATGCCAGATGCCTTATGGGAAAAACTGTCTATCAGAAAACCACCCCCCACCCATTAAACCCAGCTCCCAAAGGCATGCAATTCAGCAGGATCTCTCCAAGCTGTGTTTAAACTGCAAACACTCCCAGAACCTGGCGAGAGTAGCTGAACTGGACTGGAGTTAAACCTGCAGACACTGCGGCCCTCCAGGACTGGAGTTAAACCTGCAGACACTGTGGCCCTCCAGGACTGGAGTTAAACATGCAGACAATGTGGCCCTCCAGGACTGGAGTTAAACCTGCAGACACTGTGGCCCTCCAGGACTGGAGTTAAACCTGCAGACACTGCGGCCCTTAAACAGTAATAAACCACATTGCTAGATCTTCAAGGACAACACATTACCTAAAAAAATCACCATGGTCTTCATCTCGCTCGTCAAGGTCATTCCTAGATTACATTGTTGTAAAAATTCACATAACTGTGGTTTATCTCCTGTTAACAATGACTGATTTTCAAAACTTTCCGGAGGCATTAGCACATTGCTAATTCTGTTCAGTTCCTTGGAGCTCACTTGAACCTTGTCTTTAAGTCACAAGGAACTTCACAGAAAAAGTGTAAACATCAGTCAGTCGACTTATTTCAGCTACATCAGAACACGACTGAATTGTGGATTGTTAACCAAATCTGTCGTTTTAATGATTTACCTGAAATTTTTTTGAAATGTATTTAACCTGTGTCCTATACGAACTGTGTCCTATATGATGTTTAAGTCACTAAATGATAACCCTTAGGGGATATGCGAATGGAAAGCTTTACCTGAACAACATGCACAGACCAACAGATATGTTCCCATCACAAAACCAAACGAAAACAAAACTGCGACATCCCCCAATGTTGTGGAAAGGTGACCTTTCACCTTTCTGTCTACCTGGTTCAAACATTATCTTACTGCATTCTCTGGCTCATGGAGTTTACAGTGTTTTATCTGCATATCAGATGACCCCCCCCCCCCCCACTTGTCCCTGCTAGCTGCCTTAAAAGTATTTGATAAACCAATTTGATTTAGTTTCCCTGCCCCCCCCCACCCCCACCCCCATACTCTACAGGCATAACTAATCAATTTCTGATCTTATCAGCTTCTTCACATATCAACCAGCTGAGCAGACTGCAAATCCTCTCTCCTTCACGCTTTCTCTGATTTCACCCCTCCTCTTATCCTTGAAATATCAGAATTAGTGACTGCTAGGAACTGAATAAATGTCAAGGGGAAAAATAAATAAAGACAGCAAAGCTTTTTATAACTTTTAAAAAAAATATTCTTATCAGATGGAAAAACATCTTCGCTGTAATGGTATTTGTAAAGTTTATGGTGTCACCATAAAGATGCAAAAACAGAATTCAGGATATCCAGATTACCTCAGTTTGAGGATATTTTATTATGTCAGGATACACTATGTTATTGCGTCTTTATTATGTCAAAACATACAACAGCATGAGTAGCCATAATAATATCTCACTGTTAATGAAAAATGATGCAGAATGAATTAAAAGCATAATTATATTAATTTAAACACACACACACACACACACACACACACAATCAAGCCCTAACAGGCTGCTTACCACAGGGGTGTTCAAACTTTTACAACAGGGCCCACTCCTTAACTTACATATTTACTGCCAAGCCTCCACCCCACCTTCACTAATAAACATTTCATATTTAACATAATACAGCAGGTACTGCATTATCTTTAATGTTAATACACTCCTCCCGGGCGGTTCGTCAGCAAAATGAAGCAGTCAGAGAGCACAACTAGATATATATATATATATATATATATATAGATATATAGATATACTATAACATAACTTTTCCTGTGACTGTTCTCTGCATTTAAGCACACCTGATTTGTATTTTCTCCCCCTACTGTTACGTTACTCTGGCTTGCTTGCTATGTAAGTAATGAAGGCCAGCATAAGCTGTCATAACTTTAAGTATGGGCTGTTAATATGGTAACAGGGGCTCAGATAGGATATGAGTCATCAATGTGTTGAAAAAGTCAATTCAATACATTTTTTTTTTTTTTTTTTGCATAGGCAATCTAACTTGGGCTGATTTTTAAGAAATGATTTTTATCTGCTTAAATAAAAAAGAAAATTGAATAAAATCATATGGCTCTGTGGAGGGAGGGGCCCTAGGTTCTTTGCCTCCTACCCCCAGCTCCTCCACAAGACGGTTGACAAGCTGCGTTGTTGGCTTACGTTATGTTTTTATGGGAGGAGCCTGTAAATATTAGATACTTTTGAGGTGGGAGGAGTTGCACAATGTTTACTGAAGTCATGGGAAACTTTATTTTTCACTGTGGTTTGGGTACGACGCAAAGCTTTCCCATAGGGAATGTGCTTGTCTCCATGCACTTAGCTACACCCGGGGAGAGCCTTGTTTGAGAAGGGCCTGCTGTGGCACGTTGTCCTGCTAGCCGGGGCATTTTTTTAATTAGTAGATGTGGTTTTCTTTTTGGGATGTTGTCATAAGATTTTGTGTGTAATGAGTATCTCATTAGATTTTTTTTCTGATGAAGCCTGATAAATTACATTTTGACTTAATGATAAATTGCATTTGTTATGTTTACTTCAGTTACTCCCCTTTCTATTAACCCCACCATTATATTTCTTCCATAATACAGAATCTGGCAGGTTATCAGCTCATGTGACCCTGCTACAGTTTCATTCCTGCTTGTGTTCAGGGTACACCTTTGGTGGGGTAAAATTTAAGTTGTCATTCACTGGGTGTACATAAGCCCGATTTAACGCCATGCAGCAGATTACGCTCAGTATTCATTCATTGCCTTCATTGCTGATTTTACACCTGGAACTGTGCTGCAGGCAGCTGTTTCATGGTGTTTGTGTCGCGAGTCAAGTTCAAATTTGTTTTTTATATTTCTAATAATGTTAGTAGACTTATAATGAGTCTGTAGACTTGGCACTGCTAAGATGTGAATTTGACTCGTCAGTCACTGAAGTACACCTCCTTGGCCAGGAGAGGGAGCACAACACAGTGTAAAAACAGGGAATCCGTAAGGCAGAGAAAAAGCCTTGATAAGCCGGGTCATTTCTGCCTCAGGTTGCGTGTTTGTGTGCGAGTGCCTGCGGGCTTGAGGAATCAAACGGATCAACAGAAAAAACAAGTCCTTGCCACAAGCTTCATTTTTTTCTCTCTCCATGCAACAAGGGGGAGTTTAACATGACTGTCGTGAATTAGCACGCGTGCCGGGAGAGCATGTGAAGTGCACAGATTTAACAGAGTACTTACTGTTTAAGAACTCATGGACCGATTGCCACTGTTGATACTGCTGGTTTCAGTCTGTTGGGTGAGATCACCAAATAACAAGACAATAAAGAACCTGAGCCAGTGACAGCACAACCCTAGAATTTAGACTGTAACATTTTAACTTAAACGTGTGTGTGTGTGTATGTGTCATATGGCTGATCTGTTGTTTGAGTTGCAGGAGGGGTTTAGATGTTTTTCTAAGAGAGGAAAGCAAGAGTAGAAAAGGCTCTCTCTGTTCTCTGGTGCTGACAGTCATCTTACAGCAATAATTACAGGAGCCAGGCCACTGCTTTGTGTGTGTGTGCGTGTGTGTGTGTGTGGTGCCTGAGCATGAGTGTGTGTGTGTTTGGTGTCTGAAAGTGTGTGTGTGTGTTTATAGGCATATCTCTGAACTGATATAATACTCAGGGGGGTCTCCCACGCAGCTCTTTGAGCCCTAGTCTCATAATTACTGAGCTCCCTGCCAAGCAGTACCTAAGCAGTGCTGTTTATCCACAAAAACTACAGCCCAGAACTACATTACCACACAACAAACACAACAAACTGAAATATCCCAACAAACACAGAGAACTACAACCCAAGCCACATTACCATGGACACCTCACAAATCCTCACAAACACACAGAACAACAGCTCAAAACTCCTTACCATGGGCACCTCACAACAAACAATACAAACTCAAATATTCCCACCAACACACAGAACTACAGCCCAAAACTACATTTCCATGGACACCACACAAACATAAACATCCCTATAAATACAAAGAGCTACAGCCCAAAACTACATTACTATGGACCCTACATGACAAACTCAAATATCCCAACAAACACAACATGACATCTAATAGCTGCCACACAAACACACTGGCAAAGTCAGGCCATGGTACACACTCAGCTTAAGTACAGAGTCCTTGTTGTCACTAAGAACTTAATTGATCAATTAGCACAGCTAAGCACACATATAGAGAACATTAGCAAAAATTAACTGATCAATTAGCACAGCTAAGCAAACATATATAGAACATTAGCAAAAATGTCTAATCAAAGACACAGTTAAACCTGCAGGTACTGTGGCCCTCCAGGACTGGAGTTAAACCTGCAGGTACCGTGGCCCTCCAGGACTGGAGTTAAACCTGCAGGTACCGTGGCACTCCAGGACTGGAGTTAAACCTGCAGACACTGTGGCCCTCCAGGACTGGAGTTAAACCTGCAAGTACCGTGGCCCTCCAGGACTGGAGTTAAACCTGCAGGTACCATGGCACTCCAGGACTGGAGTTAAACCTGCAGGTACCGTGGCCCTCCAGGACTGGAGTTAAACCTGCAGATACTGGCCCTCCAGGACTGGAGTTAAACCTGCAGACACTGTGGGCCTCCAGGACTGGAGTTAAACCTGCAGACGCTGCGGCACGCCAGGACTGGAGTTAAACCTGCAGATACTGGCCCTCCAGGGCTGGAGTTAAACCTGCAGGTACTGTGGCCCTCCAGGACTGGAGTTAAACCTGCAGATACTGTGGCACTCCAGGACTGGAGTTAAACCTGCAGACACTGTGGCCCTCCAGGACTGGAGTTAAACCTGCAGACACTGTGGCCCTCCAGGACTGGAGTTAAACCTGCAGACACTGCAGCCCTCCAGGACTGGAGTTAAACCTGCAGACACTAGTAGAACAGGGTCAGTCGGGGGCCTCTTGATTTAATTCAATCTAATCAACTCCTCAACCCAGGATGCCCCACCTCCTGCCCCTTGCTCATTTGCATGTTTTAGTATACAGTTCATCTGACCCCACCCACATCGAACGGAGCGCGCTCAGTGGGGGTGGCACAGCTTCCACAGCCAGGCAGAGCAGAGAGGGAGGGCCCAGCTGCGTGTGGGTCTCTGGGCTAAAACATAGACTCAATATGTCACAGGAAATTAAATCATACTATCTACCCCCTCCCATCCCCAACCTCCCCTGCCCCTGCTCCCACAGTCCCAATGCGCAATGTACCGATGTCTGGCTAGGTCAAACAGCTTGTGTGTGTGGGTGTGTGTGCATATGTATTTGTATGTGCTTTCATATGTGTTTGTGTGAGTTAATCTAGCGGTGTGCTTATTTGGGTTATTTGAGTGTGTGCATGTTTGCAAGTGTGTGTGTGTGTGTTTATGTGTTTGAACCTGGGGGGAGGGTTGTATCTGTGGGGAGCTGGGGGAAGTTAAAGTCAAAAGAGGGAGGAAGAAGTCCACAGATATGGACCACTCACATAAGAGGATGGTCTCACTCCTGTTACAATGCTGATAGAGTGAGGCCCAAAGTATCAGGAGGAGCTACGATATAAATGGGAGGAGTCTCTGATAGTGGGAGGAGTCTAACAGTGGGGAATGAGCTAATTGGTCACCTCCATAATCTCAAGCACTCTAGAGCCACTCCCCATGTTGCATAGCTTCATGGGACGTTAATTGAGCATGATAGCAATTTCCAACAGTAAACCCACTGTAGAATTATAGCTTACAATTTTATATTTTGCAGACATGCATTTTTATTTCAGTGTTGTTTTTCCTTAGTTTCCTTTTATCTTTTTTGTTACCCCACATTTGTCTTGTCTTCAATGTTTTTGTGTGGAACCCAGGAAAGCCGGTGAAATATTTAAGAATTAGCCAATGGGAATCCAAATATGGACTGAAAATAAGTGAAGAAAAAAAAGAAGGAAAGGAATATTTTTAAAAACTCAAATAAAAATGAAAAGGAAAATATTTCCGGCTCTATATTTATTCCTCTGTATTTTTAAAACCGCAGCTTAGCGTCGTGTAAAGGAGGCGGGAGGAGCCGGACTCAGTGGATTCTCATACCTTTTACTGACGGATTTTGCCTTCCCGCGCAGGATGAGGGGATGATGCTCACTTCAAAGAGAGTGAATGTAAATTCTAATCTTCCTCGGCACTCTGTGTCTCTGCTCTGTGTGTCTGTCTGTCTGTCTGTCTGGGGGAGTCTGAGCCGGGCAGACAGCTGCCCTCTCTGAGCTCTTTGTGCATCTTTGTCTCCTCTAACTGGTGTGTGCGTGCATCACATCTCTGTCATACACGAGGCCTTTTATAACTATGAAATGCACACACCTACGGGCAAGCTCACACACTCACACGTGCACTCACGTTCCCACGTGCACGCTCATATGTGCATACGCAGTCTGGACATTGGGCTAGCGCCCGAGCAGACTGGCCCCAGGTCAGCGCCGTGAAGGCCGAGTCAGCCATTTAAAGGCAGGGGGTCATCTGACCGGGAGGCTGCTCTGGTGAGTGTGGTTTGGAGGTGTCAGTGTGCATCAGTCTCAGTGTGGGGGTGCATGGGGGGAGATGGAGAGAGAGACAGAGGGAGAGAGGGAGCACGAGAGAGGAGATGACACCCATTGTCATTTTTTATTTTCTCATTCCTCCTCTTCCCCCTGCACCGTGTTGCTGGGGCTGGCTACTCTGTATCAGTGCTGTAACACTGGACCTATATATGTGTCAGAGTTGTAACGGTGGATCTGTACATGTGTCAGAGTTGTAATGCTGGATCTACATATGTGTCAGAGTTGTAACGCTGGATCTATATATGTGTCAGTGTTGTAATTCTGGATCTATATACAGTATGTGTCAGTGTTGTAACACTGGGTTAACTGTGTTGCAGTTCTGTACCTCTGGGTATGTCTATAGGCTGTGCTCAGTGGGAGGGTTTACAGGAGACAACACTTTAAGATGGCTGTTTCTGTCCTACCTGAAATTATTAATCTTGGTTTGTTATTTTACAGTCTGTAAAAGAATTTGTGCTTTGGCAAAGTAAGTTCTTCTCATGCCAATGAAGACATTTAAATCTTGATTTCAATGTTGGTATGGTTTCGATGTAATGCTTTGATCTGCTATGAATATGGAGGCTGTAGACAAATGTGGGCATTCCTCACCAAAGTCTTTGTGATTGGTCAGCGAAGGTGATTAATTCTACAACATACCCTCACAGAGGCATGTCGTGATTGGTCAGGAGTAATGACTACTTCCACCAATCACTGCAGCGGAGGGCAGCTGTGATTGGCCAGAGGAGGTGGTTAAGTGACCTTTTTATAAACGATACACAGTAGCAAAGGAGGAACTTTGTTCCGAGTATGAGAAACAGTTAAATAAATATTTAATGTTCATCCCCTATAAATTAAATCAGTCTCCAGTGTAAATATTGTGTCAAATTGTATGTGTGTTGTCACCACTTGTGTTGACATAGAACAGCCATTAGACATGGCTCCATCTGTTTCAGATGTTTCCCCCATCAGTAAACAGCCAGGAGTTTTGCTGTTTTGCTTTGCTTGTATTTTCTGACAGCCACTAAAAATAACTCTTAGAGGATCATCGCAGGATTAAAAATAGAAGTGCCCTCAGATTTATTTTTCTATAAATAAATTGTAAAAAAATTACTTGCTGTATTACTAGGCCTAAAACATGTGCCTCTCCATTTCTCGGAAAAGTGCTGCACGTGAAGATGGGCCAAACCGTCACATTGTCAGGCAGAACATGAAAAGGGCTGGGAGGATCTGTGCAGGCTGACTGCAAAACAGAAATTCACTGTATAGCTTCCAAAAAAAAAAAATAGATGAAATGTTTGAAACAGAAGTATTTTTGGTCACATCTTCCATGGTGTCTGATTTTCCAGCCTGAAACATGCTATGGAAAGTCAGCCCTAATTGCTCTGACCATCCCTAATTACCCCTGATTGTGCTCAGAATTCACCAGAGTGTGGTCCACCGCAGTTCAGCTGGGCTCTAATCTCCATACGCACAACCCCGAGAGAGAAACCAGAGAAACTCAAACAAAACACTCCTTCAGCATCAGGGACCAAAGACAGCTCTTTGATACACACATGCACTTATACACGCACACACACACACACACACACACAGAAATACATTTACATACACACACATGCACACTCAGCCAACTGTCTGGAAGCTGAGCCTACACCACCACGCTCAATGATGTGAAATACATTTGATCTCATTTCATGTTTAACACGCCTTTGAAGTTTGAAATATAAGCTTTGGATTAGGGGTATGAAGAGAGAGAGAGAGAAATGATCCCACATAGACCAGCTAATCTGCACTAAACACCGCCAACGTGACCCTAAGTCACTCTACCCAGGTTACCTGCACAGAGGCCCAGCAGAGTAACCCCCGATCAGATCACATGTTATATTCGACTGGTCAAAAGCAAGCATGTCCTGGTTCTGTATTCATTCTACAACAGAATAGTGCATGCTCTTAAAGAAGCTATTCTCTTTTGATTGAATTGTATTTTGAAATTAAAGAGACACAGGCACTTACTTATTTAAACACTGGCCTTTTTTATACCTTTGCAATATCAATTTTTACTGTAACGATACAAAAGTTATTTTATAAAGAAAAAAATACTGGGACATTTTATTTCAGCTGATTAATTTAAGAAGAACAAAAATCTAATTAAATAGTAAAAATGTAACAGTGTTTATCCAACACACAATTAATGACATGTAAATTACAGTCATGTAGACAGGCATGTGGGCGTTACTGGGAGGAGAAATGTGCGATTTAATGAAGAAGAAAAGGAAATAAAGGAGGAGAAAAGCATGCAGAGCTGAAGGCCCTCAGGTGGAAGTCTGACCTGATTACACCCCCCTCCCCGGAGGGGGCTGAGCCCGCACCCCCCCTCACCCCAGTCCTTGCTGGGATCACTCCAGGGTGGCCGCAGTCCAGCCAGCAGAGGGTGACATGACCTTATTTAAACCAGGCTGCTGCCCCTTCCTCACACTCACCCTCCCCTGCGGTTACACTGCGCTTAGGCAGTTATGCTGCTGGTACATGGGGTGCCCAGTCGGGCTGGATGGCCTGTTCTAGTCATGGCATGTTCTTATGTTCCTACACTGTCTCTGCTTCTTCTGCCTTTCTTCTCTCTGTCCTTTCAACAGAGCACATACCACACACAGGCTCACAGAACCACACACACACTCACACTCACACACTCACACACTCACACACACACACACACACTCACACACACTCACACTCACACTCACACTCACACTCACACTCACACTCACACTCACACTCACACTCACACACACACACACACACACACACACACACACACACACACACTCACACTCACACTCACACTCACACACACACACACACACACACACACACACACACACACACACACACAGGATGTGGCAGTGCACCCACACACATGCACAGGGAAATGCACATAAATGCTTGACTCATGTGTGCACACAAACATACTCCTCATGTACATAGACACAACACACACACACACACACACACACACACACCAGTAATCTAGTAAAGACTTGTGGCTCTGGACATGGAGGCAGATAGAGAGAGAGGGAGAGGGAGAGAGAGAAAGACAGTCAGAGAGAGAGAGGGAGAGGCCACTGAGTTTAAACCTCTCTCACCCACTGCAGGCAGCCAGACACCCAAACAGTAACCCTGCCCAGATCCGCAGTCTGTGAATGGTGTGAGAGTCTGGTTTCAATGATCCCAAAACCCACCAATCACAGAGCCCCCAGGCCCCCGGCTGCCGAAGGCACAGCCAATAGCAAGGTGCCCCCTTCGCCATGTGACCAGATTTGCTCCTGTCCATCAGACGGGTCATATATAGTTCATTTGGAGTGGGGCAGGCGAGGCAGCGTGGACATCTGGAACGGGCTTCACCCTCGTCCGGCATGGCTGTCCATTTGTTTTTCCCTTTTTTTTTTTCTCTTTCTCTTTGCTCCGCCTCCTCCACTCCAAGCTTCCAACTGAGCTGCAGATAGAGCTAATGGCAGAGAGAGAGAGAGAGAGCGAGAGAGAGAGAGAGTGAGAGACGGATGAAAAAAGCTTTCATTCCTCTCATTTCTGCCCTTACTTTTCCCCCCGTGTGTGTCTGAGTGTTTTGTCTGTACAGCACACTAAAGCGAATGTACTCCTTCCACCGACAACACAAGCTATGCTTCTTCTACCAGATGTTTTTATTTTTTTTAAATCCTTTTCTTTCAGTTTATTTCCTCATTTCTTTGTGCAGTTTCATTTATTTATCGCTCTGACAGATCCCCCTCTCTTTCTCTCTCTCTCCCTTGCTGGAGTGTGAGACGTGAGGAGAGAACTTCACCGGAGTTTTGCATCTCTCTTTGTTAGGTAAGCCATATTTTACAAACGTTCTCCGCTCATGTTGTCCTCTGAAATCTGCCCGCTGTGGCTCCCAGCATGTTTGTAACTTAAATTATTATTTATCATTGTTTCCAATATGTTTTATATTTTTTTCTTTGGGGTAAATATTTGTTTTGCCCCCTTCACCTCATGCAAAAAAAAGAGTTTTCTGTTTTTCTGTCTCTCTTGCGTGTCTCTCTCTATCCTCTACTATCCTCTATCCCTAAACTGTGAACCGGAAAGCTTGTTTTGGTCACCGTGCCGACGGTTAGATATGGGGGGGAGGGTGTGTGTGTGTGCGTGTGTGGGGGGGGGGGGGGGGGGGGGGGGGGGGTTAACTGCTGTTTCCGTCACAGCTGTTAACGTCAGTGCTCGCACCGGCACGCCGAACACAGGTGTGTTTCTGAGAAAGAGAAAGGAGAAGAAAAAAAGAGAAAAAAAGCAGCAAAGGAGCAGAATGTTCTCAGGAGGAGAAGCAGATGGGAACAGCGTGTGCGAAAGAGAGAGAACCGCAACTCCACACACTGAGAGAGAGAAAGAGAGAAAGAGAGTGAGAGAGAGGGAGAGAGAGGGAGGGAGAAAATGAGGGAGACAGAGAAGTGGTTATGTTCATAACTGGTTTTTCTTCCCTGATTGGAGCTTCTCTCCTCTCCTCTCTTCCACCTTTCCTTCTCTCTCTTTTCTTTTTTCATGTCTGTTACGTGTGTACGTACGTGTACTGAAGACTGCAGATAAAGTGGAAAGCAAAGAGAATGAATGAAAGGATGAAGAGCGAGGGAAGGCAGGGGAAGGAAAATGATGGAGGGAAAACCCCTTTTTCATTTTTTTGGGGGGGAGGGGGGGGGTTTGTTTGAATGTGTTGATTGACAGGAAGTACTATAAGGTTCCCTGTGCCAATAGTCATAGAGCCAAAGAACCACAGAGCAGAGCAGCCAAAACACACCGCTGCTGCAGAGTACACAGTTCTGTGCGTGTGTGTGCATGCGTGCGTGCGTATGTTTGTACATGTGTGCAAGAGTGTCTCTGAGTGTGTGTGCATATGCATACATGTGTGCAAGTGTGTGTGTGTGTGTGTGGGAGAGCGTATGAGTGTGAATAAAAGTGTGGGCGAGACAGGGAATATATCATTTCTATAACTCTGACATGCGACTGTACACTCCTGTATATGAGTATGGTAAAGAGAAAGCAAACAACGAAACTGAACAATCATATACACTTGCATGTGCATACATGCACACACACATCAGCATCATCAGGGTTATAAGAACACCTTGTATAATAAATACAATGCGTTCAAAACAGCACTATACAAAATTTGAAAATCAGACAATGTTCCTGCAAAGGTCTGCTTCAGTGGTACAACTTGCCTACAGAACATTCGCACATGTCTTTGCTTGTTAACTTTACACCGGTACCCACGGCACAGGTTAAACACATTGTGAAAGACTTTTTGGTCGGGATTCAATCAAACGCACTCAGTCTCCTAAAGAGCACATGCTGTTGTGCTTTAGAATGAAAAGAGGACATTCCGAAGCATGCATTGGCTGCATTCTGTTTGAGTGTGACACAGTCAAAGAGATTGATGCTGTAATGTGAAGTCTGTTTGGCTGTTTGACTGCATGTGGTCTTACAGAGATTAAGTGTGTTTGATTGAATCTAGCCCATTTTTTTATGGTGCAGGAGAGTGTGGGGTGCAGGGGAGTACCCCAACTTTATCAGCCTGTATGCTGTTGTCACACATCACCCCCCCGGTCTCTCTCTCTCTCTCTCTCTCTCCCCTCTACCTGGATTTGAATAGAAACCAGACAGACGTTCCTCTCCGTGCCCCCTCCCTTCCTGCGTGGGGACAATGGGGGATTGTTAGCACCCAGCCGCCAACCCGCCAAACACAAAGCCTGGATCCGCGCGCAGTGAACTGGGCCGGGGTGGGGGGGCGGGAGTGGAGTGGGGGCATTTGAGGCCAAAGGGGGCTGGCGGTGGATTAGCGGAGCAGAGCTGAGGGCCGGGGGGTGAGGGTGGGGGCGATGGGGGGGTCGCAACGGGCAGGAAATTAGGAGCCTTTGATCCGGTGCTTGCAGATTCGCTCACAAAAAAAAAGAAAAAAAAAAACAAAACAAGAGGGGGTCGGGAGCAGGGTGGAGTTTCAGGACCCCCCCACCCCACCGCTTGTGCTTCCCATGACGATTTAGAATGGGGCTGGGGGGGGCTGGGGGAGCAGCTCTTCTTTTTCAAAGAAAAAAAAAACCTGGAAGTCGCGAAAATGTTCAGCAACCAATCACAGTGGTTCTTCCTTCGATGTCACGGTGGTTAAAAATCTCAGGTGCTCTGTAAACACCCCCACCCCATTCCTCGCTTGCGCTGCCACCCCCCCCCCACCCCCACCAACGCAGCGCCACAAACTCTTTTCATCTTTTATCCCTCCATCTCTTTTCTTCTGTATTCCGAAAGAAGAAGGAAAAAAAAGAGGGATGAAAGGCCGAGTCTGTGCGTCAGACGAGTGGAACTGAGAGATGAAGGGAGAGATGAGGGGCCTTTGTCTGAGGTCTGGATTGAGACGTGCTTTCAATGGCGTCCGTCTGAAAAACAACCGCGGGGGGAACCAGAAGAAGGGAGGAGAAGAAAAGGAGGAGAGAGAAAAGAAAAATCAGCCATCTCTAATCTTTTACGAGTGTCTCTGCACTGCCTTTCTTTGTGGGGCTGGTAATCTCTGCCCGCATCGTCTTGGGGGGGGGGGCTGTGTTTGGACTCATCCCTCGTGGCTGAGAGGAAAACACATGTCACCCACGGGGACAGCAGAAACATGTCGAACACATAGACCTCACTGTGTTTCCTTACTCTCCGAAAACAAAGTTGACTGGCTGACCAAAATTAGGCCCTTCAAATACAATCATATTCAAATCATATTTATTCGTATAGCGCATTTCACAGACATTTATTACAATACCCTTTGCAACAGGGCCCTGGTGTTAATCTACTTGAGAGTAAGCAAATTTGCTTGTACATTTTGAACTGGCTGTTGACTGGTTGACCAATGCCGGTCATTCCAAAGTCAAACACTCACTTTTGTATTTTTCATAGAACACAGGCTGACTGATGTCTTGCCATTCCAAACTCTCATCCTGAGTCAACCGAGTCAAGGATTGAAAAAGATTTTCATCTGATGTTGATTTTTTTTCCAATGTTTTGGGAATGTTTCGGGAGATATTGTGTAGTGTAAATTCTCAAAAAAACATGTCTGTCATTAATTCGTATACAGAGCTAAAATAAATACTACTACTAAATATTTACGACTGCTACTACTAACAATAATAACATCCACATTACTTCATAATAACTTCACATTTTTGCATGGAAAATTATTAGAAAATGGAGTAAAAAGCAAGATACTAGACCTTTTACAGCTGTACATTGCACAATGTGTGTGTGTAAGTGTTCGTGTGAGTGAGTGTGTGTGAGTGTGTGTTTGTGCGAGTGTGTGTGTGTGAGTGTTTATGTGAGTGTGTGTGTGTGAGTGTGTGTTCGTGTGAGTGAGTGTGTGTGAGTGTGTGTTTGTGCGAGTGTGTGTGTGTGAGTGTTTGTGTGAGTGTGTGTGTGTGTGTGAGTGTGTGAGTGCGCACAGGTGTTTTTAAACATTTCACATTGCTATAATTTTTGCTGTTTTGGCAAACTGAGCCCCCCTCCACGTTTCTGTGACAGCAGTGATGCTGAATGTGGTTAGGAGTAGCAGGAGTGGGGGGGGGGGCGTGAGTGGGAGTGAAGCCGCTGGGAAACGCCTGCTTGTTCCGGCCCTCACATGCCCAGAGAACGCTCTGGCTTTAACTCTATCCCTGTTTCTGTCTCTTCCTCTCCCTCCATCTGTCTCTAACTCTCTATCTTTCCCGCTGTTAGTCTTTCTGCCTCTTAACCTCACCCTCTGTGTGTTTCCCTCCCTCCCACTCTCCCTCCCTCCCCAATGACTCAGAGAATTCCGGAACAGAGCACTCACACGGAACGCAAGAGCATTCCGGAACACCCCTGATGTCACAATCTCAGCGTGGGCACCTGCTAACCCATGCAAAAAAAATAGTGAATACATTTTAAAAAACCCACCATGAACAAAGCTCAAAGACCAGTCTGCTGCTGCAGTCAGTGAGACAGAATAGCAGCTGCACTGTCTTTTAGTGAAAGGTATGCATTTGTCCGAAATATGTTTAACACCATAGAGTGGACAGCAGTGTTGCTTTTGTTTTGGGGCCTGTTAAAATATAGTAAAAATGATAATGATTATTACAATATTATTATAAATGTTTGTTTGTAAAATAATAAGTTGATCAGGCAGCACTGTCTGAGCTGCAAAGCAGGATGTTGCTGTAACAGAAGGCTCTATGGCAGCCGTTTTCAGATGAATTTTTGTCTGCAGGTTTATCTCCAGTCCTGGAGGGCGCACCGCACTGGTTTACAAACATTCTGGCTACAAACGTACACACAATGCTCGTTTCTACACACACGATCTCACACACGAATCCCAATGGCAAGGGCATGGTGTGAAACCCGTGGAGCTAATGCTAATGCTAATGCCACGGGAGTGTGGCGATTGAGTTCACTTCAGTAAACCTCCGTGTTTGATGTGCGGCCGGACCAAAAAACACACATACATTAACAACTCAACAAAGTACGCATTAAAAAAACATATCAAAGTGTGAAAAAGCTACCATCATGAATGCTTAATTCCATAAAATTCTAAGATCCTAAAGTAATTAAAATCTTGGAACGATGACCTGAGGCACTCAAGCAGGGCTGTTTTTTTTGGGTATGGAAAGCAGCTTTCTGTAATAAGACTGTGACTGCTGTGAGTCTGTGGGCCTGAATGCTGGGCCGTGAGTAATTGGAGGCTTTTGAATTAGCCAGGCTTCTGCGAGAGATAAGGGAGGAAGTAGGGTATGATCACAGGAGATTAACGGGAGATAATTTGTGAATTCTGTCTGAAAATATTATTCCATGGAACTCTGTGTGACACATTGTGTGTGTGTGCGCACAGTCAAGTACACTCTCATTAAAAAAAAAACAAAAACACCCATCTAGCACCCTTAAGGGTTCTTCTTTTATCTCCTCAGGGGGGTCCCTAAAGTTTTGTCTTGGATAGTTGTATCTCCAAAGGGTTAATTGCAGAACCCTCGGAATGAGATACAAAAAAAAAAATCTTTTTCATGCATGCATGTGTGTGTGTGCCACAGCATGTAATACATGCTTGCATGTGTGTATGCAGGAGTATGTGTACTTGGGTGTGTTTGTGTGTATGCACAGGTGAAATAAGACCAAATCCATGCTCTCAGAAAAGAACATGAGGAGGGACTGTGAAGTGCCACTCCCAACACACCTAAACCCAGTAGGTGATTTGATCATTTTTAACAGGGGGGGGTGACCCAATGGGAGCACTCCCCCTGACCCCACACCACCAACCAACACACACACGTGTAAAATGGGGATGGCAGGTTAACAAGGGGGATGCATTTTGATCATTTTGCTAACAAGGGGGATGGCATCCCCCCTCATAATTGCCTACTTCCTAAACCCCTAAAGTCCTAGCGCCCCACCCCAAATCCTAACAGTGGTGGGTGTTTAGTGCGGTATCATGGCTCCGTGCAGCATGTGTGATTACTCTCATATTGCTGAGATTATGACAGCATGGCCCCCGCAGAGCTCCAAACCCCAGGTGATTATCCGCCCGCCAAGTGAGCCGCTCGCGTCTACCGAGCAGATTGAACCGGCGGATTACCCAAATCAGCGGCATGATGGGACAGGGGCGGCGTGTGACCTTCAGAGTGCTCCCACAAGGGTCACTCCAACTCACCCCCCAGCACCCTTTCCCAGTGCTCTCCCCCTGGGCTGGGGATTCACTGCCGTGTTTCAGATCCTCCTCATCTGATGGGGGAGCGGGGGGGGGGGGGCGATAAATCAGTCCTCTGCAGTAAACTGAGTGCTGGAATTGTCAGGTGGAACAGGATTTGTAACTCTGAGGTTGTAGGTATTTTTTTTTAAGTACTTATAATTTGCATTCAGTTTGAACCAGTCAGGTATCAGAAAACAAAAAAGCTTGCTTGTGATTGCCAATATCCAGTCATTGTTTACATTTTTTGAGCTAGAAACACCAAAAGCCAGCTCAGTTTCATACATTTTTATGACACAATTGAAAAAAACTCACTAACTGTACAGTGCTGCACACATATTCACCTTTGCTAATCCATGTGCTAATGGAATGTTGTAGACTTTGTCGGTTGGGTCCTCTCAGGGACTCTTGTGGAACCTTGTATCCTGTCATGGGATTGGACAGCTGGTGACTCACTCTAGCTGTCCATGTTCTGTGCTTTGCCCCCCAACCAGGAATCAGCCCTGCAGCCTCTAGGCACTGCACTGAGGACTTCATTCAGTGGCTGAGTTTTGACCCCTTTCTGCTCTCTCCAAAAATTAAACATCTCACTGTGTAGCTAGCACAGTGAGAAGGGCTGAGGGGTGAGGTCATTTTACTGTGAGATGTTTAATGGAGAGAACCTGTGAGTCTTCAAGAGTGCTTCAGGTCAACATGAGAGAAAAAAAATAAATGGATGACCACAGTTGGAATTTAATTAAATTCAGTTTATAAATTGAAGTGATTTACTTCATTTTTCCATTTCTAGTTGCCTCAGCTGGTCTATTATTTCTGAACAGGAGTGAAATAGACACACCCCTATCATAAAATGATTGCCTTTTTCTTTCTGTCTGTCTAAATGGCAGTGTTTTTGAGTGGGATAGCCTCTAGGCTGTTTTGCAGCACATTCTATTGTCACAGCTGGCTCCTGGCGGAATCCGCCTTGTGTCTTAGCTCTTCTGCACTAAATTTGCAGCAAAAATGAAATGTTCCAACAGCAACAAAAAAAACCTCTCTCTCCTGAAAAGCACCATGTTCTGAATCCCTGGAGTTTCACCTCATTTCCTAATTTTTTTTTCCTCATGACATAAAGACAAGAACAAGATTCTATGTATGTGTTGGTGTTGGGAAATGATATTTCTGCATTCATTTTGCTGCTCATGCCAAGCTATGGGCTTTCATTCATAAAGCATACCAAGACTGCTGATCTAGCATCAGTTCTGCCAGTTAGCTCACAATGGATAAAGTTTAGATATGGACAGGGGATACCTGGTCCTGACTTTCCTTTCAGATCACAGAAATACAGTTGAACACAGCACTCCCACCCACTTCCTGTCATAAAGCAGACCTCCATGTCAGCCTGTACCGACCACTGACCACCAAATACACACACCTTAGGCTTGTGTTATGACAGTGCTGCTGAGAAAAGTGTGCTATACAAATGTCAGCCTGTACCGACCACTGACCACCAAATACACACACCTTAGGCTTGTGTTATGACAGTGCTGCTGGGAAAAGTGTGCTATACAAATGTCAGCCTGTACCGACCACTGACCACCAAATACACACACCTTAGGCTTGTGTTACGACAGTGCTGCTGAGAAAAGTGTGCTATACAAATGTCAGCCTGTACCGACCACTGACAACCAAATACACACACCTTAGGCTTGTGTTATGACAGTGCTGCTGGGAAAAGTGTGCTATACAAATGTCAGCCTGTACCGACCACTGACCACCAAATACACACACCTTAGGCTTGTGTTATGACAGTGCTGCTGGGAAAAGTGTGCTATACAAATACAGTTGAGTTGAATTGAGCTTGATAGTGATGCCGCTTTTGATGCTGACTGTGCCAGCAGATAAGCCTTCGGTGGGAGCTGCAGCCTCAGCCACCCGCCGCCGAGCACAGTTTCTGCTCAGTGTGAAAAGGGCAGAACAAAATGATGCAACCAGCAGAGAATGTCTGTTTCTGCAGTGTGCTCTTCCTGTCACCCACTGCGCTCTTTCTCAACTGGTTTAGGATGCTGGTATGTGTGTGAGTGTGTGTCCATTTGTGTGCCTGGATGTACTCGAAGATGCACGTTCATATATGTTTATGCATGTACATGTGTGTTCATGCATGCACGTTTTTGTATGTGCATGTGGATGTGCATACACATGTGTGTGTGTGTGTGGCATATTAATTGGACTATAAGTAAAGTGCATTCCTGGAAGCTGGACTGAGTTTGACTGTATCAGACTGAGAGGTTAATCTGGCCCACAGTTGTGATGTCATAGCGACAAGCCTGTGAATGAAGGCAGTCCCCGCCCAGCACTGCAAACAGCGCTGGCAGTCGAGTTATGATGTCATGGGGAACAGTGTGGGCCGGTTGGCACAGCGAGTGCATCCTGGCAGGGGAACGTTCCGGTTCAGCTTTTAGAGAGGCGAGTGGCCAAGAGCTAAGCGCCAAGCGCCAGCTAAATATAGCAGCTACCACCTGACTGCAGCCTATACACGCACTCACTCTCTCAGTCACACGTGGGGCAGCATGCAGATACAGAGTCATGAGAAATAAATAGCAGTATGGACTGTGATACACTGCTGAAATACTACATGAGTGTAGATGCATGCTGACTGCTCCATCAGCACTGGGAATACTAGGGTTTTGTGCTAAACATTTATATTTCACCACTGTAATCTGAGGCTCCAGAGCCGAGCCATCTCGCTGCTCCGATTCCCACGTCCTGATCTTTCAGAGGAGTCATCAAACTGAGCTCCTGACGCTCCACGGTCATTAATGATCCAATGGCAACCTTCTAAAGAGCCACCTTCTGTCCTCATGCGGAGTATGTCTGCTTGGGAAGCGGATGTGAGCCCTGAGACTGGGAGTTTGAGGCCTAGCTACACCATTACTGACTATGCTTTGAGGACTGCATTGGCAAAGGCAACAGCTGGCCCAGGCTTGCCAGGGGAAGGTGAAGGGTAAAGCCAGCTGTCATGGGGAAAAGTCATCATTCTCTAGCTGCTGCGCCCAGACCTGCGGTGCATGAGCCGAGTACGTGCTCACTTCATCATCCACCGATGACATAGGCAGCGTGTAATAGGTGACGCATCTGTAGTGTGGACAGAAGTGAGCTCTTGCCGTCACGTGAACCTGAGGGAACATGTGTCATGGCCGCCTCCCCCGAGCCAGTAGGATGCTGGCTGCTGCATCAAACCAGAATGAGCTCAGGAAGGGAGAGAGGGGGAAACATCAAAAGCTCCCAAAAAAGACCCTCCTTGGCTCAATTAACCAAATATCTGCACACACCAATTGCTTATTCACTCATTGATTAGAAACTGAAGAGTAAAACATCAACAACAACATCAGCCTTCAGCTGTCATGTGCTTATCCAATAAATTGAGATAAAAAAGAATAAAATATCAGAATATTAAATGACTGTAAATGAACACATAGTACAATAATTAAGAGCAGAAGTTGACATGAAAGGGATAAGGCCCTCCAGTGACAGGGTTCCCCAGTCCTGGTATACAGGATGCTCAGATGTGCTTGAGCGAGAGATAGAGAGAAAGAGTGAGAGAGAAAGAGAGAGAGAGAGAGAGAGAGAGAAATTCCCTCTCGCTCTCAGGCAGTGATTCCAAATGGGGCCACACATTAATAACACATGACTGTCTGAACTGAGAACCTCAAAGAGCGCAGAGAGGAGAGATGCTGTCTCTCGCTGTATCTCTCTCAACCCCCTCCCCCACCCCACTATTTTTGCAGCTATCTCTCATCACGACACAGCCTTTTTCTCTGTAGCTCTATTGCTCAGTTACAACCCCCATCCTCCTTTCTTTCTTTCTTGATCTTTCTTTCCCTCTCTCTTTTCCTCCTCTATCCAGTGCTACTTAATCTGCTGACAGAACTCATCCTGAAAAATAGTCTGTAATTAACCTTCTTAAATCCTTCGTTTAGTTTTAGAAACCTACATTAAATTAGTCACCATTCACTAAATCTGAGTAGGTCACATGTCCTGATTTTTACTCCTGACTTCTGTTTCATACCAAGACTCAGTGTCATTTCTGTGCGTCGACTTGCTTCATTGGCATGAAATACATGCATGAACATTGCCACAGCACACAGAAAGAATTTAAAATATTATCTTTATTATAACGATTATGATGTCATTATTATGACATTCCAGGCATTTAGCAGAGGAAAGAAATCCAAAGAAATGAACAGCATGAAGACAACAGCATAGATCAGTGTTGAAATACAAAAATAGCACCCCCTAGAGGAGGGAGGTATAGTCCCAGATACCTGAAATGTTGTGATTTTGAGAGGGAGATTATTATTATTAACAATAACAAATATAGTAACTGTAACAACATATCCTCTGGTTTCCTTGGTGAACATTCAACGCTGTCGGTGAGTTTGAGAATGTGTCAAAAAACCATCGACCGTTGATTGTACACTGAGAACAACCACTGTCATCTGCAATACCACTGTGATACACAATACCCACATCCTGAATGGAAGAGCACACAGGGTCCCGGAACACCGAGCCCTGAACCTGGGCTGACCCAGCCTCTCTGCCCGGGAACCTGGGCTGAGCAGTACTGGCTGCGATAAACATTCATTGCTGTCGGTGGGTTTCTCCTGCGAACAGCTCACTGATCAATGAATGCACACTGCGGTCCAAACACCTCAAGGCCTTCACCCAATCCTCGGCTCATTGAACCCTCACTGAACTGCCGACGAACCTTCACTGAACCCTTGGCTCTTCGAACCCTCACTGAACGACCAACGAACCTTCACTGAACCTTCACTAAACGGACCACCGTGGAACAGGGAGTGCCAGTTTACAAGAAGACCTGCCAGCACACAATTCAGGTGATTGGAAGATTTGTCAGACCTGACAATCATGTCTGTCTGCTTCTGTATGTTTTAGCTGGGGTTGTGCTCAGACTACGACTGTTTCTGTGCGTTCCTACTAATTGAACATGGCAAAATGATCTGCATTCTTCACAATGCAACAAAGACTGTATGTGTTACTTATTTGTCTGTGTCTTTAACATGGTTCATCTGTGTGGATTTTGGCTGCATTCAGGATTCACTAAGGAAACATCACTACACATACAGGTAGAGCTGCTCAAGCATCCCAATTCCCAACCAATATATCTACTTGCTACCTCTGGCTGAGGTGTATTCCCACTCATCTGACTATTACTATAGCAGACTACAACAGATCAGGCGCACTGCTGCTAATGCTACTGCAACTGCCACTTTTGGCTAGGGGTTACCGGTACTAAAACAGGTGTGACGGCCAATTTTGGCTCAGGTGCATTCCTTCCCACACAGCTGTTACTACAGCATACAGATCAGGTGCATCCCTGCGCTCAGTCTCAGGAACAAAGGAGAGATTTTCATTCTCAGAGCAGACATCTTTCACAAGGGGCCTCCCGGGTCACAAAACTACAGGCCAGAGTGAAAGTGGAGGGGCCTTTTAAAATGTGCTTCACACTCCTTTCACCCCGACACTGGAAGGTCATTCTGAGTGTTATTTTGAGCATGCTAAGCTTAGGTACAGAGACTCACAGAGCCAGTACGGATGCCCACAACCTGCAGTGCTTCTGTAGAGTGTGGGAATACTGAATTACTACATATTGCTCAATTTACTGCAATGGTTACAGCAGACAGACGGTTTACACACATACACACACACACACACACACACAGGCAGCTCAAGGTGGGTTCACAGAAAGGGTATAGCACTCGGGAGACCCCCAGATTCTCTGCATTTATCTTTCTCTCTCTGCCCCCTCAGTTCCATCTCACTCTTCCCTTCCATCTTTTCATGCTGTCATTCCCTATCACAGAAGTTCTCATCCTCTCCTCTGTGCATCTTTTTTTATCACTATGTCCATACCTCTCTCCTACTCTCAAACTCTCCCTGTCTCATGCTTCAGTGAATGCATTTGCATGTCTCTCTTGGAGTATGTGTTTGCACATGTGTGTTTATGTGTGTATGCATATTTGAGTGTATTTGTGTATGTATGAATGTATATATATTTGTATGTGTTTATCTGAGCACCAAGCTTCACAGAATCACAGGATTTCTGCTGTGTTTTGCATCACTGTTCACACTCTTCCTACCATCTGCACTTCAAAGCTCACCTTTTTACTCACTGATATTCAGGAAATGAACTACAGACACAGAGCATCAGCACTCAGTCACAAAACTTCAATTATGGACAGAATCTTAACATCAGCCATGTCCAGTTCTAAGAAATATCAAGTTTGCTTCCGTTAACAATAATTTACTGCCAAATCAATAGAAAAATGGCATGCCCCAAAAGGCTGTAATGACACATTACAGCAATAACATTTGAAAAAGAATGGAGAAGTCTGTCTCTTATATGTTTTTTAATGAGTGCTAAGATTAACTTGTTTTTTTTACAGGAGCAAAGAATAATGACACTCTGCGGGATGCAAGAAGCTCCCGTGGCTGCCTTTTGATCTCTTTGTAGCGGGCGAGTGCGCGCGCGTGCCGCCTGTGACATACATCAGCACTGGCGCGCATTGAGCGGCCGGGCTGTTCCGCTGCGCACACGCTCTACCCCGTCTCCAGCGGGCGCCGTTATTGGGAGAGACAGGCGGGAACACGGCGACCCACTTCTGCCTGACCTGCGGACTTCTCGGATGTAAGATCCAATGGGAAGCACACGCAGAGGCGCATTTAGTAAAAGGGCAAATTGAAAAAAAAAAAAAAAAGGTCCGCGGAGATCATAAATAATGAAATCAGACAGACGGAGAAGGAAAAACACTGCACTGCTACGATGCCGGGAGCTTGGCCATAACAGCAGTTCTGTCGTGGCCTGGGATAGCTTTTCTCGTGAACAGAGCTTCCTACCGTTATATTCAACTTTTGTTTTACCGATGGCACCATTTAAACTGAAAACCCTTTTAACTGCAGCCAAAGTGACGTGAATTTATCGAAATAAAACAATAAAACTAGAACATTCTAGACTAAACTGCGTGTAGCAAGGTTTTGAAGGAAACTGGAGTTGTATAAATAAAACTCGTGATGTCGAAATGGCTGTCTGTCCTCATTAAAAATCATATTTTAGTCTCTGTACCGGACATTTCGGCGCAGGTGTGAGCCACACCAGCATTCCCGTCCCTGAGGTGACGATGACGTCACGCTCACCGTTTGCACCTTTGCGCGTTAAAATGGAAGCAGATACCAGAGAATGAGAAAGCTATTTATAAACCACGTTCCCACCAAGCAGCCTTTAATACTGCTCTCTGTGTCAACGGCATAGGTGAACACTCTGTTACATTTATTTTGTATTATTCTTCTTTTGTGTGTAACTGAATGTCATGGTTGCATCTTTCGGGCACATTTGTAAAGTTCAAACGGTTATATAAAACAAGTGTTACATAAGAGCTGCAGACGTTATCTGAAGAGGAGCAGCAGGGATATGCTCACACAGGGAGCTGTCAGAGCCCACCCGAGCCCATGGGAGGTGTGCGTGTGTGGGGGAGGATTCTGAGCTGCTCTGCCCCCCGAGCACAATGTCACAACCTTCATTTAGGGGACACGAATGTGACACACGCACACACACACATATGCTCACATACACACATATGCGCGCACACACACACACACACACACACACATATGCTCACATACACACATATGCGCACGCACACACACACACACACACACACACATATGCTCACATACACACATATGCGCGCACACACACACACACACACACACACATATGCTCACATACACACATATGCGCGCACACACACACACACACACACACATATATGCTCACATACACACATATGCGCACACGCACACACACATACACACACACACACACATATATGCTCACATACACACATATGCGCGCGCACACACACACACACACACACACACACATATGCTCACATACACACATATACGCACGTGCACACACACACACACACACACACATGTATGCTCACATACACACATATGCGCACACACACACACATATGCTCACATACACACATATGCGCGCGCGCACACACACACACACACACACACGTGCACACACACATATGCTCACATACATACACACACATGCACATGCATGCACACACACATGCGAATACACACATGCACACATACATACACATGCACACAGGCACGCACATACACACAGGTACAGAGAGCAAAGACACAGAAACAGACACACAGAGTGCGCTGTCACACAGAAGAATTTCAATCAGTGATGTCACCTCCGATGGTGCACTCTCACTGTCCACTATTAAACAATGGCCTTTGTCCAGAGTCAGGCGATTGTAAAGCAAAGAGAACAGATCTGATTTGTTAAATAAATAGAACAACCAACAGTCCCTTCACTGTGTCTCTTCTGCAACCTATCATTTTAACTGTATGCTCCTTCTGCAACATCAGTGATATCATCCTGGTTAATGTACAAATGCACAGGCATTTCCACATTGTCAAGTAAGTGCAATCAAACAATTAAGCGGTTCCAAGGCAAATCTAGATGGCAAATTAGAAATATTGTTCCGTAATGTCAGAACGGGACAAAAGCCTTCTATCATTTCCTGACTGCGGCCACGCCCTCTTTATGGAGAGGGGGCCATTAACATCCTACTTCAGCTAGACTTCCTCCCTGATTTTAATCAAAGAAATATTCATGAATCAGAATCAGAAAGTGGTGATGCGAGAGCTCAGAGCCAGATTGAATTGTCCAATTTAATGGCCCTCAGTAACTTTCCTATCAGGATAGCTATGTTGTGTCTGTAATTTAAGCAAGAGCATGTCAGGACTGGAGGGAAATTCTTCTTGGAGGAAGTCAGAAAATGGACATTGCTGAAACACTGATACTGATGTGTCAATGTTTGGACTTGGAGTAATGTGCAACACCTCTCAGACACCACAGGATGTGATACATACCTGAAAAATGCCAGGATGTGCGCTCATGTATAGAAAACTCCAGCTGCTGCCCCTCTGTGGCCATCAGGTGGCATGATGGGACACATCCATACCTTGATTACAGTTGCTGAAGCAAAAGGAGCTATTAACACTTTTAAATTAAATGTTTATAATTGTTAAATTATGCCACATAATCTCTAATGGGCAATGATTTTATGTCTCAATGTCGCAATACATAAGAAATGGATGTTCACGTTATAGAGGATTAATATTCCAATCTCAGAAGGGTTTTTAAGCCCTAGGGGCCATGATGTTTACAGGTATTTGTGGTTTCCTTTCAATCAGCAGCTAATTTAAATCTTGAAAACAAGGCGTATGGACTCTTCAGCCAAACAGTGACTCAAATTAAGCGTTTAAGTTCTGAAACACAGCAAAAACAAGCAGACAGCAAAGCCCTCCAAGGCAAATGGCACTCTCAGCCCATGATCTAGAGTGGTCGGACAAGCAGTGTCTTTTAACAAGGTTTTGAGCACTTCAGAAAATAAACATCAAATAAAACAATATTCATTGTTTCTAAACACTTCTAAAAGCCATAGGTCAAGCATTGTGATTTATTGAGTTTGACAGTCATCTTGCCCTTGCCTACTGAGAAAGAGACCATCTTGCGTCAGCAACTGTGAACTCAGAAACCGTTACGCTCCACTGGTGCACAAAATGTGGGGAAATGACATTACGTAATGGGTTCCTTTTATGTAACAGTACATGCAATATTCATAACTGGGGACTTACAGCGGGTAGCGGGACGGTGCAGTAGCCGAAGAGGGGAGCTCAGAACCGGTAGGATGAAGATTTGAGTCCTCTACGAGCTAGTGCAGTCCAAACTGTGATGGAATCTGTCTCTAGGTGACATTACAAGTTGAAGCGTTCCAAATCACGATTTCTCAGGAAGTCAACATCCGGATTAACGTCACCTTAACAGCAGGGGGCAAAACTTCAAGTAAGTAAAAAGTTTAAGATCCACAGTGTAAATGTTTGATGTTTAATAAAATGATTTTACCCCCATGATCATCGTGTTTCACCATTCACTATTAATGTTCGCGAACACACGTCAAACTCAGGTGATGATTGCTGACTATGATAAGCTGACTGGCTGAATCAAATTTTTTTGGCATGGGGCAGGAGAAAAAACCACTGCCCACACCAACCCCTCTCACATGAGACTGGACCACCCTGTGCAGCCTTCAAGAGAGGAGCTAAAAAGTCCTGATCAAGTCCGATGCAGGTGAAAAGAATCAGCAGTGTTTAAAAACTCTCCATAGTGAGGAGATGAGGTCCCCCAGGTGGTTCACAGACTAGTGGTGCCAGTCCATTGGGCAGCTCAGAAGCCCAAATCCTGGCCGCGGCGCTGAAGATGTGGCAGATCTAGACATCCTCTCTGGCAAGGAAACAGTGGGCTGTGCCTCAGTCAGAGGCCATGCTAGTCAGACTGATCACCCTCCAGAAGCCGCTGCTGCTTGCCTGGGCACCTGTTAGACATAGGACCTGTTAATGAGACATAGGACCTGCTAATGAGGCTCAGGACCTGCTCATGAGACATAGCACCTGGTCATGCTAACTGAGTGCTAAGGGTGGGAGTATTATCTGTCTAGACAAGGACATGCACATGCCCTTGAGTGCTGAAAAATTGTGAGTCTCGCAGGGCTGACTGGTCTGTTCTCATCAGTATATGTCTAAAAAAAGTAGTCCCCCCCAAGTGGAGGGGATGTGGCAGGCTCCAACATGAAATTTTAACAGGGTGTGTGGATGGATGCTGGGGGACCGGGGATCTCTCTCTGCCAGCTTCCGCTGGGCGTACGCAGGGCCCGGTCAGTCAGGGGAGCATCCTGGCACAGGTTGGATCCGGTGGCTCAGTTCCCTGGGTCTGTGGGCGGTGTCTGGCCAGGGCCAGCACCGCCTCCTCCACCTACAACGGACAGATGGAGTCTGACTCACTGACCTTTCAGCTTCCCTGCTCTCCTTAGCTTATTTTAGCAGCTCCCTCTCAGTCCTCTACTGTACACACACACACACACACACACACAGTCTCCATATTTATATATACACATGTATGTATGCATGTACACATAAACATTCACACAGTCTCCATATTTATACATACACATGTCTGCATGCATGTACACATGAACTCACACACACAAACACACAGTCTCCATATTTATAAATACATGAATGTATGCATGCATGCATGTACCCACACACATACATATGTAGACACATACATACATGGATGCACACACATTTATGTGCTCATACACAGTCACATGCATGCGCACACACACATGCACATACAGTAACATGCATGCATGCATGGTCAGACACATTAGAGCTTTGCTCTACAGTATTAACAATTTTTTTGTGTTTTTCAGAAAATGTATGTAACCAATAATAATAAAGAACTAACACTACTGAGACTGTTGACCAATAAGCTGTTGCTGAGGTAAACTGAGAGACAGACAAACAAGGCATTTTCCCACAGTGTGTCGGAGCTGTGACTTTTGGTTCCCAATTGGACCTGGGGCCCCTGCAGCTGACGGGGCCTGAAACACACAGTGACAGCATGACAGGCTGGCAATGGCCAGCCCCAAATCAACCCTGACACCTGACAACCCCTGTGAGATGATCACCTCACACGCACAGACCTCACCACATCCTCTCAACATAAGCTCTACAGCGGGGGGGGGGAGGGCGGGAGTCACGGCTAAAAATAGTCCAATCAGTCATCCTACAATTTCCATTTTATGTTAGGCTAGTGTGAGATCTGTTCAAACACAGCAAATTTTGGCAAAATGGGACACCCCATAGAAGCCCTACATGTTGAACGGCCTCTTTTACCGTGGCATAGGGAGAAAGAGAGAGCGCTTTCAGGAATGAGATCATATGAAGTGAAACCACACTGCGCCTGAAGCCACTACAGAAATACATGCCTATCACGGAACCAAAGAAGCAAACAAAGAAACAAAAGCGACAATCCAGCACCTCTGATGCCGTCTCATCAATCAGAAGCTCCTCTAGCGCCATCTAGTGGCTAAAAAGTAGACTAACTCCTGCTGAACGGTCTGTGCTTAAACATTCAAAGCAAGGCTCCGAATTGGAGGACACAGCAACGAACGGAAAGGCACTACCTCTGCTGGACAATACGTACCCACACTCCATAAAGTACTACATACATTTAAATCTCTGCGTGCCGATAGCCATATATCCATAAAAACAAATAAAAGAGTCAGGCATGTTATCATGCTAAAAACCTACACTGTGTCCGCATCGTATGGTGGCCTGAAAGAACAAGTAATCTCTAAGTAAAAAACAGTAATCTCTAAGTTTTATATAATTAGGTTAACACAACACACAACGATGAAATATTATTTTTTTTTTTTTTACCAAATAAGAAGCATTTCTCTGAAGAAAAAAAAATATGAGGAAAAGACTGTACGAAGCCAAAATCACACATTACAAAACTAAAAGTATGGAACTAACCTGGTGAAATAAATAAGTAAATGAAAAACTTACAACGACTACAACAAAAACTACAACAATTTTAACATCAACTTGAGCTGACTTGGGCAAAAGGCGTAATTCTGTGTCAGAAAAGAGACCCCTGACTTCTTTAACACCCACCTGTCAGTTATCACAGATTAAAGAAGAAGACAATACGGGGGGCAACCGTCATTTTTAGATGCCATTGAGGTGCGCCACAGGACCTCCACGCTACAGCTACCTATCGCGGCATGCTCGATCAAGTTTTATCCTCCGCCATTGATTTCACTAGTGTTTTCTCAGCTACATTTCCACAGTTAAACCTGTTACCTGCTGCGAAAAGTCGATAAATTTTGATTGCTTGAAAACAATGATATACCTTTTCATACAACTATATTTGTATGAAACACTGCGTGTTTGTCTCTTGAAAATTTTAATACTTGTGATTTAAGAATTACAGGCGACTGAGTAGGAAAGCGAGAGGCCATCCCATTTTCGTACTTTGTCAGATGAAAACGGTTTCTCTGACATATCAAGATTGTTTGACTGAGTGCATTACTACAGAATATTGATTTAAAGTCGGGCACCTGTACTCATTCAACACAGAGGGAGAGTTTCTGAAATCACAGTTGTAGTAACGGTCTTCTCTGTAAACCGAATGCTAGGACAACACAACCACCTGGTTCCTCAGAGGAAGCCTGAAAAGTGTTTTGAGCCCGCGTATTGATTTTATGCCTAGTTTTAAATCTGTCTGAACTTGAAAAAACCCTGATAGTTAGCCACACATTATCGTCCTATAACCGGTCCTATAATTTATAGTCCTATAAATATAATTTGTTTTTTTTTGTTTTTTTCTAGCATCGCCCCATCTATAGTGGTATCTAAAAATATATAGACAATCCAAAGTACTTTCTACTTTTTACTACAATTTTTTTTTACCACAACCAAATCATTATAGTAGCATGGTTGCAGTACAACGCAAAGATATTTTCTCTCATGAACTCAACCAAATGAACTTCCTTGTTCACTGGCTCGTGCGTTGTAGCAAGCTGTATTATCTGGATTCTGAGCTTTATCATACATATCTGCATCAGAGAGCAAAATATCCGAACTACCACATTTAACAAATAACACTTGTTCCCCACATAATTTTCCCTTTATTCATTTTTTACACATTAATAAAACATGAAATATCGTACCTCAAACCTAACATTTAAGGAAAATATTTTTATTATTAAATCTTTCTCAACATATTTTACAAAGATTAATATGTCTACTAAATGTGAAACCCATGTTTGAAATTTAAATCTTTAATTTATTTTAAAAATATTTCAAATATATAGTAAATATCTATAGCCTAATCTCTAAATTAATTTAATATACCTTATATGAAATGTCTACATTTATTTAACATTTACTAACTGCACAAATTGTAACTCAGCAATTAAGAAATTGTAATGAACATAAACACCCACCTATTCAAACTATTTAAGTTTTAAATATTTAAAAAATGACACATTCATTAAATACTGTTCTAAATGTCCAAATAACGACGTTTCTGGCAAAAACATTTATTTATGTGAAATATGTAAATTTAGGACAGTATGTAATATTTACAGCTGTCATTTCAAAACTGGCAAATATAAGAAACTGAAACTGCAAATGTTTGTAGCCTGGTACTGATAGCCTTTTCTCTTGATTGCATTTTACGCATAGAAACACGCAAAAAGAAAACAGACAAACACTGTTGTTTTGTCTGAAATAATTGTTCCTGGAATTGTCATCAGCGAACATATTAATCCATGAAATTACATCTGCATCTAAATTTGTAATTTTTTAAGTACATTTAAAAGAACAGAAAACAATGAGATAACACAACATCATCAGTGACAATTCAAGCCATTTTTATGCGCGCTTACATGTGCAAACTTGGGAGCCGATGAGACAGCAGACACTTTGATTGGTTTTTGCAGAAAGGGGCGTTTTTAATTATTAGCCAATGATTGTTCCGAAATTAATACAATAACGTATCAGAGGGGAGTCGCTAGATCCTTATATATATGTGTATTACAATAAAGGACAAGACGAAGCTATTGGGTCAGACAGTTTATATGAGTTACAAAACAATCGAAAATGAGAGAAATCGTGTATCTTCAAGTGGGACAATGTGGAAATCAGATCGGATCAAAGGTCAGTAACAAATTTGAATGCGCTCTCTTTTAGAGTTTTACATATAAAATATAACATAAAAACAACAACAATAAACAGATTCTGCACACTGTGATCTGACGTTGAACAGGACCTGTATTTTAGTTAGCAACAGGAAATACACAGCGAAAATACTATTACGGTTTTGTTTTTGATAAGGTTATACTTGGCGGCAAAGAGAGGAAAACAATTGTCTGTCTTCCAATTTTTCCAATAAATAATAAAATAATAATAATAATAATACACTTCATTAATTTCGAGCAGTTTATATACGCTCATGGCTAAAACAGTTTCCGTATAAAAAGAAAAAGTGAATAATAAAAATAACAAAACAGGATTATTTTATAATGTAATTAATACTACTGAAAATAAACTTTAAAATATGAGCTGTTTTCATTGCTTGTTCTCTCTTTTGGAATGGCAGTTCTGGGAGGTGATCAGTGATGAGCATGGTGTTGACTCTACTGGCTCCTATTATGGAGACAGTGACCTGCAGCTGGACAGAATCAACGTGTACTACAACGAGTCCTCAGGTGCTGGAACACTCTGACTGCAGCACACCTGTTTATGCTTTCCCAATGTAAACGTTTCACTGTGCAGACACTGAAATACACCCTCTCTGAAATAAGACATCATTTTCCCACCTCAGGTGGCAGGTACATCCCGCGTACGGTCCTGGTGGATCTGGAGCCTGGTATAATGGACTCAGTGAGGTCTGGACCTTTTGGGCAGGTCTTCAGACCAGATAACTTTGTCTTTGGTAAGTGCAGATTTCTGTGGAATTATGATGGAGAGACGGCTGAATGACAGAGATTCCATGAATTCCACAGATGGAGCAGATCTGCTTCAGGCTGGAAACTGGGTTGCTATGCAACAATAAAGGCATCATGGCTGCTGGTTAGATGTCTCCTAAAGGCAATACTGTCAATGGGAAAAAATACACATATGGGTCTTTGCATTTGTGGATGGGAGACTTTTGAGAGACATCCAAAGTAAGAATATTCTGAACATATCTGTCATTAATTTCAGAAAAAGAGTGTTGAATGATAAGTCCAGTAGTGGTCTTTCCAACAAATTTTATTTTGGTTGTCTCTATCAAGTGTTTTGCGGTATGCCATTTTTCCACTTAAACTCATCACGTTTGTCAAAAAAACTGGCTGCTTTAATGACCTTCCTTAATGCAAACTATTATGTTTTCAGTTGGATTTTATCGTTAACCAAAAGTATAAATGATCTTGATACACTGATTGCATATACAGGTCAGAGTGGTGCTGGAAACAACTGGGCAAAGGGCCACTACACTGAGGGGGCTGAACTGGTGGATTCAGCCCTGGATGTGGTGAGGAAGGAGGCTGAGAGCTGTGACTGCCTGCAGGGCTTCCAGCTCACCCACTCTCTGGGTGGGGGCACAGGCTCCGGCATGGGTACCCTGCTGATCAGCAAGATCCGAGAAGAGTACCCTGACCGCATCATGAACACGTTCAGTGTGGTGCCCTCTCCCAAAGTGTCAGACACAGTAGTCGAGCCCTACAACGCCACCCTGTCTGTACATCAGCTGGTGGAGAACACTGATGAAACGTACTGCATTGACAATGAAGCTCTGTATGATATCTGCTTCCGTACACTCAAGCTCACCACACCATCATATGGAGATCTCAACCACCTGGTGTCTGCCACAATGAGCGGAGTCACCACCTGCCTGCGTTTCCCTGGCCAGCTGAATGCAGATCTGCGCAAGCTTGCCGTCAACATGGTTCCATTCCCCCGTCTGCATTTCTTCATGTCAGGGTTCGCACCCCTCACCAGCAGGGGGAGCCAGCAGTACAGAGCCCTGACAGTACCTGAGCTCACCCAACAGATGTTCGATGCCAAGAACATGATGGCTGCCTGTGATCCACGCCGTGGCCGCTACCTCACTGCCGCTGGCATTTTCCGTGGGCGTATGTCCATGAGAGAAGTTGATGAGCAGATGTTGAATGTCCAGAACAAGAGCAATAGTCACTTTGTGGAATGGATCCCAAACAATATCAAGACCGCTGTGTGTGACATCCCACCTCGTGGCCTCAAGATGGCTGCCACCTTCATCGGAAACAACACGGCCATCCAGGAGCCGTTCAAGCGCATCTCCGAGCAGTTCACTGCCATGTTCAGGCGCAAGGCCTTCCTGCACTGGTACACCGGAGAGGGCATGGATGAGATGGAGTTCACAGAGGCAGAGAGCAACATGAATGACCTGGTGTCTGAGTACCAGCAGTACCAGGATGCCACTGCAGAAGAGGAGGGCAAGTTTGAGGAGGAGGGAGAAGAGGAGCTGGCTTAAAATCTGCACTGCTCAGTGTCACTTGCCTATTAAAACATCCTTAGTTTCCTTGTTTTTTATTTTTTTTTTTTTACATACTCTATATAGCTTTAATATTAGATCAGGATTCAATTATTATCAGAAATTAGACAATGGTAAAGTACTCTTCAGTGGGATAGTCTATAATAAATACTGTACAAACAAGATAAAAGGATAAATATGCTGTTACCATGTTCAGTGAAATTAATAAAAAGGCATCCCCATGTATTAGCACAAAACTTTCTAGTTTTCATTTTTATGTAGGATTTGTTTCAACTTGCTTTGGTATTTTCAGCAGTACCTTATCTACTTCAGCAGATGGTGCTGTAGGCTACAGTTAATGGTAGTTTGATGTTTCTGCACTCCAGTCAGAAAATATATCTGACCGTTATCAGTTCATCAACCCAAGTTTCTGAGTGTGCATTATGTTTCCTACCCTTTTCTTTTGGGACACTAATGTTGATTGTAACAAGCAGTCAATAATGTAGGTACAAGTTTTTGTTTATATAAGTCAGAATAAATAAAATATGATCACAAATATTATGCATTGTTTTGATTTATTCATGTCTTCATAGTTTTTTTTTAATTTAACAACAGCTATAAAATTGTAAATAATGATCTGCAACAATAACAGAGACTTACAAGAACATTTTTCAGCATAGTCCCCTGCTTTCTCAGTGCATTTGGTTGGGCATTGAGCTTCTTTACGCAGCCAGGGTTTTTTCCACTGAAAGAGGAGCCCCACATGCAAACCTCTTCTTGCTTTTTGGTCCATGGCAAATGGACTGCCTCTTAAAAGGTGAATGAGAGAAACAAACAGTGACATTCTGAGGATGTAAAATCAGAACTATATGGAGGATGCTCCAATACCCCAGGGTTCAGCCGGACAGTGTGCATACCAGTGTGAGGGCTGGCCGTTGTCATGCAACAGAAAAACCCCTTCCCACAGCAGGCCCTGGTGTTTGGTTGGAATTACAGGTTTCAGCTTGTCACACAGCATCTCACATTAACAACCTTTTTAGTGTTGTACCCCTATCCTGATAATGTTGCCATATTGACCCTAGTGAAAAAAAATGTCTTATATAGTTATTCTTATTCTTTGCCTATTATTATTATACTGTTTGTACATTAAATTAGCCATTTCTTTCTTTTGTTTTTGCATAACACTGAGTTCTATTGGTGCACAGATGTTTAATTCATTCCTTGCACAAGATCAGCAATGAAGCTATTCAGTTCCTGCGTGTGAGCTTTAATGTTCAGATGAAACGAACGTTGCCAGAAAGGACTTGGCGAGGGCGTTCCATGCTCGTGCTTTGGGGACACGTTGGGGCGTTTTTAGTGCAGCGGTCCAGCTGATGTTGGGAAACGCTCCTCCCTCCAGAGGAATGAGACAGTGCGCTCGCACAGAGCACTGCACTGCTCTCCCAGCGTTTCTGTGAGCGCGTAGTGTGGAGCGGAATGCTTCTCGCAATGGAGGTGTAATCGTCAAGGGCTTTTTCTTCCACATTCATTCAGATACTAGGACACAGCTATACTTCTTTGGTTTGCACGCATTTTGCCTTGTTTTGTTTCTGCAAGAAGACCCGCTCTTCGCCGGTGGGTTAATTACATATCCTGAAGAGATGAGGGGACTCAAGAGCATCATCGCCTGCGTTATACTGCTGTCTAATTACATCGACGCTCAAAACAAGGTACGGCAGCGGTAGCACTTGATGTCAAAATAATTTCCTCAACACTTTTTCCTTCGGCACATGCGCGCTTGAATCTTCAACCACTAAAATCTTCCATCAGTGAATAGTCGTCAATGGTAGGGCGCGTGCTGCATGACCTACAGTAGAAACTTGCGGAGATAAAAAGAGAAATTCACAGGCTACTGTTGACAGTATTTCTTAAGGCATACAGCCAACAAGGTTGCAAATATGCACATTTTGTGTATTAGATGTTATTTAGGCATTTACTATTTGACTATAAGGATGTGAATGAATGTCAATGGCACGCGCGCACCTTTTCTGATGATTGCCAAATGGTTTTTAATGATCTGGTGAGATTTTGTCTTTCATTGAAAAATGCAGAATACACCATAAGCAGAAATTATCTCCAGATTAATATTAACACATAATAACTTTAACAACAAACACCGGGCAGTGGCTTAAAATTAATTAACATGTATCTTTGAAAACTGCAAGTTTTTTCTGTCTTAAGAAATTTCGGTCAGGAAACTTGGATAATTGTTGAACTGCTTTGGATTAAAAAACAACTAGCCAATACGAGCGAAGTGTAAGGACAGATGTGGATTGAATGCAGCCAAGTGTCTTTTCGCAGCTCCAAAATAAATTTGGACGTGTCACAGGCCAGCGATATGAAGTTTGTCCTTGTCCGGCACACGGGAGTATATGTCAAATAGTGTTTATATGAATGGTAGGGAGGCGCGACTGGAGGGCGGGTCGGGCTTAGTGAGCCCCATCGAGTACAAAATCTAGCAGCAGGTGGCCAATCTACTGAGTAAACACCGGGCTTGCGCGCGCTAATGGCTGGCGGGAGTCCAGGGCCCCGGTCTGACAGCAAAACGGCAGCAACCCAACGCTACCCAGGAAAACGACCGTGTAATTAACCCAAAGCGTGTATATTACAATTTTAATGACTTTATCTGCATTCACGCTGTGTAAGAATTTTTTTCTGTAGTCATAGTCAAAAGGGCTATACATTGTACATGAGTAGCAGAGGGTACTTGTCTTGAAATCCATATGTAAAGTAATGTGAATTACCTAATATCCCTTTTGAAATAAAATAATGAAATGATAATACTAATAGTTATAATTAAGGTGTCACAGCAATGAAACTCTTCTTTCCTCCTAAATGTTGTTATGATAAGAATCTTGTTCTCATGAAACTTTCAAAGATCTCCTGGCAAGATTTCAATCATAACATTCTTCTCAAACTGTTGGATGTCTGATCTGGTATGTTAGTTAATGCTCCGGGAACGTGCCCTGTTACCCCTGGGTCAGAGCTTGGGGTAACGGAATTCTATCTCTGCGCTTCAGAGTCAGATTCGGTAAAACGGTTGGTTACCCTAGAATAAAACGAAGGAAAAAAGGAGAAGAATCAAAAAGAATCGACGCAGAAATGTCATGACTGATCAGGATACATCGTCCTCAAAGGGGCATAGTCCTCCGGAATGTAACACTAATGAGATAACACTGCGCATCACGTGGATGCCTGAGTTCTGTTAAGCGGTTTTTCCCCTCACAGAATTAACCCTTCAAGCTCTTCACACTTCAAAAAACCGTTGGAATTTTCGGGTTGTCATTACCAATAATGCGGGGCCCGCGGCATGTCGGACAGCTTTTTATCTCTCATTCCAGTCCAGGACAGAGTATAGGACATAGCTATTCTTTCAGTTTCGATGATATACCCTTTTCCAGGTCAACATTACTTATATCTTTGCGTAAAAACGATAATCCCATCGTTGTGCTTGTTCATTGTCTAAAATGAGTCCACATGTTGTCTTGGGAGGCGCACAGCTAGCATCTCACAAGCAGAAATGTAAGTGTTGTTGGTTGCTCTTACATTAGCGTAATTTGTAAATGTGGAGAAAGCAAGAAATAAACAAAGTTTTCTCTCCTCAGCGAGAGAAAATATAAACTAACATTCTGTTTGGTCATGTTATGTGACATGCCTCAGATTCAGTTTTAAGTCATTTCATATTTCATCATTAGAGAATTTATTTTGGATAATAAGTTGACCCTGGTTGGTGGAATGTGGACCATTTTCCACAAGCAAGCCTTCCAAACACATAGTTTGAAGCTGTAAGATAAAGTGGCTTGATTAAGATTAAAAATCGCCACAGGATCAGTTTCTTGTCAAGCATGCTTGCTACCGATTTCCTTCAAAATTACACGGTGCTTGGTGATTTACAAACATACCAGCAACAGCCTCTGCAGCAGAAGGTCACAGCTGATCTGTCCCGGAATTTCAGGCCAACTTCTGCTCATACTCATTCAATTATCCCCATTTTTTGTTCAATCTTAAAGCCATAGCTGTAGAGGGGACACACGAAAACATTTTTCAAAAAGTTTTCAAGATGGAGAGATACAGTACTGGCGTAGGCCTATACAGCTATTTGGAAACCTTGGTCAAGAGAAAGTGAAACGAGGTTGTACACTGACAATCACAAAATGGAGCCGCGTGGACTTTGACATTAAAGTGTCAGACTGGTCAGACTCTTCATGCTGTAAGTAACTAAGGCCATCAATCGTGGAACAGCTCAGTAATTATTCAGCTGTTCTTGGAGGAAATCCTAAACCAGCACCACTCAGTGAATATCTGAGTATCCGACACCCAGAAAAAACAAACACTTGGAACCACAGTGTAGGGACCTTTGGCTTCTAAGATGTTTTAAGCCCCCCTAATTAAAGATTTTAGCTGAGGAGAGTGCAAGAATATGGGTGAGGAGCCAAGGTTAAAATTCAGAGGTGATTCGTTTAACTCCTGCGTAAGGCACTGCCATTGTAGCATCGAATAAGGTACCCTTCCTGAATGTCTTCAGTGGATACCCAACTGTATAAAAATGAACAAAAAAAGTCAGTAAATTGGTCTTGATAGTACCCAGTTTTTTTTGAAAGAGCACCGGTGAAGGGTAAATTCATATTCTTTAATAACAGCAAAGAGCACTGATTCACATTGTCCTCACTGCCACCATGGCCGCCCTCTCTCAAAGGCCTGTGGGAACACCGGTGTTATGGGCGAGGGAGGACAGATTTGTGGGCGTTCTCATCGCACAGAGGCCCATTTCCTGGGCACTTCTGACCACCACTGCACCTCCATCAATCTCTGTTTATTTTTTTTAAAAGTTGTTACAGAAGAGAATAATCCCTCCCTGTGGACTGGGACACAACTTTTGAGCAGATTATGGCAGTGGTTCTCAAACTGTGAGGTCTTTAGATAAATCTAAAAAAAACACATACATGTAGCTAGTGTACTGTTTATCATACACTTTCCAATGACATTCTCACCAGCTAAAGTAAAACTGTGCTTGTTCAACGCAGTTGTTTTAACTTGCAACAAAAATGTTATTCCATGTTAAAACATACATTCAAGTCAGCATTTTGAATAAAGGACTGGAGCACAACAACATTTTCTCATGAAGCTGGTTCTGAGTACAGTGAGTTTGGCAACCTCTGCATAATGGTGCCTGTGGCAAAGCATCATGGGTACTCACTCCACAATATCACAGTACAAATCACACAGCATTATAGGAACACATTGCAATGCTTCATGTGGGGAACTGAAAATGTAAATTGATTTACAAAGTTGCACTACATTTTCATTTTAAATATTTAGCAGAAGCACATATCCAGAGCGACTTTTGCACAGCTTATGTTTTTACGCTACCCATCTATACAGCTGGATATTTACCGAAGCGTTTTAAGTTAAGTGCCTGACTCAAGGGTACAATGGCAGTACCCTACCTGGGAATCAATCCTGCAACCTCTGATAACATTGTACAGGGGACTGGGCTTGTGCATAACACACTAAATGAATGCTAAATGATGCAACTTTTAAGTGAGGAATAAAGTAGGTTATGATGTTTGTGTTTTTGCTTCTTTTGGTTCAGGTTTTGATATTCTGGAACTATGTTGGTGAACTTCATTCTATGTTTTGTGCCCTCAGCATAAACTCCAAATCTACCTGTACTAATTTAAAGAGCCCACCACAGGTGATCTTGCTTGATGACAATTTGAGGGTTAATTTGCTTTTGATCTTTGATTGTGAATATTTCCATATTTGAAAAAAGAAATCGTGGCATTACTTCAGAGAAATTTTTAGAATATTTCACTTTGTATTTGGGTTCCCCTAGCATTGGCCCAATGTTCGGGGTCAGGGAAGTTTGGGTGGTGGGGTGGGGGGGGGGGAGCTAGCTCTGTGGGGTTACCATGGAGAGGTCAGCTAAAGTCCAGACACGGAGACAGCAGGAGGGAGAGGGAAGGAAAGAGGGAGACAGAGACTGTGAGGAAGACATCACAAGAGAAAAATACAGACATAATTTGAAGACAGAGAAAGAAAAGATGGAGAGTGAGAATGACAGAAAGGGAGAGGGGGAAGGGAGACAGACAGAGAGAGAGAAAGAGAAAGAGGGAGAAACTTGATGAACTCAGGTGATGATTTGGGCTAAAGCGTGGTATCTTGGCATGGATGAGCTGGTCTCAGTACCAGCGGGCTAAAGGAGATGGAGGAGTCACACTTGTTTTGTGTGTGTGTGTGTGTGTGTGTGTGTGTGTGTGAGAGAGGTTTTGTGTGTATGTGGTTTTGCGAGTGTGTGTTTGTGTGTAGCTGGCCCTTCTCATTCAAGTTTACTAATTGGCTAACCACCTAGTCAACGAGTGGCTATCTAGTTAGCCTTAATGCCAGGGGTGGCCAGTCCTTGTCCAGGAAAGCTATGTGCTTTTCTGTTTTTTGTTTTTACCTTAAAATCAGAAACCAATTAATGCCCAAGAAAGCAGGTGAGCTGACGTAGGTGTGTCATTAACTGTACTACTTGGTCAATTAAGTGCTGAGTAACACAAAAAAGCAGCACACCCTATTGGTGTAGGGACCCAAGGTTGGATATACCTGCCATAGAAGTACTGACTTAGAGCAGTCAGATTTTATAATTCTGCCTCTTAAAAAAAAAAAAAAAAAAAAAAAACATAACAAAAAAACCTTTTAGAGCGAGGAAATGTGACCCAGCCACAGCTATCAAGCAGTTCTGAGCAGGAAATCTGTTTCAACATGAGAAGCGCTGTTGTTTTTGGTTTCTGGTCCTCGTCTGTGGAGCTAATGCATTAGCATTCGGGATGCTGTCTGTAAAATATGCACCTCTGCGAGGATCCACAGCTTTGATAAGGAGCAGAAAATAAAAGCCGAGGCGGCATGGCCCTGTGGCGAACGAGGAGAAAAGCTCAGTTCCACTGAGTCCTGTTTCAGTCCATCAACATACATACATTTGCATTTGTGAAGCATTAAAAAAGTATTATTCTTATTAGGGGTCCAAGGTGCTGTAACCCTATTGTATTTGTTTTTCTTCTTGTTGTTGTTCTCTGTCTTTTAACTGTTTAGCTATTGACCGTGAAAGAGTCTCTAATGTATAACTCTGTACATGTAATTATAACACCAGTTTAGCACCTGTATAAAGCCCTGTAAAAGGGTTTCAGTGGCCTTGATCAGGGCACCCAAACCCCACTGGCCCCTGTGAAACATCCCACTGTGTGAAATGGATCATGTGTAAAATATATAACATGTAAAATATGAGCTGTGCTAATCAGCCATGCTAAGGCTAAGCTCTGCACAGACTCTGCAAATAACACCATTATAATGGACACTGCCACTACGGCCATGCAGCCAACGAGGAGGTAAAATTACATTCAAGAAATAAGATAAATAGCCTGATACAATAATAATTAAACAATTTATAAATAATTAAACAAGTAGATGGAAAAAAAATATGAATAACAGTAGGAACCGCAATCATCAAATGTCTTTTTTGTTGCACAAGTGGTTTGTAGTCATAACAATTTGGTAGCCTCTCCATTATATTAACCTTGCTGTGTTGGCCTTTACCATATAGACACTTTTGCTTTTACTGCTTAGCCAGTTTAGTTTTTACTCTATAGAGACATTTGCCTTAATTATCAACCGCTTTAGCCGTAACTGCAAAGCTGCAAAGGCAAGCATTGGTTTTTATTAGTTTTTGGCTAAGCAGAGTTTCTGTTCATCCCTGGAGTTCCATTCATTCTGAATGAACCTTTGTGGACCCTTTTTTTATGGACTAATCAAATCTTAAACCAGACACTGCAGAAAGCTGTCTCAGTCAAGTTCAAAGACATTTCTCCAGGCAAAAAAAAAAAAAAAGAATGACCAACCTTTTTTAGGACGTCATTTTTAGGACGAACTGTCCCTCAACTCTTGAGCGCCGCCTCTCTGTCCCGCTAGAGAGGGTGTTACCTTAGCGCCCAGGGATTGGGGCAGGTTTGAGCTGAGGGTCAGGATCTGTGTATGGGGATGAAGGTAATTACTGGAATTGTTTAGCCTGGAGTTTTGGAAGGGGGTTGGGGTGAATTGGCTGATTCCAGAGCAGTGGGAGGTCACACCACTTTCATCTTTTGTAGAATCACAGAATGACCTAGTTGCCCTGTTTCAATGATCGTTTTTAGACCACTTATGCTCTTCCCCCTTGCTCACTTTCTGTAAATCTCTCATTTTTTCTCCTCCTAACACTCAAACTCACACTCTCTTGCCCTTGAAAATCACCCCCTCTCACATAAAAATCCCCCGCTTTGATTTAGTTTTCAATTCTAATGAGATAAAGAGGTTTGTGCCGTCTTTGAGAGCAGTCTTTGAGCCCTGAACCCTTTTGTGAAGCAGCACAAGGAAAGAACGTTAGAGATAGAACAATCACTGCTTCTGTTTATCATGCAGTATCCCCATAGATGTTTTGTCTAAGAATAGATTGTGTACCAAATGGAGGAACATGAGTTCAAGGGTGTGAGACTTTTGGCAGTGGCAGGGATGTTGCAGGGGGTGGTTGACACCCACATGATCTTACCAAATTAGGCTGCAGACGGCATAAGCTGGAAACTTTTCGCCCGCTCTGAGATTTCGGAATGCTCTGAAGACAGTCGGGATGCTTCCGTTAACGGTGGCCAAGCCAAAATCCACGGGCGCTGTAACAGGGGATGGAAATGTGGAAACCTGCAGGTGTCTGGTAGTTCACAGGCAGAAAACCAGGAAGGAAAAACAGCAAGTGTTCAATCTTTCCGAGAAGAAAGAGTTGATTGAGAAAGATGCTGGATCTGTGCCAGGAAAGTGCAGACAGACATGATTATTGATGCAGTTAATTATAGGTCATGCGGTTAGCCATAAGCATTCAGCTCGCTATGGTGACAAACTTTATTACATAATGGAGCTCAAAGATATCACTTAGCACAGAAATGTCTGACACAGAATGAGGCATAACATCTGGAAAAGACAGGACAATGCAGTTATCTTGGTGGGGGATCTTGGCCTTTGGCTCTAAGGTCTAACCATACCTCTGATGTGACACTGAGGTTTGAAATGTACCAGTGTTACAGCCATTCATATGATTACTCATAGGATTCCCATGGGGAAATGTAACAGATTACAGTACACTGTATCCACATTAACTTCTATGTAAAATATGATAAATATCTTCTCTATCAATTTTTCATATAGCAACATCTGAAAATCACATGTAGTTGTATATATTTGCCCATATATATTGATATATATTGTGTGATGTTGCAGTGTCTATTCTGATGTTGATCATATATTTTGTGAGTGTATTTAGTTTCCATAAGACACAAACACACTCACGAACGCACACGTGCACACACACGCACGCGCACCCGCGCACACACACATGCACGCACGCGCACACACAAACACACACACACACACCTATTCCTAACTTCACCACAGACTGGCAACACAAGCTCATAGAATTCGCCATATTCAATAGATCCACAACTTATTCTGAGTTACAAACTCCTCAACGGTGTGTTGTTATAGTAGTGCTGGTAAAAGAACAATGAAAAATGACTCCGGGTGTAAATCTCTTGCCTCTTAGCAACAATTAACTGGCCCTCTACGAAACATTAACTATATTCAATATCAGTTTAATTCAGTTTTACTCATTTGATCAAATTGCAATTGTGTAGCACATTTTATACATAAATTCAAGATGATTCTCAATGAACAATGAAATCAAAAACAGAGGATAAAAAAAGGTATAAAAATTAAGAGTCCAGTTAAGTAGCAGAATGTGTACTTGTGGTGCAGGGGACAGACAGTGAGGTCTGTCTCAGGGTGCAGGCTGAGCTCAGACCCCTTTGGGACCGAATGTCTGAGTGAGAGAGATCTGACTCCAATCTGCTCCATGTGAGCTGCTCTTCAAAGGGGTGAAGCGCTCGTGGCTAACGTGCTAACATCACCCTTTAGCGCTCAACTCTAAAGGATATCCGAACCATATTCCACCTAAAAACAAATTTATTATGCTGTTTTAGGAGTGTAATCTGACAGGATGGGGCAGCAGAGCTCTGGATGGGGTCTTGCTGTGTGTAAGGACATGGGGCTGGTGCGGATGGCGCTTTCGTCCATAAATCTGTCCTTAAAATCCTGCTCTGGCCAGACTTACTTCCTGAATTCACACAGTAGTTAAGAAGATTAGTTCACAGACCTAACTGGAAAAGTAACACTCCCTCATTTGCTCGGTAAATTTGACTTTTCAATTCAGTTAAATTCAATCAGCTTTCTCGGTCAAGGAAAGCACACTGAATTGGCAAAGCAGAAAGGAAATACGATAAACAATAACAGAAAAAGGAAACAGTACTGACAGTACGTAAGGTGTTGATCAACCACAAAAATAACCATTAATAATTATAAAAAAGGTGAGTGCAAACCACCTATACTACTGCGGTGCTGTAGTCTCCCACTCACTGTATCCCTCTTTGTCTGTCGGGGGTCAGATTTTTGGGGAGACGGAGCCGGTGCGGATGACGTCCGAGGGCTCGGACTGCCGCTGTAAGTGCATAATGCGGCCGCTGACCCGGGACGCCTGTGCACGTCTGCGCAGTGGCAGCGTGCGCGTGGAGGACTTCTACACCGTGGAGACCGTCAGCTCCGGCTCTGACTGCAAGTGCTCCTGCACCGCCCCGCCCTCCTCCCTCAACCCTTGTGAGAATGAGTGGAAGATGGAGAAGCTGAAGAAGCAGGCGCCTGAGCTCATGAAGGTAACCGCCCTCCCTCCTCCCTCATGTTAATTACAATAACGACCCCTCGTCACTGTCATCTTAATTAGAAAAATACTTCCTCATCTCTCACCTTAATTAGATAAGCATCCCTCTTTACTTTCACCTTTACTGAATAGTGATGCCTCTTAACTTTCCCCTTAATTAGATTGCAACCACCCCACACTCACCATAATTAGAGAACAGCCATCTCAGTTCCCTTAACTGGATAACTGGATGACCTCCCGCTCTCTCACCTTAATTAGATAATGACCCTTTCCTACTCTCACCTTAGTTTGAGAAGACCCCTCTATACTCTTACATCATGGCCATCCAACACTACAGCCTGAAGGCTGCAAGTTCACCATTCACAGTTTCAGGGGTGAATTTTAAACTTTTAAACTTCGATTCGCCTCCTGAAAAACGAGCGTCCTTCCAGGATGTAGAGACAGACGGACAGACAGCGGAGCATGGCTTCCTCCTGGTGACAGATGCCAGGCGTGATCTCAGCCTCACTCATAAATCTGTTATACGGTCTGTGCAAGTCGCGCCGCCTGCCCCCGGTCCCCAACCCCCTTCCTCCTGACAGGAAATGCCGCAGCCATTACCGCTGTCACTTCTCTCAAACCAAACCCATTTCCCATCAGGCTCTGCAGTTCTGGACACCCAGCAAAATTAATTTTGCATTATTACTAAATGTTTTCATAGTTTGGTAGGAGATGAACAATAAACAGACATTTCAACTTCTAAATTCCAAGTTCCGAATTCAGAGTTCTGGGTTCTGAGTTCCAAGTTCCAAGTTCTCTTAACCACATTTAAGCTACCTTTAAACAATAAATGTATGGCCCCTATGTGAATATCAGCCCTACAATCGTCTTTTGTTTTATTTTTTTTTTATTTTGGTTTAACATTCACCATTGCCTTGGCTGCCCTGGTATGGGTATCACCTGATTGGCTGACCAAGCTGGTATGATCCAATTGAATCACCATAATGGAATCACCTGATTGGCTGACTGTGTTCCTATTGCAGCTGCAGACGATGGTGGACCTGCTGGAAGGGACTTTGTACAGTATGGACATGATGAAGGTGCACACCTACATCAACAAGGTCGTCTCGCAGATGAACAACCTGGAGGAGGTGAGAGAGAGAGAGAGAGAGAGAATGGATCATTACAGTATAGAGTTTGTAGTCATATTTAATGGGAGGTTAATAACCACCATTTAAAAAACGGCTGCATGTTGAAGATCTGGCTAGAGTGCGAGTTGTTGACAGGATTGAACTGTTTCAACCGTGCGGTTAGCACGGCGCACACAGCCAAAGTGTGTCTTTTATTGGCCTCATAATCAGAGTGCGGTTGTGATTCAGACCCAGCCAATGAGAAATAAACCGCGGAATAAACTCGGTCTGGCTGCGGGTGGAGCGTGGAGAACGAGCTGTGCATGCTGCTCTCACAAACCGCCAGCTCTTCCTTTAAACAAACTCCTAAGCAGCGCGTGACCAAACTGGCGGTTAGACCTGATTTTCTTGCACTGAAGCGTTGAAATGCTGAATGCTGATTTGGCTGAGATTCCAAACCCATCTTGCATTTTTTTTATTGTTCTACAAAGCCTACATAATTAATACAGGATTTTCCAGAAAAAGAAACTCTAAGTCTCAAAAAGAAAGTGATAGCCAAGAGGTAGCGTTAGAGATTCTGTAATACTTCGTGATCCTCTCCTGTTTTATCCTGTTCAGACCCCAGAAGGCAGGTGAGGTAAGTTAACTGTTTTCTCAGTTGCTTTAAATTGTTATGAAGTGTAAAATAGCAACAAAGTCCAGTATAACCTGCAGCTCTCCAGAACCAGGAGAGAGGACCGCTGCTGCACAGGTCTACTGAAAATAAGTAAGAATTAAGAATTAAAACATATCTGTGTACAATTCCTGCCCCCCACACCCACACCCTCACCCTCCTCACCAGACCATCAAGGTTAACCTGACCAGGGACAACGACTTTGTGAGGGACAGCATGGCCAGTCTGACCAATCAGCTGAAGAGGTACGAGAACTACTCTGACGTGATGCTGAGCATAAAGAAGGAGATCTCCAGCCTCAGCACGCAGCTCCTGCAGAAGGACAGCCCCGGGACGGAGAACAAGCTCCAGGTGAGCCCTGCAACCCTGCGGCGACACTTAGCTCCTGCGTTTCATTCTGCCCCTCTGCTTCTGAACTACTGGAGGTTCCTGGTTGCACTTGGTCACAACCCTTTGTGAATTATCAGAGGATGCATCAAATAGGAATGTTTCACTTTCTATGGTAGAAGGATAGCATATTCCATGTAAGGAATATGGAGCTGAGTATCTGGTGTGTCTATAGAATCTGTGGCAGAACTGTCAGGGTTATGAATACAGGGCTGAGTATCTGGTATGTCTATAGAATCTGTGGCAGAACTACCAATGTTAGAAACACTGAGCTGTGTATCTGGTATGTCTATAGAACCTGTGGTGGCAGTCACCTATTTTTGCCCTCAGTCATGCCACAGATAGTCTGTGTGCCAAACAGATTCTTAACATAGCATGAAATCTCAAGGGGGTCAATACAGCAGGGAGGCCAAACCCATTTCCCCTGTTGCCAGGAAACAGCAGTTGCAGGAAAGACAAAGGATGTCGCCAAGTTCCCCTCAAAAACCGCCCAGCCGGGAGCCAAGCCAGCAGCCAAACCAGCCAAGGAGAAGCCCGCAAAGCCCAGAAAAGAGGGCAGCAAGGCTGCCAAACCTGGCAAGGGGGTGGGGCATCAGCCGGGCGTCGTCAGGGGTATCACCTACTACAAGGCGGAGGATATGGAAGACGGTAAGGGGGTGAGGGCTGTGGGGTTGAGTCTACAAGATGGGGGTGGGGCCAGGGGGTTGAGGGAAACATTACCAAGGCCATGGAAGTAAGAACAGCAGTGGTATGTGCGTGGAGGGGGGGGAGGGTCCTAGAGATGGGGGGAGGGGAAGTGACAGCACATCCTGTCGACTTGGACTGCTATTGTAGCAGGATCCCTTAGCAAAAACATTATTGTCAGTGACTTAAAAATCCCAATAAGTATGTGAGTGTGTGTGCGTATGAGTGCAGCGTGGGCGTGACAACTCTGGTGTGTCAGTGCTGTGGCAGGTGGGTTAAATCCCAGCTGTGCCCTGGTTCCTCTGAGGGACCCAGCAGGGTGTGGAGCTAGGTCTGATGGTCCTCGGGTGACTCAGCACAACAAATGTGACCCAAAAATACTGAAGCTCCATGGGGCAGGCCCATCCTGAGAGGGCAGGGCTTAACGGCAACAACAAAAGCAATACTAATGATTTAACCAGCGTCCACATTCCACATATCACGTCCTGGAAGAGCTGCACATAAAACTATCAGGAGGACTGCCGTTTGACCTTAGCTAAATTTGGCAAACATGCTCAAGCTGTTTTTATACACTGTTACACTGTTTTGATCAACGTTCTACGTGGTTTGAGCTTTCTGTCGCTCTCTCTCTGTCATTCTTTTTCTTTCCTTCTGTCCGTCTTTCTCAAACTCTTTGAAAGTTCATGTTGCCATCATTTCTGTATAACCTAATTCAGGCCACTGCAGAAAAGCTCTTGTCCTCACAAGCCATGGAGATTAAATAGCAAACTCCCTGCAGTGTAGCCACCATTAGAAATACAACGAAAACATTTAAAGAGAGGAAGTTTTGCTTGGAGAATGGACCCCTGCTGTGTTGTTTTTGGAGAATAGACCCCTGCTGTGTTGTTTTTTCTTTTTTTGGGGGGGGATGTTTTTTCTTTGCCCATTTCTTGGACTCGGCTCACTGAATCCTCACACGGTATGTTCCACAACTGGATTTTAGTCAAGTCAGAGGTGAGAATCCAGAGTTTAATCTCCTGTCCAACACCCCCCCCCCCCCCCCCCCCCCCCCCCCCCCCCCCCGATTAAAGTTCAGGTCTGGTCGAACTTCCTGATTTAACCTGGAGAAATACTCATGAAATGGAAGTAGACTGGTTACATAAGAGTTCACTGAACTAGTCGGAAAAGTCATACCTCTTCAGTTCATCCAGAAACCTTATGAACAGGATAGCTACATCACATCTGCAATATAAGCAAGAGCATACATCACATGGCATTTTCATGGCGTAGTATAAATTGTCACACCACAGGATATAATATATTGTATATCCAAAAGAAAAGCAAATGAGAAGAATGTTAGGATGAGTTCTGCTTCATCAAGTGAAAAGAAATATCTTGCAATCCGGGCCAACGTAAACAAAACACACCTCAAAACTTTGCCTTTCTGCATTTGCCCCTGAGAAACATTGATTTAGTATAGTGAAATGTTCCAACACATACATTTCACACAAACAGGAGAACCAGAAAGATATGAAACCCAGAACTGCAAAAACATCAGCCGACGGAATGAGATGTACCAGCTAGAAATTAAACGTGACTCGCGGAGTAAAACGTTTCTTGTAGGAATCCGAAGCATGTTTTTCACCAGGGATACTCAGCCTCTTGGCTACTCAGGTGTCTAATATTTCATGTGTTCATTAAAATACTATTGATACCTCACTGCATGATGATGACACATAAATCAGGTATAGGGACAGGTAATCCTTGAAAGCCATAAGGTGTATAGGCCTTTTTCCCAACCCTGCACCTACACAATAAAGTGACCAGTGTTAACTTACCACTAACAGTATTTATATGGGTCCAACAGAGATCATTCGTTCTTAATCAGAATAAAACATACTCTTATCCGCTGTGTGCTTCAACTAATCAACAGCTCATCAGTACCATGTTTGAATCAGGGCTGTTAGTACTTGGTTAGGACAAAAACCTACATTCCCTGCAGGTCTGGAGTAGAAGGGTTCCCTACGGCTGAGACAGATAAATAACAAAAACAAAGTAAAAACAGCAACACGGAGAATGTGTTGGTCTTGGAGAAAAGGGGTTTCTTCCCTGCAGCTGTCAGAGACACATTCCAGTGCATGTGGGAGTGAAAGCTTAATCTGGGAGGGGGGGGGGGGGGGGGGGGGGGGGTGCGTATTTGGGTGCCAAGTTCCTGTCTTGTGATGGTTTGGGCAGATAAAGATCCTTGGCTGTGTCAGAGCTGCACGTGGTCGTCGTATTTCATACTGCATATCTGTGAGCTTGCTCAAGAGCGTAAACACACAAATGCACATTTTACAGTGTTTTCTACACTTTGACTCAATGGGGGGGTTTTCAGCTTTTTTTTGGGGGGGGGGGGGGGGGGGAGAGGTGGGGGATGTTTGTTTTAATTCCCATCTGGAAAGTAATCTCATGTGAAGTTCTTTGCGATTATAAATGGCATATTAGCATAGACTGAAAACAGGAAGATGTCTGTGTGGCGCTGGAGAGTGTGAATAAACTCTTGCATGTTTATCTGTCTGGCTTGCTGCACTGCAAGCTTTGCCTGACACAGATGGAGAAACAGATCTGGAATGCAGCCGAAGAGTTATTAGAACCGTAAATCAGCCACAGAGATGGAATTACCACATTCAGGCTTAGTCTTCCTTATTTGCTGGGAGGTGGTTAGAAACAAGCTAGGGGAGTTGGTGCCATGGAGATACAAGGTGATACCAATCACTGTCTTAATGGTTTGTTCTACGTTGAAAAACATAGCGCATGAAACTGCCTAACTCTGGGGATAGTCTCTGCTAATTAACCATTGGTCAGTTGGTTCTATTGTTTCTCAGTGGTCACTATTTCTACCAGTTACATTGCTTTATGTTTCCTACATGCTCCAATAGACATTGAGTGCCTGCTTTGGATGCTGGGAATAGGAGGTGGAGTGGAGATTATGATTGCCCTGTACAGCGCACGGTAGTTCCGAGGAATCAGGAATCTCCGTTAACACATCTCCTCCCCCCCCCACCCCCCCACCTCACAGAACACTCTGCCAAATCCAACGCTATCGAGAGCCAGATGGACGCGGAGACACTTCTAGGAGACACACCTGAGGAATCCCACACTGGCCTGGTTGCCACCACCACAGATGCCATGGAAACAACAGCAACGACCACACCAACAACCACAACACCTACAACTACCACCACCACCACCGCCGCCACCAGCACCACCACCATGATTACTACAGCTAAACCAGAGAGACCTGCGCCGACCTTTGTGTTAGTTTTGGACAACTCCGCAAACATCAGCCAGTTTCTCTCCAACCGAGCAGGTACGTGTTCTTTAAATAAAAATAAGCACAGATACATTCCCTCAAGTGAGGAACCTTCATTATCAGTACAGAACATTTGTTGCCACAGTACTGGAGCTTGGCCACACCCCTTTCATGAATTTGTACAAAATAAATCAAATTGGAACTTTTTGGCCTCAACAGCATGGAGGCTTAAATTTCAATCTTAAGAATTCAGACCTGAGTTTCTGGTTTGTGTATAGCATCTGTGCCTTGGCTCTGTTTGGCACCTGATTGGCTGGTTCCTGGCTAGGCGCATGATTGGTCAGTTCCCCCTCACAGAGAAAGATCCAGAGTGCGAGGGAACAATCGCCTCAGTGGAGGAGCCAGTGAAGCACCACAGCTATGGCCGCAACGAAGGTGCCTGGATGAAGGATCCTGTCGCCAAGGACAACAGGATCTATGTCACCAACTATTACTACGGCAACAACCTGGTGGAGTTCCGGAACCTGGACAACTTCAAGCAGGGTTGGGCATGCAGTTTTTATTCCTTTGTTGCTGTATTAATTCTAAAAAATAAGAAAAATGCCATTGATAAGTGCCTTTCCTCTCAATCCACACACTCATTTTCACACATGTTCAGAGAATGCAAACACACACACACACACACACACACACCAACAGTGGCAGCTGCACAGGCCAGTGGGAATAGAAACATCATTCTTTCTCCAATTTCATAATTAAATTTTTCATATTTGTACAGCAATGTTTCATACCCATGCGCTGTTTTGTTTAAAGTCAGAATTTTTTTAAACTGTGACAATTCTAGTAAATTACATTTACTGTTAGAGAGCAATGAAAATGCAGGGGCGAAAGTGGAAAAAAGGGCCATTGTGCAGCTATACTGTATAAACAATCAACCCTTCTTCTTCTGTCACTGGAGAATTATGAGTTGGGTCGCAGCCGTGGGGCGCCGGGTTGGCTGCTTTGAATTACATATGTTTACACTGCCTGTGTTTTTGAACATGGTTACGGGGGCTCAGCAAAACGGGGCTGAGGATTAATGCACAATTGCGGTTAGTTAGTGGAGGAAACATCTCTAAGCACTCTTTCCTGGTGCTGCTGTCTGCAGACTGTACCTCCCCATTGTTTCAACGCATGATATAAGTGCTTGTTAATCACTGTCGTTTACATCATTTTACTCTCAAAGCTCAAATCTGAAACATTAAAGTATCTTTTGATCATTTATACCGCTGAAATTAATTTTACTGTAGAAACTGAAGACAAGTACTTTGCTCAGGGGTTCCACAGCAGTGCTCAGTCTAGGATTTGAACCTGCAACCCCTGAATCAGACGGCCAGGCCTCACATTATGGCAGTACACTGACCCTTTGAAATGAAGCATTTTCTGTTCTTCTCTTTCTTTCCTTTTGTCCTGCCCCTTACTTACCTCTCTTTCATTTTCTCTCTCTCTCTTTATCCCCTCTCTCTCTTCTCTCCCTCTCTTCTTGCCCTTCCCTCTCTTTTCCACTTTCTGTCTTTCTCTCTCGTCCCTCTCTTTCCCTTTCTCTCTTCCCCTTCCTGTCTCTCTCGTTCATTCCTCTCTTTCCCTCTCTTCTACCCCTGCCACTCTCTGCAGGTAGGTGGAGTAACCTTTACAAGCTGCCATATAACTGGATCGGGACAGGTCATGTGGTCTATGCTGGCTCCTTCTACTACAACCGGGCCTTCACTAAGAACCTGATCCGCTACGACTTGAAGCAGCGCTACGTAGCAGCATGGGCCCAGCTGCCTGATGCTGTGTATGAGGACTCCACCCCCTGGAAGTGGCGTGGCCATTCGGACATCGACCTGGCAGTGGATGAGACTGGACTGTGGGTCATCTACCCAGCGGTGGACTATGACTACGGCCAGGGCGAGGTGATCGTCATAAGCCGTCTGGACCCCAGCGACCTGACGCCAAAGAAGGACAGCACCTGGAGGACCAGTCTCCATAGGAACACCTACGGCAACTGCTTCATCGTCTGTGGCGTTCTGTACGCGGTCAATTCATACAACCAGCATGAGGCCGAGGTTTCCTACGCCTTTGACACGCACACAGGCTCAGAGGCCGCCCCGTTCCTGACCTTCATCAACCCGTACGCCTTCAGCACCCAGATTGACTACAACCCCAAAGAGAAGCAGCTGTATGCCTGGGACAATGGCAACCAGCTCACCTACAATTTACAGTTTGTGGGGCGAGACTAGATCAACTATAGCAGGAGTGTCAGATTCCGGTCCTGGAGGGCCTCAGTGTCTGCAGGTTTAACTCCAGTCCTGGAGGGCCGCAGTGTCTGCAGGTTTAACTCCAGTCCTGGAGGGCCTCAGTGTCTGCAGGTTTAACTCCAGTCCTGGAGGGCTGCAGTGTCTGCAGGTTTAACTCCAGTTCAGGAGGGCCTCAGTGTCAGCATGCTTTTATTGGCCGTTCAGGCCTTGGAAACAAGATGTGTGAACTCTTTAGCTATTTGGTGCCTGAAATGAAAAAATGAAAGGTCGCCCAGGACAGCAGTCTGACACCCCAGTTTACAACAACATCCACTTTGTGGATCTGTGGATCTACCCACACGCACTTTGTAAAGAAAAGAATTTTGATTTTAAAAAAATCATTGCTTTTTTGAGATTCACATTTCTTTGTTACTTGATTTGTGTTTTACGTTTTTCTACATAAGAGTTTAGAATTGGTGTTGTGCTGTTTTTTGTTTCTTTTTTAACTTTTGTTTTTTTTTTAATTCTTAAAATTTGTAATTTTAAGAATGACACCAGAGTCAACTGCTCTGTCTCGGTTGAATTCCCACTGGATGACACAGTGACGATGTGTATTGTCACAAAAAAAAAAAAAAAAAAAAAAGAACAAAGATGTTATGTCAAAATTCCTGTGTGAGAGTGTGTATGGGTGTGTCAGTTGTGTATGTTAGGATTTCATTGACACAAAACATTTTACTTTAAAAAAAGTGTAAAACACAATTAACAAAAATGTTACATTTTAATATTGTAGGACTATCAAATATATATATCAAGGTTTTCTCTGCAATTTCTTACTTTGTTGAGCATATACACATTTTTAAACATTTAACATTTTGTGATAAAGAATAATGAACAGTAATCTGTACGACCAGATCAATGAGAATAAAGTATGACAATAATCATTTATCTTAAAATACAAATACCTCATTACAGGGCTTTTATATTTTAAGATTTTTTTCAGATGATGCAGTGTAATTATGTAAATTAATCTTCCCTTGTAAATAACTCAGTGTAGCCTTATGGCTTTGAGGACAGTTTTGGATGATTTTCTATTGGTTTCGATTAGATGGTATAAAAGTATTTATTCAGAAAGCAGGTGAACAGAGATTAAAGGTATTTATATGGACAGAGGCAGAAACAGCAAGCCGAATGTCGACAAAAGGCAAATATGTAGGGGCAACGACAACGCAACATGGCGCTTACCAACTTACCAACAGTCAATTACCAATGAGTGTTGGTAAGTGATGGTGTTTAGTACTGTATTTCAAATGATGTTCACAATAAAATGCATGTATGTAAGATAATTTGCATTAATTTTAATTATTGATTGTGATACTCAAATAACAATCAACATCAGGGTTATCTGTACTGGGATTTTAGATGTTAAAAGCAAAAAAAAAAATGGGACTCTGTGAAAATTACCATATACTTGCACAGAATTTGCTAGCATACTCTGATTGAAAACAAAGGCATCTAATTGAATGAGTTTGCCTTTTGCTGTCTACCCCTGTCCATAAACACAGCATATTTTGTTGTATAAGTACATACAGTTAAGTATTCACTTCACTTGGTGTAAGTTACATATATTCTGTGTGCAATCTGGTCAACTGTACTCTTTATATATTCTGCCCTTTCCATGGCTGCAGCCTTCATAAGAGGAAAAGCTGATTTCACGCTGTGGGCATGTAGCTCGGAGAACTGCGGTTTTTGTTTGTTTATTTGTTTATTTTGTGGGGTTTTGCTGACGGGATGGGGTGGGATGGGAGGGGGGGGGTCTTCCCATGAACCTCTGTGTAAAGTGCAAAATAAAAGGGTGAAAGAGAGCAAGTTGCGTGTTTGTTTGAATAGCTGTAGAGACGTGGCGTGTTGGGAGGATTGCGTTGTGTGTGACAGCCGCTCACATCCTGCTGAGCTCAGCCTTTACTGTGACACACGCAAAGCCTGACAGAAAGACACAGCCACGATTCAGTGCAGCAAACATGTGCGACTGGGTCACATGACCTTTCAAGCAGCCTCTTCGACAACAAGCACACACGCACACGAACCCACACACACATGCACGCACATGCATGTATACATACAAACATTTACACACATACACAAGCAAGTGCACACACACACAGACACATAAAAGCAAGGAGACACACAGACACGTATACACACACACACACACACACACACACTCACACAATGACACAGCTCTGCCTTCACTGCCGGCCCTTTCACACTCAGCACTGAATACCATGTTTGTCATGATGAAAGCTGTTCCAAGTAATGGACCGCAAGAAACGGCATTATTAACAGTCAGCTGCGAACCAGCACAGCCCAGTAATGCACGTGATTTCTGCACATTCAGAAGCGCAGAGAAGGGGCCTTGCAGAACACTTGACCCAATTAGTCTCAGTAAATGCCCAGCAGTCTGTGATCAAACCCCGATCATGCTAGCGCTAGCCTGGACTCCAGATGCTAAATCTATGACACAGCACCAAGAAAACAAGAAACAAGAATGGATTTTTTTTTTTTGAAGTGATACGTCTGTAATAAACACGTACGTCGGCAGAGATTTTCTGGCTCTGAACAGCAGTTTCATTAGACAGAAGTAGTAACTGACCTGAGCGAAGAACATCCTGGGTGCTGTCTGGCATCTTGCCATTATAGTGACAGCAGTTTTCATAGCTGTAAGTCGGAGGAAACACTGGAAAACAAAGAATACTGTTAGTAAATAAGATTCTGAGTAAAAACAACCATGTTGGTAATGAAGAGACAGATCCCGTTTTTGCAGTTGAAGACAGATACTTTACTTACACAGCCGGCCGCGGGAAAACAAGCATGGAGCAAAATGTTCAGTTATTACAGCGTGTTGTCAGCATTTATACAGTTTAAGGGGAACACATGAGCATGTGATGACCAGGTAACCCCAGGAAGTGAGGCCCATACAGGATAGTGGGAACCCCAGACAGCAGACAGCAGGTTGTGAACAGGAGACGCCATTTGGCTCTGGTCGGATGCGGCCACATCCCTTCGTAATTCTAATACACATTCTCAAACACTGTGCCGCTCTACTGTCTCCCAACAATGCCAAAGCAAACAAAATAAATAAATAAATAAACATAAAAATAATATTTTTATAAAACTAAAAATAGGGAAAGAGAGTTTCCAAGGTCAATTCTACAAAGCCACACAAGTTGAAGGAAAATCTGCATTTGGTTGTGGGTGATTTTTCCAGACTTTCCTGTCTGACGAAGTGCCTAGGGGTGTGTGGGTTTCAGATGCGCTGACCAAACACAACACATTCTGCAAGGTGCCCCATTGCCATTAAACCCCACAGACCCTCCCTACCACCGCCCAGGATTTACAGTAGATGGGATGGCGTCAACAGAATCTCCAGAGATACCTCAAGTCAAAAGGCAAGACTGTATCCCAGTAAGGAGATCTGGCATGCAGCCAAGATCACAGAAATACGACAATGGCACAATAAAAGACATTTAACACAAGACATTTAAGAGACACTCCAAGGGATTTTGGACCTTTGGCATTTTATACCTGATTACTCACTATGAGAGCTACCTCTGTACTTGAAATTAAAATAGCGAATTACAGAACACAAGAAATAAATATATCTTAAAAAATGAAAATGTGTGTCATAACCATCCTGATGTCACCTTACTGGTAGAGAACAGTGGATACATTTAGCATGTCTTTAGTCATGGCTCTTAATGGCCCCCCACCCCCCCACCCCGTTTTTCATTCGCCCGTTGTGAGAGAGACAGGGCCCCCTGAGAGAGCTGAACTGAAGCTCACACGGGTGGTATAAATAAATCAACCCCGCACAAACTCCCAAATTAATCTGCATCTTTCGCCTTTCAAAGGAGGAGACATCTTGGGGAACAGACCGGCTGAATGAATGTGGCTATTGTGAAAAACAAAAGTGTTTTTCTCTTCTTTCAAAAATGTTGTCCTTGGAGACATTTGGGTTCCATGGCGACACAAAGGTGGGGAAATATTTTTGGTTATTTGCTGCAGTGTAAACAAGCTGCAGGAAAGCGAGAGGGGAACTGCCCTGCACCCTCTGCAAGCACTGCTGATTCTACCACTAAACAGCTTCATATCCTGACCCCCTTCCTTAATTCTGCCTGTAACCAATCAAATGGCCAGAATCCAACCCTGCACCCCGCACCCCCCTAGAATAACTAGCAGCTTGTTATGATTCAGAGGTTGTTGTTATGGTTAGAATGAAAACCAGCATATGCAGCGAGTCCCTTCGTCCGAGTTTGACAAACCCTGTTCCAAAAACATTAAAAATGTTCATTAATAATTAATTAATTAATAATGGATGAAATGGCTTTAATAGCTTCTGTGTAGCACTCTGAATGGGACAGGGGTCTTCATCACAGTATAGAAAGATCTACTAAACAGGTAGATTTTGTCAAAAAAAGGAAAAAACTCTGGTATATCCTGAAATAAAAGTGAACATCTAGCTTAACAAACAAACAGTCATTTTGCAAAATACTGCAAACAAACACATATTTCGAGGGTAAAATGTTCAGACCCAAGTTTATCTGGTTTTAGACATCTGTGTCAAAACTCAAATAGGTTACAATTAAAACACAAGCACATTTAAAATTAAGCATCATTTTAACAAACTTTTAAATAACTACAGAGCTGAAAGCACATAGCAGCCAGTGATTGATGTGGTGAATCGTCGCTCATCGTCCTGTCCCACTGGGACTGTAGTTCAAAGCCGTCATGATACCCACAGCCAGTTAGCATGGGACAAAACAGATTTTTTTAAAAACTTTTTTTTGGTCAAAGTTCTAAGAAAATAAAAAATTCACATATTGTGATGACTTTTAAAAAAAAAAAAAAAAAAAAAAAAAAAAAAAAAAAAAAGGAAAAACCAGCCAACAGGATAAGAGGAGGATCCAACCCACCCAATCAGAATCAGACATCTATGTGTCCCATTTCCATAAATTGCATTTTTGTGGTGAGTAGCCACACATGAGCAGTCCTCATCAGGGGACACTAAACAGCACACCACATCCTCACCCGGGTGGATCAGGATGTCTATGGCCAGTCTTTAGGCAGTTTTCAACAGCTCTTTGACAGGTTCCTGTTTACTGCTGCACCCTTAGCTAGCCAATCCACTGGCCTCTGTGAGGTTCTGGTTTACGACTGCACCCTTAGCTAGCCAATCCACTGGCTCTCTGTGAGGTTACTGTTTACTGCTGCACCCTTAGCTAGCCAATCCACTGGCTCTCTGGCAGGTTCACTGCTGATACTCACTCCACAGCTTGATCTTAAACCTACAAGGCACAGTGCCAAATGGCTAAGAGAATGGGTAGACTATGACTGAGGTAAAGTTGCGATTGCATTATGGGTTTTTCTGTCTGTGCATGTGAGACCTCATTGTGGTGATCCATCATCTGTTCAGAAGGATCAAGGAGTTTCATAAATCAAAACAAGTGTTCTTTTTTTTTTTTTATTTCCACTCAAAATATTAGACATGTCATTTATTACAGTAGTTATGCCTTTGGCTCACTGGGCATCTTATGCAGACAGCTGTATTTAAAAAACAAATCAAGTACAGACAGCTAAATGTATATTAAATCAAGTCAGTCAAGGCCAACGCTTTGCTCCAGCGTGAGCTGGCCTTCTCAGTCCCCATTTGAGATTTGAACCTGCAACCTCAGCACTCTGAAATACATGCTCTTCCAAGTCAATTAAATGGAAAACTGGCCAAGATTCCGTCAAAAGCACTTAGAGTCTTTATGGATAAATGCAATCCAATCAAAACAGGCTCACAACACTATGATGCAATTTTCATTGAGCATATAAAGGCGATTATAAAGGAGATTAAATTTAGCTTTGACTGAACTGGGTATTCCCTTAAAGAAACTAGTGGTATTTCATTGAAACTAGCCCCATTTTTTTATCTACGTAATCAATTATACAGTTAATTAAAGTAGCTCTAAATGAATAAATGTTAATTGATTTGGGAAAGCCAAGTGCTCCCTGGTGCTCTAGCCATTAAACCCACCACATAATTGATCTGTTAATCAGGATAACAGCTCTAAATTGATAAATGTTAATTAACTGAGGAAATAAAGTGCTCCCTGGTGCTTCAGCTGATAAACTTGCTATTTGCATAGCTGGTGGCCTCTGGCCCTGCTAGCCAAGTGCATCAGTGGGAGGAGCCAGAGCACTGGCAACCAAGGAAACCCCGGCAGCACACATTAACATCACATTACCAGAGACACTGGCAAAACCTACGCTTCCTTGAGTATGTGCAATCTTTTTACACGGCTTGATTATTTACTGGGGCAGTCTACGTACATTGCTCAAGGGTGAGAGAGCAGTGCCCCACCTGGGGATTGGGCTTAAGGCCAGGTTAAAACCTCTGTGCCACTCACTCTGCTGCCCCAAGAATGCCATAGGTAAGGTACAGCCCGGGGTGTAGCTAAAAATTCTGGGCTCTGTACACAGGCAGGCTCTGAGGGCCCCTCCACTCTTTATAAAAAAAAAAATAATAATAATAATTCCCAGATTTTTGTGGGCCCCTTCAAACCCTTGGGCCCTGTATACTTTCCCCCTGGTGCCACGCCCCTGGGTACGGCTGGTAGCCATACTAGTAGCAGGACGAAACTCACCAACAGCTTTATTCTCTGGACATATTTGCTCTCTTCTGGGACTGATAATTGCATTTGGCTGCACCTGAGATGCATTTTCCCTGTGCCTAGGTGTGTGTGTGTGTGTGTGTGTGTGTGTGTGTGTGTGTGTGTGTGTGTGTGTGTGTGTGTGTGTGTGTGTGTGTGTGTGTGTGTGTGTGTGTGTGTGTGTGTGTGTGTGTGTGTGTGTGTGTGTGTGTATGTGTATCTGTGTGTGTGTGTGTGTGTGTGTGTGTGTGTGTGTGTGTATGTGTGTGTGTGTGTGTGTGTGTGTGTGTGTGTATGTGTGTGTGTATGTGTATCTGTGTGTGTGTATGTGTGTCTGTGTGTGTGTGTGTGTGTGTATGTGTGTGTGTGTGTGTGTGTGTGTGTGTGTGTGTGTATCTGTGTGTGTGTGTGTGTGTGTGTGTGTGTGTGTGTGTGTATATGTATGTGTGTGTGTGTGTGTGTGTGTGTGTATGTGTGTATCTGTGTGTGTGTGTGTGTGTGTGTGTGTGTGTGTGTGTCTACCAATTTTGGCTAAGACCCAAAAATTAAGAGTTCATATTGTTTCAAGGTTTCTGGGAAACAAAGACCCATTTAAAAGATGATCAAAAGAAACAGAATGATGTCATGCCAAGCCCCCCCCCCCAAAAAAAAAAAAGGAGAAACAGAGACTGAGAAAGAGAAACAGGGAGGTATAGAGGGAGAGGAGGGATTGAAGAGAGAGAGGGAGAGGGGGGCATGTATGCAAGCACATGGCAGCTCACCTGCGCAGACATCGCATGGTAAAGATTACAGAAGAGAAAATGTTCCCAGGGTCCCAGCAACAGCACACATGTTTGAGATTACATATTAGACTTTTTAATAATGCATCACTGTTTACATTTGAAATATGAAGAGCAGAGGGCATTTTCTTTTACAAAATGTCCTTTATTTTAAAATGCACTCCTCCCACAGTCTCTTTCCCCCTGAGTCAGACTACAGCATGCTCTGACACAGGGCTAAAGTGGCGGATTAAATTCAGATATTTTTGCTCTCATTTTATCACTAAATGAATCGAGCTACTGTATGTTCTCCCGTTCTTCAGCACCACATAAAAACTATCGTTAAAAACTCAATCAGGAAGAGGAAACTGTGTGCGCGTGATTCACATAGCAAACGGCCTGGCCCTCTCTTCTTTCTACTCTGCAGATCTGATACCAGTCATGCATTGACTATGCTGTCAAAGGAACACCAAGTCAACACATGATCAGTCTATCAGTTGTGCAGGCACCTGGCGGAGCAGGTGAGGCCTCTGGAGAGAAATTAGGCCGAGTATTTTACCCAGCTTAAACCCCTGCTCTTCCCTGGTGAGGCATCGGTGAGCCGGCTGCCACTTCAACAACACAGACCGCCTGCCAAAGCAAGTAGCATTAGCATTGGGGCGGTGGTACAGTATAACTGTCAATTTAAACAGTAAAATATTCAGTTGTGTCAATGAATTGCATTAAAAAGAACATTAGTTGATCAGTAAAAGAAAACTGGTTTAACAATGAAACAATGGAACACTGGCAACTACAGCATTTTCCAGACCGGGAACAGCCCTATATGGGTAACAGTCCATGTATATCTATAAGGTTGCCTTGACAAACAGACAGAACTTGTTTAGAGAAATACAATGTTGGAATACTGTTTGGGGAATGTTCTCATTAAAACATGAAGTCAATGCTGAATGCGACGGAACAGAGTATGGCTGTATGCCTTTGATAAGACACGGTGCATTTTACTGGGTTCCAATTTCAACCTGCATCTAAAACGGTTTAGGTTAACCCTGCCCGAAGAGTTTGACTGGCATGCCTGTTCTTTAATTTCCTATGTTAAAGGACAGAATAACGGCAACGATTTATGTACACAAAACAAAAACAACTGGTTTCATTCTGTATGCATTCCGTGCAAACTAACAGGGACAATCGAAGATGTAATTTAACCAGTTATCAGACTAAGAGTAGAGACTGTAATAAAAAACTAGCATACACACAGCCCTCTGTGCCACTGAGTTTGGCTCGGCTGTCTCTTGAAAACTGCATCTGGGGTTCTGTGTCTTGGTGCGATCCTCTCCCACACATGCTTAAACATCTACTGTATTTCGACACCACACTCAGAGCCTCTGCGCGTTTGATAAACACGTTCAGACCACACTCTGAGGATCCTCTGCGAACAGCTGCGAGTTTGCATTCCTAACTGACTTATTACGGCTTCATAAGAGCTATCAAATTCCCCTGCCACATAACTCAAGATGGTGAGCCCTCTGAAGACAAAAGTTAGTTCGAGAAGGAAGACAAAGCGCTAATTTACTCAGGACAGCGGTAGTAAGTGAAACATGGGAGACCATGCAGGTCGCTGAGGGGAGAGCAGAGGGGTTACTACTCAACGGAGCCATAGGTTTTACAGGATAAACAGGAAACTGATTTTACACACATGCCAATTGCCCCAGACCTACTGTCTGTCATGGATTTGGGGACATACTTGGATTTGAGTGGACATAATTCAAATGGGATAATATATTAATTCCTGATGCTCATCTAAATCTTTTTTATTATTGAAGCCTACAATGTTGCTATGACCTGCTTGCTTCTCAAACAGTACTATCCAGCTAGCTAACTAGCTATCTGTTTGCTTGTGTTAAGACCCCAAATTGGCCAGGTGAACATAAACACAGTACACTGCATTAGGACTTCCTATTGCTCATCACTGTCCAAGTCTGACTCCAAGGGTCCACCCCTCTTGGTCTGTAACTTCTATAATGCAGACACATAATTTTAAGATTGTTTTAACCACTTTAAACACTAACAATAATAATGACAAAACTCAATAGGAAAGGTTCATTGAACGAGTTGACCAGGACAAGGCAGGAGACACAGACATTTGGAACATACCAAACTTAAAATTTATTTTTAAAAAAATATATGAAAATGTCATTTAGGAACCGATACGGCTTACAGGAAACGCTTACACACCTCCAGTACAGAATTTTAGCCAGGGTTATAAACTTGCTGAAGGTATGCCTGTGTTGACTATTTTAACAAATATCTGACTTCCATAGCTGCCTACCTTATTTGCCATAGCCCAACTGCCCTACCTAGGTAGCCATATGTCCCAACTAATTGCCTCAAAGTTAACAAGCTATATGTCATTTATTTTTAGCTGCTTAACTTGCTGCCTTTTTGGTGCATTTAGCTGGCTTTCTCTCAGCTTGGTCGCCAACCTCTTTTCAAATGCAGCTACTGAATGAGGTGACAATTATGGCCACCAAAATAGCTAGCTGATCTTTTAAAACCATGGGCCCTATGTGCTCAAAGTGCAGCTAGTAGCACCTCGTTAAACTGGTTTAGGAGGAAAGTTTCTTTAAGATGTAACTAGTGAACGAGCTGCCCCCTTTTCCATGTAGCTATTCAACCAAGACTACTTCATCAGCAAGCACACGTGCAAGTATTATAACAAAACTAAGTGGGGATACATAGCCAGCCAGACAAGACAAAATTGCAGCTAGTTAGGGCTGATGGAGAGGCAGATTGTGGAGGTCAAAATACATGGTAAAACAGCTTTCCACAGGACACCGAACGGCCTCTCGGACACAAGAAAAGCATTAGACAGAAGGATCTGTGGGATGTGAGCATAAGGTCAGAGATGCTGAGATTCATATTGCACTGACAGGCAAGACTGCTGGGAGTCCATCTGCGAATGGGCTGTGGGTCACATGATGCACATGATGCAGTGAGCATCTGTGATACAAAATGGATAATGCTATATATTAGGCCGTGACCATGGATTACTATCTCTTCTCCTGACTGGAGGTGTGGATTGTTTGGTGTCACTCCTCCTCTCCTCTCTCCTCTTCCCTCCATCTCTCTGTCCTCCACCTATGAAAGCTCCCAGCTGAGCTCCTGCTACTGCCCCTATGGCAGTTCCTGCAGCTGCCCCTAGGGGTCCTCTCAGAGCCCCTGCTATGGCCCCTATTGCTGCCCCCAGTACTACTGCACTCCCAATCATATACCTCCCAACATCCTCTCTGGCCTCCTGTCTGTAGCGCTGTCTGAGTGCCTCTATTTCTCTTCTCTGTCTCTCCTTTCTCTCCCTCATTTCCTTCTGTTCTTCCTCCATCCTCCTTTCTTCATCTCTCTCCAGCTTCTCTCTCTGTTCTCTCTCTCTTCGCAGCTCTCCTTCCAGCTCTCTCCTCCTCTGTTCATCCTTCTCTCTCCTCATCCTTTCTTCCAGGTCCTGAATCTTCTCCTCCAGTGGCTTGATCAGACTCTCCTCTCGTCTTCTCATCTCCTCTCTCATCCTCCTCTCCCACTCCTCCTGCTCTGCCTGGTGTTGAGCCCTCAGGTCCTCCTCCTCTCTCAGCATCTGTCTGTCTCTGTCCCTCTGTCTGTCCTCCTCTTCCTGTGACATCAGCTCAGTACTTCCTGGGATTCTCTCTCCACTCACTGGAAAACAGAGAAAATAAACTCAGTCACAGCTATGCAGCATTTAATATCCTGAAACCAGTTGAGGTGTTTCAATATTTATTCATTTTATCTGCACTACTGAACAGTCTTTTTCATTTAAATTGGAGTGGAGAAATGTGATTCTTAATATATACATTTGTCTTCAGGGATCATTTTAACCATAAAAATTTGGTACTATGTACTGCCAAGTTGTTTGTATAATGAAATAGGAGTACATGTTTTCCCATTTAATGTATTCATATTTGTTGAAATTCTTGATTCTTACAATATTTGTCTTCAGTGATTATTTTTAACTGTAAAATTTTTGATGAGGGAAATTTTTGTAAATATAAATGAACCTGAGCCCAAATGATGCAACTGAATTATAGTGGAGCTGTTGAGGTACAAACACATCAGAATGGACGTTGTTTTCTAACTGTGAAAGCGGCATAAACTACACCAGTTTCAGCAGTGCATTCCAGATCAGTTCTGGCTTTGTGGAGTTGCTTTAATGAAGGGAAAGTGTGGGAGGGTTTGATACAGTGAGCTGAGTGGGACAGCAGGGATCATACTCACTATAAAGATCCATTTCCACAATATTCCTGACAGGTGCTGTGCTTTCCTCCTTTTCCTTCAGCAGTTTGCTCAGCTCCTCCTTCAGCTGTGAAATCTCCTCCGCATTTCCTTTATTCTTCCTTTTCAGTTCTTCAATCTCCCCACGTAGTTCCTGATTTCTCTGTTTCAGAGTTTGCAGTTCTCTCCCACGCTTCAGTGTGGTTTCCTCAAAAATTTGATTCGTCTCCTCAATCTGTCTCCTAAACTGCTCTTCCATCTTTTCTTTCTCTCTCTCTTTCTCCTCACATCTTTTTCTCATCTCTTCATTCTCTCTCTCTGTCTCCTCACACCTCTTTTTCATCTCTTCATTCTCCCTCACTTTTCTTTCATTCTCCCTCTTTTCAGTCTCACCTGCCACCATCTCCTCTACCTTCTGCAGCAGCTCTGTGACCTGAGTGCCATCAGCCCTCTCTGTAGTGTTTAAAACATGGTACCTGTTCCCACATTTATCTACGAGCCACTGGAGGGTCATCCAGCTCTCAATGTGCTGCTCAATGGATGTGTGTATCAGGCAGTCCCCCCAGGTGAACAGCACCATAGTGTGTCTCCAGGCTCTGTCACCGAGCAGCTCCAGGTGTTCCTCCACTGCTCTCCTGTCAGTCTCTGTAAACAAGTACCCGACGTCAATCACCAGGAGGAGAGCATGTGGTTCTGCAGGAAACAGAGACACACTGCGCACAATCTCCTGCTTAACCTCCTCTGGAGTTGCTACAGTATCGTACCTCCCAGGCCAACCAGGTGTGTTTACCACAGTGGCCTGCCTCCCTGCTACTGCACCCTGTCTCTTCACACACTCTGTGGTGTGACTCTGAGTGTCAAACTCCTCTCTGCCCAGGATGATGTTCCCTACTGATCTCAGTCCAGCATCTCTCCTCCCCAGCAGCACAATCCTCAGCTCTGAGTCCTGGACTGACTCTCCTGTTAGAAACGGTCAGAAAAAGGCAGCATTTTAAAGCGTGTGGGGCAGCTTAAGAGCTTCCGGGGTTTCTATGAACACGGACACCTGCCAGTTTGGGAAATTGGTGAACATTGCCCATTTGAATTGTCACAGCATTATTTCAAGTAGCCATGGACAGAGTCAAAATCTCATGAAAGTCATACCTGTTGCATTCATTACCTGCCTCTGTCTAACTTGGGTAAGTATATCATTTGTATTTAAGCTTAAATATGAACTACTTGTACATTTTCATGTTTCAATGAGTTTTTATATTTTGCTAACGTACAACATTTGGCATGAAAACCCGTTGTGAATGAAAAACTGAAAACCGGGGGCTGTGTTTAGTCAATTGCGCAGTTTGAGTGAAATCATAAAACATTTGTGTGATAATTGCCCATCCTGAGATGCGACTCCAGGTAAAGGTGAAAGAACTCACCCATGAGGAGCGCTCTGAGTGTCTCTCTCTGTTTCTGCACCTTCATCAGCCTCTGTTTCCCCCTTTCCTCTACAGCTCTCCTCTTCTCTCTCAGCTCCTGTAAGGCCTCATCCAGCAGAAAATAAGCACCACTGTTTCCTGCCACCATCTCCTCTATCTTCTGCAGCAGCTCTGTGACCTGAGTGCCATCAGCCCTGTCTGTAGTGTTGAGAACATGATACCGGTTCCCACATTTCTCTACAATCTGCTGTAGACACTTTTCTCTCTCAATGAGCTGCTCAATGGCTGTTTCACTCAGTTTCTCCTTACTGGTGAACAGCACTACTGCGTGCCTCCAGACTCTTTTCTGTAGAGTTTCAGACACTATTTCAACAGTCCATTCTCTCCCTCTGAGGGTCTCTACAGGGATGACTATGAGGAAAGTGTGTGGTCCTGGGGGGCACTCAGACACACTTCTCCCAATCAGTCTGTCGCTAAGTAGAGGATCCTGCACAGAATACCCAATCCACCACCCAGGTGTGTTGACCACAGTGACCTGCCTCCCTCCTACAGTACCATGTCTCTTCACACACTCTCTAATGTAGCACTCAGTGTCAAACTCATCTCTGCCCAGGATGGCGTTTCCAGCTGAACTCATCTCTGGATCATCAAACCCCAGCAGCCCGATCCTCAGCTCTGAGAGACGATAAGACTCCCCTGTAAATAAGAGAGAATAATTTCTCTACACAAACTCAACGAAAGTATATTTGATTATAAACACAGTGTACAGACATGCATGACTTAATCAGTTGTTTTTGTTTTTCTCCCCTTTTCCCATCATGATTGATTGCTCTTACGTATCTCCACAGATTTGGGAGAAAGAGGCTGCAGAAATGCTACTTCCCATGATGCCTTGCCTGCGTTCCAATACTCTTTCTCAATGTATCCTCCGTTTGCAGGAGACGAGAAAGGAGGAAAGGAGGAGGCGAGATTGCTCTTTGGAACAGTGGAGGAAAGGAGGACACATAATCAGCTTCCGGGGCACGGAGGAAAGGAGGGGAGGAAAGGAGGAGACGAATTTGAGTATTGGAACGCAGCCCACATGTTCACTTCTTCCCTATGCAGGAGATGCGAACTCAGTCACTCACTGCTTAAGCTGCTGCAGGAGCACAAACTCAACACGATTGGTTTATAAACCTACAGGATGTGCCTCTCAGCAAGGTGACGAGCAGCAACCGACAGGATGCATTTACAGGGTGTAATCAGTAGATATGCAGTTACTTATCATGATATTCCAATTAATACAGACATGAATCAAAACATGAATATAATAACTTCATGTCCATTCACACATTGAATTATTACTTCAGGATTTGTATTTGTTCATGCAGAACTCATGAACATACCCATGTGGGTGGCTGGAGGGGAATCCATTTGAAAGTCCTCTTTGTCCGTGTATCTCAGAAAACCGTGAGTGTTTCCAGTGGTCTCTGCTGGCATTCCATTTCATGGAGGTTTTCTAATTTCACCATTTTAGCTTCCATATTCAATTACGTTCCGTATCGGCGTGGTCTGCTTTCATCCTGCACCGTCACCCTAATCCTTAACTTTCATTTTCACATCATAAAATCTCTTCCTGTTTCTACAGAGTTTTTTTTTTTTTTTTTTTTTAACATATACGTGCGCTGAGTGCGCAGGAACAGGAAGTTACAGTGTGTCTGTTCACACAGCTCAGAAACCTATCTGTAAGTCAGTCTTCAGATGAATTCCACCATTTTGGCCAGTCTATTCATTTTGTAAAGTATTGTAGCACAGTACTTATGTTCAAATAACACCCTCTTCTAATGAAAAGGCACACTGTACTATTACCTGCCTTTCTCTGTAACGTTTTACAATGCAGAGGAAGGAGGACACACAAAGAGAGGGAACCCTGATCAAAAGCAAAAAATCACATTACATCATCTATTCCCTTTGTGAGAGGAGACCATTTTTTTTCCTTTAAGTCTAGACTGGATGGTTGTTGTACTGTATTGCTGAAATGGGACATTGTGCCAGCCAGGAACACAATGGCTTCTTTGGCATTCAACCACAAAAAAAAAAAAAAAAAAAAAATCTCACACTCAATCGGCGTGACAGCCACAGAAACTCCCTACGCACAGAAGATTCCACCAAGCCTACAGGAGAACCAGAGCCAGGGAATCAATGCCTGCCTGTCTCTAACAGAGTGGGTTAATGACAACATGAGCAATGAGACATTTCCCAGCACAGCTAACATGGTCCTGCCATTGTGCCAATCCGTCTGGTCTTTTCATTAGTTAAAAGCATGCCAAGTCCCTTTCAATGATATATCAGGAATCATGACATGGCTGCTTTGTCATAGTGGTTTTCTTTCTATTAAACCTGACTTCAGATGATTACATTTTTGCTTGTCACTGCACTCTGAGCCCATTTTATCCAATCTTTTGAGGAAATATCTCAAAATATTGAATGAGACAAACAGGTGTTTTGAGAAAGCAAAAAAAAAAAAAAAAAAAAAAAAAAAAAGAGCGACACCACACCAAAAATGGATCTAACACTAAAATTGACCAGGCAGCACTGGCAATCCACACCTCACTCGACTAATTCAACTCTGAGGGCCGGTTTCCTGGATTAATCCTTGACTAAAAGAAAACGTAAAAGATGATTTCCCCTGAAAGAAAGCTTTTACTCTACGGCTGTGCTTAATCCATGTACATTAATCTGGCCCTTCATCTTCCTGTGAAATCACACTTCAGAAGATGCTGTCAACTCCTTCCAGAAGATAAAACACCGTCTGCTAACTCCAAAAATTAAGACGTATGGCTGTAGCAAGCCAGCATAGTACCAGTTGTTCCTCTTGAGTGCCAGACCTGATAATCCAGTCATATTCCAGCTGTCTGAATGCCAGGCTTTATAATCCAATCATATTACAGCTGCCCGAATGCCACACCTGATAATCCAATCATATTCCAGATGTCAGAATTCCAGGCTTTATAATCCAATCATATTCCAGATGCCCTGAATGCCAGGCCTGCTAAGCCAATCATATCCCAGCTGCCTGAATGCCAGGGCTGACAATCGAGTAGTATCCCAGCAACCAAGAGGAGTGATTCTTGTGGACAGTGCCCTTTCTAATGCCAGGGACTTTCCCAGAACAGAGATAAGCAGAGCCCACTGAGCTTCTGCCCATCCCATCACACGCACTGTGCTGAATCCAGGCATAGAGACCAGCTTTCATACATGAATACCCCTCTAATACTCTTTCCTGTCTGCATTTGTCAGCTACCCATTTTCATTCTGTTCCCAAATGAATGTGTGACAACAAAAACATCTTCAGCAGCAACAGCCTGAAAAAAAAAAAAAAAATCAACCTCAGTGTTAAACTAACAAGTAACAATGTGGGAAAGGTTCAACCGCCACTTTCAAAACTCTAAGCCTTAAAAATTTTGTGCTTTTCCAGGCCTCCTGTTGTAAGATTTGCGGCCATGCTTGAAAAATCGGTCGTTACACTTCTCTCATCTCATAGCATTGAACCATTTCCCATTTCAAGTTGACCATACAGTGCAAACGTTCAGCAAAAATAATAAACATATCTTCAAAAATGGTTGTGGACAGACCTGCGGAAAATATCTAAAATAGCAATTTAACCCTTTAGATATCAGTATTCTTGCAGATTATTGACAACCTTAAAAAATACTTGTGTGTGACAAGTCCAAGCAGGGCTTTCAAACACCCAAACTGTTGTTAAACCTGCAGACACTGTAGCCCTCCAGGACTGGAGTTAAACCTGCAGACACTGTGGCCCTCCAGGGCTGGAATTACGCTAGGCCAGAGGTCACTGCATTCGGGGGCAGCATTTCATTCAAGTCAGTGCTTTTCATTAATTAACTCCTTCCTGTCTCTTTCCACCTCAGATGTCCCCACTTCAGCTAATTTCCTTAAGAGGCTGGACTGAAAACACTCCATTTCTAAGCTGTCAATCACACCCAGAGAGGCGGAGTTAATTAGATGTGAAAAGCAGTAAGGAAGGGGTGGATCCACTCCTACTCAATCAATTAAGAACATAAGGATAATTGATTCAGGAAATGAACATGTCATCCTTGTGCCAACCCCCCCCCCCCCCCCCCAGCCCCACAATCATGCTCTTCAATGTATATGTATGAGGGAAAGAGGTCCCTCAACAAAACACAACAATTTCTTGCTTCACTTTCATTGCAAAAATTTTTAACATTTCTTTTTTTACTGCCAAAATTTTTGCAGCTTAAGAATGTTGGCACATGTGGGTTGGTAGAAATTTTCCATATCCTCACTGTAATTTAATCTGCATTCCATCATCAAATTTTCTGTTCCCAAACACTTGCCCTCAAAGGTATTTGAAACGGTTTTTTTTTTTTTTTTTTTTTTTTTTTTTTTAATCATAAACCGCATAAGCATAGTTCCCAATAAAAGTGTCTGTTTCATCCCTCCAACATGACATTGTTGTGGCACGGAACAGCTAAAACCACTAGCTGAATAAAGGAATGTTCTGGAACACTGGTTCTCAAACCCCTGACCAGACCCCCGCATGTGCTGGCCTTTGTTCCAACCACAGTAACAAAGACTGATTTACCGCAAGCTGTTAATTGTTCCTCGTTTGACACTTTTAACGTTTTTGAGGATGATCTACCCTCTTAGGCCATGTTACGTCAGAAATAGCGATGCATGCTGCAAAGTACAAATCTCTCATATTCACATCCAAGGATTTTAAGCCACTCAAATAAACACTTGCTTTCAGCCACTGATTATGTAATATGACAGCTGAAGTTCTTTGAAAGACGCTACATGTTAATTGATTAAAATATGGCCCGACGGATAAAAATCAATGAGGTCTTATAGATGAGTGTCATGGGAGGAGGAGTGACTTCTGAAACATAGTTTAAAAAAAAAAAAAAAAATCAAAAGGACAAGCCAACTGCAATGAGCCAAACATGCATTGATTTAAAATAAATCTAAAGACAGAAACGGAACTTAAAGTGTGTGTTAAACAAGCAAAGCAAAGAAGTGTTTATGTAGGGGGAAGACATTGGATTGTATTCATGCCCTGCACTTTGTCTCCATCAAACTCTCCCTCTGTTGTCCCAAATTAAGAAAACACAGAGAAAGCATTTTAGAGAACTAATCTAATTACTCTCAAGGAGGCCTATTAAATTACTGTTACCTAATAGGATCCTGTGTGTGGACATCCATAATAAACATGATGAATGTGTTAGTCACTCCCTCTCCCATGATTCTCTTGTGCTGGGGACAGTGATGACACTGCTCTCTGCACTAGTGTGAGGGGGTTTTATTTATTTATTTATTTTTTTTATTGTGGTTTATTTACATGTTTAATTCTACATAATACACAAAACACAATACCAGTGAATTGGAGGCCTTCTCTCAGACTGCAGGACTCTCCTTGGGGACAACAACATGCCTGTCACTCTATTCTCTTCCAGGTCCTACTGTATCAGAGCCACAAAAGGCAGTATGATAAATAGAGTCTAACAGACAGACAGACAGACACGTGTAGTACTTTTTCCTGTCTTTAGCAGATGCCCTGATCCACAGCAACTCATATATTTTGTACACTTTTACACAGCTGAATTTTTATGGGTCTAATTCTGCTTCAGAATTTTGCCCAAGGCTGGAGAGGCAGGGCCTTACCTGGAAAATTGAACCTGCAGCATAGAATCTAGTTACAAACTCAGTACTCTCATCAGACAGAGACAGAAAACAGATGGATAGATTGAGATGTGTGTATATAATAACACTATTAAAAAAAAAAACATATTTGCTCGCTTGGAGCCTTTCCTAATTGGGTCTTTATGAATGGGGTAATTTGTTAAAGTCAGATGAGGTTATGTGGCTGGGAGCTAAACGGGGAGGAATGTTCTGGATCTCAGAGCAGACAGTCATCTTTCAAACCTGGACCACACATGTCCCAGCATCCCTCATTGAGCTCTGAAAGGGCAACAGGAAGAAGGAGGAAAAAAAAAAATACTTGAAGGAATCAGGCCTGCCCCAGATGTTGGCCAACCCACACTTCACATTACTTGTCAAACACGAGGAGAGGTCATTCTCAATGAAGAAATCAGAGACACTTGTTCCCCGTTCATTAGAATCATTAAGTTTCGTCCATCCTGTTAATAAAAGAAACAGGAAGACATTTTCTAGGAATATTTTCTGTAATAAACCCCTGAAAGCTCATTCCCTGAGGAAAATATTTTATAAGGTTTTAATGCAAACATTTAACGTTTATACATTTGCTTTGCTAGGTCTGTGTCATACACTCTGTCAGAAAACACAGCATCACCAGAAAATCACAGGAGAAATCTGACCATGTTTCATTTTTTTTAAGCTGCAGGCAAAATTCTGGCCAACATTCATCTAACCCACAATGCCCTTCTTTGTGAACACAAAAGCTTCAGACCGGATGAGATGAGAGAGGCCATGTCAAGAAACAGAATGAACAAGTGACTGACCCACTGACTGATTTCACTCAGTTTTACCACTGGGGGACGGAGAAGTCTGTTCAGTTTCTGACACTGCATTTTTTTTGTGAATTGACTGAACCACCACATTCCTCCTGAAAATGATGTAAAAATGAACACTAGCTCCAATATGTAATAACACGATAGGACTTTAGTTTACATTGTGAAACAGCGGTGAAACATTCTCTAGGGAGCAGCTTAGCCAATTAAAGCACAGGATATCTCTTGTTAAAAGTGTCGAGAGAATCTTTGTTTCCCCAGCAGCCAGATTAACCATGGAAACAAATAGAAAACAAGCCGTCAACATCATTGTTTGGTTCTTTTATATTGCGAACAGTGTTTTCCACCTATTGTGAATGAGCTGGGTTTGCTTCCTGAAAGTACAGCAGAGGGTAGCTCAGAAAAGCAGTCACTCACTCACTCTCTCTCTCTCCCTCCCATGCGCACACATGCACACACAGGAGGAAAGGCTACTAATCACCTCAATCTCTGTACAAAACTGAACATAATATGAATGCATATTATGCAGGAGTGAACAGCCACACAAACCCAATATCATGTCTTTGATTAAGGGCTGCTGGGATTGCGCCATATTTAATCGCTTTGTGTCGCTGACCACCCTCACCACAAGGGGGCAGCACAGAAGACCAAAACAGCGCACAGTTCCTGCAAGCAATTAACGGCGTGAGATTTCACCAGATCGGTGTTCATGCTGAAAATTCTTTAAATGGGATTCTCAATGCAGTCTGATAAGTTGTGATATTGCTAAAGCAGTCTCAGAAAACCTTCCCTTCATGAAAATTTTCATGCATGTCCTGTCAAACGGTTTCCCCAAGTGTGGCCAGGGGTGGGTGGGTTTGGTTAGGGTGTGATGCAAGCAGATGCTAGAACTGAAAATTGCTTTCAACCCACACATGCACACACGCACGCACGCACGCACGCGTCAGCTCCAGAGAGTGGCGTGTGAAGCCAGCTTCGACCGTAAATCAGGCTAACAACGGGAAACGCAGATGTGTTTTCGGCAGCGTTCCCCAACTCTGGCGAGATGCAGTCAGAGACCTGGCGCCTGTCTCTCAAACGATCACGATCTGAGAAACCTCAGAATCTTACCTCCACTTGGAGGTCCATCTTACCAGTTTATAGCACCCTACAGTCTGAGTGCCATCTTTTTGTGAGAGTCACACACAAAAAAAAGTAATGGTAACTTTACACTTCCTAATTAAATAATTGCAAATAAAAAAATTGAAAAAAAAAAAAAGGAAAAAAAAAATCATAGTATAACTGAACAGGGAAATTCTGAAAAACAGTACGGACACAAAGCAACAGTAATCACAGGATGTTCTCCAAGCAGCATTATGGCTCCCATCTTCTATCTGCTCTGTGAGTGGCAGCCCCATGCCAGCATGATGGGCCCGTTTCTGACCGCAGCGTATCACTGGTCAGCAATAACCTCACTGGGAGAGGGCCAGTCCAGAACTGGATGTGACAATTATGAAAATAATGGGTATTAATACATCACTGGCATCCCTTCCCACTCTGCGTATGCATGCATCTCTGCGTATGTGCTGCGAAAGCCCGGGAGGACCTCAAACACAATACTGAAATAATTTGATCCCTTTCCTCCGAGTTTCATTCTTCAAATCTGAAAAACATGCAATGACGAATACTTAATTTATTCTGTTAACCGTTTTCCTGCGAGATGTGCTTCTTTTTTCTTTTATTTCTGAGAAACATCTGCTCTGGGTTTTTTCCATTTCCATGAAATGTGTTTTTATTTCTGTTTTTGATTTCTGTGAAACATACTTGGGTTCGCTTTGTTTTGATTTGTAGGACAATGGCAGATTAACGCAGAGTAAATCATTTCAGTGCCTACAAATTGCTGAATCACTCAGATGCCAGGGAGAAACTGGCAGTGCTGGCATGGTGAAAACTGGGCCTCATTAAATACAATGCTAGACAGGGAGTGGTGCCGGCCACAAATGATTTCAGAAAACATGCTAAATTAAAATAATAATCATTCTCAAATCAAGCTGCATATTTCTGGTTTTGATTTTTGTGTCATAGACCTAGCATGTGTATATACAGCCAGTTTTAAGTGACTCAAATCAATTTTTCCAATTTGTATCTAATCTTTTCTCTGAGGATTAAACAGCAAACCATCACAGGAACTCTTTTCCAGTTAGAACTAATAATTTGTGTGATGTTAGACATGACTAAAGCAGACGGGTCCAGGCCAGTTAGAGACACTGTGTGTACAGGGTCATCAGCCAGATATACTCAAAAACATGGCTTTGTGTCTCAGCATGTTTATAGATACCCTGTTTACTCTGGGCTACCCCCAACGCATGCACACACGTGCGCACACACGCATGCACAGAATGTTTCTCAGAAGTTTGCCATTTCTAGACTTTGACAAACTGATTCCTATGGTGGGCGTTGCATTATATGGAAAGGAGCTCTCCTCTTCCCTTTTACCAACACAGTGTGCACGCGGGTGCGCGCACACACACGTGCACACATATGCACAACACACACACGCATGTGCATGCACACACATGCACGACACGCACACGCGTGCGCACACACACACACACACACACACACAGAGCTGTGCGTCAGTGTGACACACTAATGCAGGATTCTCCAAGCATAGCTCTGGCCTTCGGCTCAATTAACCTATTTATAAGCTACTTTTAATCAAGTTAAAATGGTCAGAGTGTGGAAAACCACACAATGTAGCTGGGTGGAAGTGTGGAAAACCACACAATGTAGCTGGGTGGAAGCGTGGAAAACTGCACAATGCATGCCCCTGGAACCACAGGGTCAAGGAAATCTGGAACACCATGTATTTCAAATACAAGGGACATTCTCTCTCTCAGGAGCAAAACAAAACCTAACAGGTTTATGGTCATTCCGGCTGGATGATACAGTATTAATTAGCCCTACTCAACGACACTGCTGTGATGATCATTTCACACCAGACAACGACTCCTGCCCCTAGTTTAAATACCCTAGCCACAAACCCTAATCCCTTGCTCCTAACCACCAGCCATTATCCCAAATACCCATGCTCTATGGTTTATCAGTCCACCCTCCCCTCAAGACCAAACACCAAATCATCTTGCCTACAGCCAACATTTGGCACCTTTGCACCAAGAGAGAATCAGTTTACAGACTGACGTCATATCGGTTTATCGCATCAAATCAGTTAGACCTGAACATATTCCTTGACATCCACTTAGAGGTAAAAATTGTGTGTAATTATTTTAAACGACTGACCTGATAAAATCAATTTCCTATGGTGATTAAATTCTGTGGTAAATTTGGGTCACTATGCAAAAGGTCCTTGTGAAATACATGGAGAACACTAGAGAATTCCTGAGTTTGGTCACAGTACATTTTACAGAATATTGCACTGTGAAAAATAATTACGGCTTTCTGACATGCATCTTTGTCATAAAAACCTACATATATTTTCTTACAACACATTTGTTTCATACTCAGTGTCACATAATCCAATTCACCCAGTAAAAAAGTCTGTAATGATGATTCCCTGATCCTAAAAAATCAAACATAATGAACTCGGGAAAACTGGTGGGAAGCAGAGAAACGTAACTGAATGGAGATAAGGCTACAGCAAAGAAGCACAATGCTGGCACAAAAGACTACTCAGCCTGGGACCTCTTTTCCTCACAGTTTTCCCCCTTTATCCATATTAACTCCTGAATTTAAGCACACCAGTCTGTAAACCTCTCCCACAGATGCAGAACAATGCGGTTGCATGCAAGACTCATAGACCAAGAGGAAAAAAAGCTCTGGATTATTTCCACGCTGCAGTTGCGACACCAATCACATAATGTCCATGGTGTGTGAGGAACAAAAAGTCATACTGCACGTTAAGTTCAGAAACATGCAGAACCCCTGCTGGCCAGAGGGGGTCACTAGAGAGTGATGACTGTACATTCTAACTGGCTTCATTTCCTTGTTTCCCTAGTGTGGCTGAGCCAATTTTTGTGTCACCAACATGGACTGTAGGACACAGTCCTCAGTGCTGTGGCTGGGATTCAAACACCCAGCTGCAGAACCCGCCCCCCCCCCCCCCCCAGAGCTCTGGATTTCTGACTGGCTCCCTTCGGGAATACTGCACTTCTGATTGGCTGTCTGCTTCAGTCCAGAGTTTCTGATTGGCAGGGTGACCTCCGTGACCTTTGACCCCCTCAGTTACCTCAGGTGTTCCGAGGTTGCGCGGCTGGAGGTCACAGCCATAATGCAGTGTCTGAGGTCCGGGCGCAGGTCCTGCAGTTCCGCTTAATTAATGGCACCGGACGGCTTTAGCTCCGTCCTGATGACAGGCAAGCTTTCCCTGTGCACCTCAGCGCCCTTTCACCGACCTGTAGGAGTACCTTCAGCGAACCAATCGCCAGTCACAAAGCTCTGAGTGAGGACTGGGTCAGTCGCAGAGAAGGTCTTCTTCCTACCAATATCTGAGACTGAACTAGTGAACTCACTTGAAAATGTATCATTTCAATTTTTAAAATGTATAGAATATGAAGAAACAGCAGTAGCAGCATCTGCATTAACAATAATGGCAATACATATCCATAGGCTTAACTGGCTTTATTTTATTCTGCATTACATGTAAATCCATATTTTAAGTGAAATGAAATTACATTTCTGGAAATGTACATACAGAGCAGATACAAGGGTGTTGAGTGTTTGAGAAACATTAAATTACAAATTTTGGATTTAAATTTGAAAAATCACAGATGGATGGTAAATCTGGCCATGAAGCACAAACACAGATCAATCAAAGCTTTGCATTTTGGAATGCGTCAGCAGATGTTTGTAGAAGGCTTCTAGACCTCATGGCAAGTTATGTATAACTTTAGTACATCTGTGTCCATAATACACAAACACTGCCCCCGTGTGGATATTTTAAGGACTGCAGCTTCCCATGAAATACATGGTTCCACCCCATAACTATACTTAAATGCCAGATTAACACTAAGTGTGGCAAAAAATGTGTCAAAATGCTCTGTACTAAGATTTATGTGTTTGGTTGTGAGAAAGTCTTCTGTGTTAAAAGTAACACAAGCCTTATAATCAGAGAACATCTCAGAACAAATCTTTTTGAGGCAGACATTTAAACCTGAACAAGCACTCTTGAAATCTGACCTTCTTTTCATCTCTGAAGGTCCCTATGAAAGTCCCAAAAATTGTTGATGCAAGGATTGAAGCTTTAAAAAGACCTGATTTCATACCAGTAATGTTACAAAAAGTAGAACCCTTTTACTATCCAAACCCTTATTCAATGTTTGAGCTTTGAGCTATTATATTCGACCATCAAAAGTGAACCCTCGAACTGAACTTCAATGGGGCCTGGCGCATAAACAGTGAATAAATTAATTCCATCTGACTTGTTCAGATAACCTCTCACATTAATGGCACAAATACCATCACTATGGCATGACTCCAGGATTTTCTGGAACTTTGTGCCACTACCCAATGTCTCACTATCAAAAAAAACTGCAACCTACACACACAGATACAGGATAAATTTCTACTTGCTTTGCACAGTGCACGCAGCGCAGGAATACATACAAATATTCAAAGATATGCGCCCTATCTTCTTGCTTAGACTGCAGGCGACCTCCGCTCGCCAGTCACCACTCTCCTTAACAATATTCTCTCACTGTAAACCCTGTTACTGCTCCCGTCTCCAGGGAAACGAAAGAAGCCCTCTCCCGCCTCTTGTAGTTCTGAATTTACCCTTGGAAACCGATAAAACACCAGACTGTCAGCAGAAGGTTTTGGAAGAGGCGTGAACCAAGACGCACCTACTAAATGGGTAGATATAAGACCATACATATCTTACATGGGTACACAAAAGAATTCCAAGTCATTAAGATTTCACTTTAAAAGAACAAAAACAACACCCACGCAGACACACCTCTGTCATATTTTGAAACTTTCAAAATATTATTTTTAACTTTTGTCAATATAAAATGCATATAAACCTTTGCGGATGTTGGCCAAATCTGTACGCAGTTTGTGTGTCAAGAGAGTTTAAAAACACAATATGATAAGATTGTTGATCAATGTAATCAATGTCATGTTTTACATGGGATTTACAGCTATTTCTATGATATTGTGTAAAGTGAAACCAATTTAAGCCTTCAAGGTACCACCTATAAATGCATTCATGCGTTTTTATACCGGGCTTCTGCTCCGTGCCTAACACAGAACAACCGAAGAATGCACCTCCACAGCAAACAAAAGAAGCTCAATGAAGTTCTGCCCACATTGGCCAAGGTTGTAACTCTGGAAACCGTGCTGCGTTGCTCCAAGTGTAAACATTGCCCGAAACTTTGCATCCCGTGTCTATGCAGCTCAACAAACCTTCTCAAATAACAGCGAGCTTTTGTGCTATTCAAAATAAGAGTATCTTGTATAGATAGTCTATATATGAAGGTTCTTTCCCCCCTTTGCCTTTGTTTTTACTTCTAAACATGTGGCGAAATCCTGCGGAGGACTTCACCAAAGTTGGTGTGAAGTATTTTGCTCGACACAAAGGGGAGGTAAGTTATTTATTATCATCTTTCAAAGGCAATACTTCTTATTGTTTTGAATCAAGTACAGCTCAAGAAGCTTCGAGGTACATTTTGCCTAATCAGGACAAAGGTGTTGTCTATGTGTAGAATATAGGAAGGGAGACAGGTATTAGCTTGCAGTTTTACTTCTCCTTCTCTGTTGTGCGTTTATCAATAAAAGATGACAGGTCATGTTGTGTTTCTCAGGTGAACTGCTGCGTGTTTTCTCCAGACTGTCAGATTCTGCTCACCTGCTCGGATGACAGTAGGCTCCACCTCTGGAATGCCAGGTCCGGACAGCTCTTAGCCAAAGCCAGTGGACATAAAGGTGTGCTCACTAAACTGCGTCGACGTTACACAAGTCGAATCAACTTATATCCATAATTAGCGCTTCATTTCACTGCACTGCTTGTATGTACGTGGAATGAAGCGGGCAACGTAACTCTATGTTTGTCCATCTGTTTAAACTGATCAAATGCAAAAAAAAAAAAAAAAAAACGGACAGAAATTCGCTGTTGGGCCACCGCCATTTTTGGGTAAATTTAGTTTCTCCAGACTGAAATCTGGATTTGGATTTGCTCAGTTGTTCTGTGTGGTCCTACTGACAGCCACTACTATAGTTTGTTGATAATCTTTTGCCCGGTAAGTTCCACGCGGCATCAGTATGGTTACCGTTGCTCATAAAACATAACCACGTTGAGCCGGCGTGTTGTCAACTGAGACTCCTAAAACATGCGCACCAGCATATACCCTCCAGCAGCCACGAGGCATTTACAGACAACAGGGCAGGGGTGTCAAACTCCAGTCCTGGAGGGCCGCAGTGTCTGCGGGTTTTTGTTCTTTCCTTTCGATTGGCAGCCATTTTAGGCCTTGGAAACCAGGTGTGTGGACTCTTTAGCCAACCAGTGATTTTAATTAATCAATTAAGTGCTAAAACACACCAAAAACCAGCTACCACTGCGGCCCTCCAGGACTGCAGTTTGACACCCCTGCAACAGGGTCTGTCCAAAGTTTTTTAATTAATTAATTTTTTTGTCCTGACCCGGTCCCTATGCATGCTGGGATGCAATCAACTCATGAGCCACAGCTGTAGGGAGTCCATGATTAGAACACATTTGTCTGTGACTTTGTCTGGTGTATCCGCTTTCTCTTCGTGCAAATGTTCCCCTGGATGCTTTCAATGATGATTAAATAAATAACAGCTGATAACACCTAATCATGCGTTTCAATGCTTTTCGCCCATAGGTCCAGTAAAGTCGTGCGCTTTCTCCGCCGACTGCAAGTTGTTTGCAAGCGCATCCCACGATTGTTCTGTGCGAATCTGGGACACAGCTACTGCGACGTGCCGATGCGTTCTAACTGGTGGGTATACCTACCTGTGAGAACAACAGGTGGCATGTAATTTATAACAAATAATTTTAATTAAACATTATGAAAATCGCCAGTGGAGGGAAATGTTTCTTCTGTTAGGGGATCTTACACTGCACACTCATAAATAATCCAGTACTCTAAAGGGGTCTTCAGCTGGCCTCATGGGGGAGCCCTTGTGGTTTTCTCTTACATCCTGATATCTCCAAAGCGTTCTTTCTAGAACCCTCAGAATAAGGTTATACACATTGACCTTCAGATGTAACTGTGTCTAAGATTAATCTTTAAGGGCTGCAAGGGGGCAAATTAAGAACCCTGAAGAATAACAGGCAAATGAGTAGTTAGGATGGACTAAGGTCCTCACCGTCTTCACGATGTTCTTATGATCTTACATTCTGAATGTCTGTACAGGAGACAAGGGACAGTAGCAACAATTATACCTTTTCTTCATGTACTTAAAAAAAACTGTTTGGTAGAAAGTTTTTTTTTAACTGAAAGAGTGAGTCGCTGAGCACATGTAAACCGAATGATATCAGTCTAGCTTTTTGAGTAAGTCTACAAAAAATGGAGTGTTCCAACTGACCCTGTGCTGTAGCTGTGCTCCATGTGCTCTGTGAATCTGGTTACCCTGGTTACCATGCCTCACAGGCCACAGGAAATGTGTGGAGACCGTCAGCTTTAGCCCCGACTGCAAGAGTTTGATTTCAGGAGGCTGGGATAAGGACGCCATTCTCTGGAATGTGCAGGTGTGTTCATATTGTGAAAAGGACCAGGGGACATCAGGCCAGTGGTGGACGGGGGGGACTGTGCTTGTTGTATTTTATGCCAACTCTACTCCTTATTATTTAATTAGCTAAAGCATTTTTGCGATTAACATCTTGGCTAAAGTTCTGCATAAACTCACAAAATACTGTTAAACACTGCTTATACTGACACATTATATATAATGTTATTTGCCCTTATGCAGTGTACATGGTCTCAGATTATTTTTGTGATGTAGTGTGTGCGCGTGTGTGTGCGCACACATGTCTGTAATGCACGTGTATGTGTGTGTGCGTGTGTGTGTATGTGTATGTGTATGTGTGTGTGCATGTCCATGCTGCTGGCAGTGTGGAGCGTTGGTCAGAGTGCTCTCAGGACATAATGATGCCGTCCAGAGCAGCGCGGTCTCACGGGACTCAAGGCTTGCGGTGAGGCTGTGCGCGATTGCTGTATATCGTTCTGACATGCAAAGTGATTTCAGTTTGAAATGTAACTTAACACACACTTATAATTTAAAAAATCTAGAAAATATCTGCTTCTCTTGGCCAGATCTCTCTTGTAAAAGGGATTTAAATCTCAATGGGACAAACCTGGTGAAATAAAGGTTAAATTAAAAAAAAATTTAATATGCATATACATATCTGAAAATATACATAAGGGAAAGTTAGCAACATGTTAATTTGGCCAACCTGAACAGCTCAAGTCTTTTGAAAAAATATTTTGCTGGGGAAATGCCATGTGATCTTGATCTCTCCTCTTATTGGCCCTGCCTTCAGGCCACAGGCTCCTGGGACTGCACGGTGAGGGTGTGGAGTCTGCTCACCCAAGAGCTCGAGACAACTCTGGAGGGTCACAGGGGAAATGTCACAAGCTTGTGCTTCTCTGTGTCTGGCATGCTGGTGAGGTCACGCAAATTCAAGCTGTTAAACACTAAATTCAATCAAACACAGCCTCAACAAGCGCAAAATAAAGGAAATAATGTTGCAATGTAACTTCAGGTTTGATTGAATAGCACAATATTCCCAGAAAGAGACGATGGACGTGTTTGGGCAACCAGCTTGAGGTGATTTAAACTGCCCCTGTCTGTTCACCAAAACTCACCCAAGCCTCTGAACACAAGCAGAATGAATGCTTTTAATGAATAGAAACGTATCGTTTTTGGTCACCTTGGTCACCCATGTTCTAACCTGTCGCAGGGAGTGATGTTTTCAGGAATACTTGTCACACCATAGAACACTAGTGGCCTTTTCTCCAGGTCCTGGAGGACTGCTGTGTGTGCTGATTTTTGTTGTCACCTGAAATTCTGTGACCAATTCAGAAATCGGTAAATGTGAGTTAACTTTGTAATTAACCGTTCCAATTAAGTCAATTAAGTGCTGATTAAAAAGGGGAATCAGTAATCACACCCTGTGGCTCTTTGCTGAGATTAAGGTTCGTTTCGGCTTGATAGGCTCATTTCATCTTTCTCCCCACTGCTGCATCCCCCCCCCAGGCCTCGGGTTCCTGGGACGGGACAGTGAGGGTGTGGCTGCCCAAGGCAGGGTCAGCCATCTTTGTGTTAGAGGGGTGTGGGGCATGGGTTCGGACCCTGGCCTTCTCCCGGGACGGTCTGGTGCTGGCGTCTGCCGCTGAGAATGACATGGTAAGAGAGAGAGAAAGAGAGAGAGAATGAAAAGAAGGTGAAGGACTGGGAAATAAAGAATAACTCAGGACTTAATTCTCTCCCCCAACACACATGTTCAGTGCTTCCATGATGTTTTGGACAAACAAGGCTCTCAACTCCACAAATGTATATATGTGAGTGTATATACAATCCATTTATGTAGCTGGATTTTTTAAATTATACAATAGCAGTGCCCCAGTAGAACCTGGACTCAAACCCACAAGCTCTGCATTACAAGCTCAGGGCCCTAACCATTATACTACACTGCAACCTGTGTTACAGCTTCAGCTTCCTGTACCCAGGTAGGTTTCTCAGGTAGTGCATTAATTTCCTGTTCTCTTCCAGGTCAGGATCTGGGACATGTCCACTGGGAAATGCATCAAGTGCTTGCAGGTGAGACCCTCACACCTGCGTGACCTCTTACAGCTCAATTAAACAGCACTGAGCCAGGCAGACGCTGCACACTTTCAGACCTTGGGGTCACAAACTGATAATGGAAACACAGTGAATCAGGAGTAAACATTCAGGAGTATTACACCATTGCCCCCAAAGTGTGAGTACATCTCTGAGCTGCAGTTAAGTATTTTCATGGGCTCCTGCGTACTCTACAGTGTCCCAATAGTGGTCTGAAATGTCCAAACACTTTGGCCAGGTGCTTAAAGGAGGGGCTGTTTTGAGGAGATGTGCACACATGAGGTCGTGTTCACACGGCTCTGCTCAGGAAGGGATATCTCCCATGGACCTTTGGAGGTTGCACAACATATCTTGTCCTAAATCTGCATCCTTCTATGTGTAAGACAAAATACCTCTCTTTTCACAAGATGTCTCTTAGGTCTAGAATGAAAAGTAAGATGTTTTATCCAACATCCACCAATATAATCGAACCGTGCATCATCTCTCTTCCCCAGGGCCATGAAGACTCTGCCCTTGGGTGCACTTTTGCCCCTAGTGGAGCTCTCCTGACAGCTGGATCAGTAAGTTCCTCCCAGCAACTGGAGAAATGGCAACAGGACTATTGACACAGTGACGACCTCATCAATCGAACCTCTGAAGTAATCAGTTGACCTAAGCCAGCTGGTCCTTACTGATGACCTGCACGATTTATTTCAGAGGTCCTTACTGATGACCTGCACAATTTATTTCAGAGGAGAGTGCACACTCACATGTATGGAGGACATGTGATGATGAGACAGGCATACCAAAAACTGGCAGTTCCAAACAAGGAGATTTTAAAGAATGTCTGCATGGTACATACAGTAAAAGCGTGTGTGTGGTGCAGCTGTGCATTCCACAGTGCTAATCCAGGTATGGCTGATGGTCCACAGTACGGCCCTCAGGTATAAGTTTAAAATTCAAAAGGATATTTTCTTCAATTTGAATGATACATTGGACCTTTGGCATCAACTTTGTCATCAGTTTTTAATTTTTATGAAACCATGACATCAACAAACATTTAGAAACTCTGTTTCATATGTAGGTAAGGCATCCGCTTTGATCCTAAAATGCACAAAAGAGCACTGATTTTTTAACACCGTGTGTTTAAAGCACATGCTCAAAAACAACAGAGCATACTGCCAAAATGGCAGGGAATCAGCCTCTTGACTGACTTACTGATGTGAAATTTGGAAATTATTTGGTTTGGTTTCTTCTGATGGTGAGATAAAAGACAACAGTAATATGAAGTAATATGTAGTTGTGAATGCGTACAAACAAATAATTCAGCATTTGGGTATTTTAAGTTTAAAATGGGAAAAAATCTTCGAAATCCTGACTGATAATTTTCAGTCAGTCAGACAGCTGGCAGTACATTTTATGAGAAAAGTTTTACAGCACTAATCACCATGATATGTATGATAATCCTTAGACTTTGACACTGTGCAAATGAAAGTAAAGAAAAGGATGAAGTACGAACTTGAAGCCGAAGGGAGATAGACATGAAAGGTTATTCTTCAGTCTTAGTTCAAATTTATTGATAATATTTTGCTTGACCATGGTGGGATCTCTTCTCCATATCCATACAGAATATAAGTAAGTTAAAATGGTGAACTGAAATATCGGTAGAGAACACATGGGTACACTCATAGTTCACTGCGTCAAAGGAAAAAGGAAAACCTGAAATGGCTTCCTCTGCAGACTTATACAGGGGTAAGTTTCTGTTGTGAACATTCAATAAAATTCTGAGATATTTACTCCAATAAAGAAATGAATACTTGTTTGATCCTGTTCACTGTCCTTAAAGTTTTACATGTTACTTTTTGAATGTATGATGATTATAAATTGCTCTTTGCTATTGTTGATAAGGGATAGAGTTATTTAAAATGTCTATACACTGAATTTTTATATATTTATATAGTTATGTAGCAAGGTGGATTTCATCATATGAATGAGAGAGATAGTTAAAGATATTTAATTCTTCTACATATCCAGATCATTTATTTAGCTCAATGTTTGTCAAAGGAAAATAATTCATAAAACTGACTGGTTTTTTTATTTTGTATCAAACTGATACTCAAATAATTCTTTACATTTATATTCAACCTTGCCAAATGTAGTTTTGTTTTGCAATTTAATTTTTTTTCAACACCTGAAGTATATCCAATCCTGACTTTCTTTAGAATTTTCTGTTTAACCAGCCACACCTTGATTTTCCCCCAGGGCATGAAATAAAATGCCATGTTATCCTTTAATTGGGTGCCGAGATGTCAAAGGTTTTTTTTTTTTCATCTCAGATTATAGTATGTAATAAAAAAATCTTACAAAATATTAACCAGGTTACCATAGATACACATTACATGTGGATTTATACACTTGGGAAAAACAATTCACATTCTTTTTAAGAGTTTTATCTGTATAACTAATAAAACAACTTTTGTACAATAAACACGCTGAATAAATATACTTTATTTGATACTATTACATAAGGTATCTGAAAACCGACTGATTCTTTTGGAGTGCTTTACTCAAAACTACTGTTTAATGATACTCCAGGTTTAACATGGTATTATTTTCTTATTTTTGCTATTTATTACTTGAAATAAAGCGGGTAGCACTATTCTCTCCCATTTACAGATGAGGCTAGTTGTCTCTCAGAGCTGAGGATTGTTCTTCTGGGGGTGGATTGGAAGGAGAAATCTTCAGCTGGAAACACCATCTGGGGCAGAGAGGAGTTTGACACGAAGAGACAACCTGATGAGTTTGAGAAGAGACAGGGAACTGTAGGAGGGAGGCAGGTCAATGTGGTCAACACACCTGGGTGGTGGACTGGGTATTATGCACAGTACCCTATATATATGTACAAGCTGATTTCAGGCAGTGTGCCTCTGTGTCCCCCAGGACCTCACGCTTTCCTCATAGTCATTCCTGTAGAGACACTCAGAGGCAGAAAACGTATTGTGGAAATACTATTCGAGTTTCTACAGGAAAGAGTGTGGAGACAGACAGTAGTGCTGTTCACCAGTAAGGAGAAACTGAGTGAAACAGCCATTGAGCAGCTCATTGAGAGAGAAAAGTGTCTACAGCAGATTGTAGAGAAATGTGGGAACAGGTATCATGTTCTCAACACTACAGACAGGGCTGATGGCACTCAGGTCACAGAGCTGCTGCAGAAGATAGAGGAGATGGTGGCAGGAAACAGTGGTGCTTATTTTCTGCTGGATGAGGCCTTACAGGAGGTGAGAGAGAAGAGGAGAGCTGTAGAGGAAAGGGGGAAACAGAGGATGATGAAGGTGCAGAAACAGAGAGAGGCACTCAGAGCGCTCCTCATGGGTGAGTTCTTTCACCTTTACCTGGAATCACATCTCAGGATGGGCAATTATCACACAAATGTTTTATAATTTCACCCAAACTGCACAATCCATGAAACCTAACCCCACACATTCAGTAAGGTTTCTCATTCCGTATTGTGTATGTGATGTTAGCAAAACAAATAAAACACAAATTTAAATATAAAATTCAGTTTGTAATTAAACTGTTAACATAGACGTATCTCTGACTGTTTCTAACAGAGAAGTCACACTGTCTCTCAGAGTTGAGGATTGTGCTGCTGGGAGAGATGAGGGCTGGAAAGAGTTCAACAGGAAACACCATCCTGGCCAAAGAGGAGTTTGACAGTAGGGGACTCACTGCACAGTGTGAGAAGAGACAGGGTACAGTAGCAGGGAGGCAAGTCTCTGTTGTTAACACACCAGGATGGTGGAAGTTTGGTACACAAGAAAATCCAGAGGAGGTTAAGCAGGAGATTGTGTGCAGTGTGTCTCTCTTTCCTGCAGAACCACATGTTCTTCTGTTAGTGATTGATGTCACAGAGTCATTTACAGAGACCAACAAGAAAAAAGTTGAGGAACACCTGGAGCTGCTCAGTGACAGAGTCTGGAGACACACTATGGTGCTGTTCACCTGGGGGGACTGTCTAAGAGATACATCTATAGAGCAGCACATTGAGAGCTGGACGGCCCTCCAGTGGCTCGTAGATAAATGTGGGAACAGGTACCATGTTTTAGACAACAGGAACAGGACTGATGGCACTCAGGTCACAGAGCTGCTGCAGAAGATAGAGGAGATGGTGGCAGGAAATGATCTTTGGCACATTTCACTGAAACAGGACCTGGAGAGTGAAGAGAGGAACAGGGGCCTACAACAGAGGTGTGAGGAGAAAGAGAGAGAGAATGAAGAGATGAGAAAAAGATGTGAGGAGAAAGAGAGAGAGAATGAAGACATGAGAAAAAAGTGTGAGGAGAAAGATAAAGAGATTGAAAATATGAAAAATAAAAATGAGGAGACAGAGAGAGAGTATAACGAGATGAAAATGAGAGTAGAGGAGAAAGAGAGAGAGAATGAAAGGATGAAAAATACATGTGAAGAGAAAGAGAGAGAGAAGGAAGACATTGAAGAGCAGTATAGGAGAAAGATGGAGGAGAAAACACGGATGTCTGAGGAAACAGAACAGAGACTCAGGACAGAGATCAAAGAACTGAAAGACAGAGAAGAGGAACAACAGAGAGAGATGGAAGAACTGAGAAGAAGAAATGAAGGAAAAGAGGAGGAGATTTCACAGCTGAAGGAGGAGCTGAGCAAACTGCAGAAGGAAAAGGAGGAAAGCACAGCACCTGTCAGGAATATTGTGGAAATGGATCTTTACAGTGAGTATGATCCCTGCTGTCCCACTCAGCTCACTGTATCAAACCCTCCCACACTTTCCCTTCATTAAAGCAACTCCACAAAGCCAGAACTGATCTGGAATGCACTGCTGAAACTGGTGTAGTTTATGCCGCTTTCACAGTTAGAAAACAACGTCCATTCTGATGTGTTTGTACCTCAACAGCTCCACGATAGTTCAGTTGCATCATTTGAGCTCAGGTTCATATATATTTACAAAAATTTCCTTCACATCATGAAAAATGTTACTGCTAAAAATAATCACTGAAGACAAATATTAATATGAATATGTTAAATGGTAAAACATTTACTCATATGTCATTATACAAACATGTTGTCGGTGCGTATTGCCAAATGTTTATGGTTAAAATGATCCCTGAAGACAAATGTATATATTAAGAATCACATTTCTCCACTTCAATTTAAATGAATGAAAATGACTCTTCAATAGTGCAGATAAAATGATTAAAAATTGAAAGACCACAACTGGTTTCAGTATATTAAAAGTTGCATAGCTGTGACTGGGTTTATTTTCTCTGTTTTCCAGTGAGTGGAGAGAGTAATCCAGGAAGTACTGAGCTGATGTCACAGGGAGAGGAGGACAGACAGAGGGACAGAGACAGACAGATGCAGAGAGAGGAGGAGGAGCTGAGGGCTCAACACCAGGCAGAGCAGGAGGAGAGGGAGAGGAGGATGAGAGAGGAGATGAGAAGACGAGAGGAGAGTCTGATCAAGCCACTAGAGGAGAAGATTCAGGACCTGGAAGAAAGGATGAGGAGAGAGAGGGATGAACAGAAGAGGAGAGAGCTGGAAGGAGAGCTGAAGAGAAAGAGAGAGCAGAGAGAGAAGCTGGAGAGAGAGGAGGAGAGGAGGAGAGAGGGGGAACAGAGAGAAAGGAGGAAGAGAGAGGAGAGACAGCGAGGAGAGATGGAGGCACTCAGACAGTGCTACAGACAGGAGGGCAGAGAGGATGCTGGAAGATCCCTGAATGTGGGTGCAGTAGTACTGGGGGCAGCAATAGGGGCCATAGCAGGGGCTCTGAGAGGACCCCTAGGGGCAGCTGCAGGAACTGCCATGGGGGCAGTCGCAGGAGGTCAGCTGGAAGCTTTAATAAGAGGAGGAGAGAGAGATGGAGAGAAGACGAGAGAGGAGAGGAGCAGCACAAAACAATCCACGCCTCCAGTCAGGAGAAGTGGTAGTTTGGAAGGGCTGCCTCCTGTTATGTAGAATAATCCATGTTGTATTACAGATACTCTTTCTGCTCTGTCTGCATCATGTGACCCACAGTCCCATCTCAGAAAGACTCCCTGCAGTCTTGCCTATCAGTGTGATGTGAGCCTCAAGGTGTCTCCCAGGGAAACATAGAATTGAACATGGGGAAGGAGTGGGGGAAAAAGAAAGAGTAGTTGGGTGGAGCCCATTTCTTGTACGCAACTTTTTTTTCAGAATTAAAAAAGGAAATTCAATCAGCTAACTGAATTCCCCTCAGGACTGTTTAATTCATACACATGCTCACACTTCCTTGCTGGCAATGCAGACAGAGGAGGTTTGCTAAAAGCTGTTCTGCATCGCCTGGCTGGGTGTGTGTCCCTCAGTGAACCATACGTGGGTAACAGACACTGAAAGGAGGAGCTCTGAGTCAGACCCCCCCCCCCCACCCCAGGGTCATGAAGACTCTGCTCCCCACTGGATCTCACCTGAGAGCCATATTGATAGGATCAATTGCTGGTGCCATAGCAACGCTGCCATTGACAGTGCAGCAGATTCCAGCATGGAATCACTATGTGAGAATGTTCCATCAGCCTGGTGAGGGTGTACATCCCCCAGTGCCATGACCCCACAGTACTGGAAAACAGGACTGCAGGAGCACTGACGCTTTTTAGCACAACTAAAGGGAAAAGTGATATTTTGGCTATTAGGCTCTTTTGTCGCTTGATAAGTGTTGAAAAGCCACTGGTACTGTTTTAATATACATAAAAACGTGTTAGATCAAAACACATATTTGTTATGCCTCTGTAAATACTATATAAATACTATGTAAATACATTAAATAAATGTTTTATTTTGCAGCATGTACTGTCTCTTCATTCTCCCTCTACAAAGACACATTTATTTTATGTTCACTGAACGCTCAATAATATTGAAACAGTCATAATCAGCTACAGGGGGCAGCAGAGCTCGCAGAGCAGTAACAGTGAATACCACCAAACAGACAGACACACAGAACAAATCTGATCTGAAAGAATCCCCCTACTCTGATAACAGAAGAGTGGCTTAGAAATACACACATTACATTTGCAGGAATATAGTGAAGGTGTTTGACAGACTATCTTATAAAAACAGCTTATTACCATTTTTACATTTATAGAGGCAATTCAGCTGAAACACCTAGAGAAGAAAAGATGAGAATAAGTGATGAAGTATGGGCCTACCAAGAAATGACATTTCCAAACAGGGAGAAAACCAAAAATCTTACAAACTGCTGTGGAAAACAACAGGTGTTCCTTGGCTGATACATGGAAGAAAACTGTAAAAGCTATGAACATTTCTTTGCAAATTTTAAAAACATATTTAATTGTTCATTTGAATAAATTAACAAAATTGAACAACATGTACTCACTTTTTCATTATGGGGTATTATTTACAGATTGATTTAAAAAAAATAAAATAAATCCAATTTAAGCGTGAGAGTTGATGTTATGTGGCAGCTTGAGCAGAACAGTTTTCATACGCAGCTGTTGTCCTCTCTGACAACCAACTCAACATCAAAAAATGATTATTACATGAAAACACAAAAAAAGTTTTTTTTTCCACACATTGCTATTGTGATCTCAACTAAAATCAGATGCTGAAAACAAGACACTGCATACCGTCTTTGAGAGAAAAGTCTTTGGTTTCTCAGCAATCTATAGTGAATTAAAAGAAAAACAATGATTGCATGCACCAAATCAGCCATATAAGGTGATACAGAACTGACCTGATGCATGCATCTCATTGCTCAGTGGCGATCCCTGCTGGTCACCCCGGTGGCCCTCACACTGCATGCTCAAACTGCACATGAGGTGCCTGCTAATACCTCATGCCTGTATGAGTGGAGCTGTTGAGCTGTGAAGAGAAAAGAAGCAGCAACTGACATCACGTGTTTCAAAAAAAAAAAAAAATCCTCACTAATGAGTCAACACTTTACACACCATAATAAATGTGATAAGCAAAAAAATCAGGCACCAGAGGGATAAAGAAAAGCTGAAATGATTTCCTCTGCAGACTTACTCATGGGTGTGTTTCTATGTACAACATACACAGTAATGTACTGTAACTGCACAGTTTGTTTAAATCAGCTGTGACTGAATCAGGAAGTAAATTCTTTTCTTACTGGGAGCCATGTGTTTTTTTTTCTCAAAGTAAAAATGAAAGTAAAGAGAGCAGGGTGAAATTGAAGCATGAGGAGAGACCATAGAAGTCTGTCGATAGTTTTAGATCTTATTTCCCACATCCATACTGCGTATGAGTGAACATGGAACCTAAATTGTGAAATTATAAAACATTGTGAGCTGGAATATCAGCAGAGAACACAGGAAACACACAAAGTTCTCTAATATTTTGGGGGACACTAAACCTCAAATGGCTTCCTCTGCAGACTTACAAATAGGTGAGTTTATGTGGTGTTTATGCAATAAAATGCTAATAATTATTTTTTTTATGAATACTTATGTATTATGTTTATTTAGATATTTATGATATGTTATTATAGAGTTATATCTACCTTCTGCCACAATCAGATTTCCATTTGTACTTTGATAGATGTCTGCACTGAGATTTCTAAGATGCCTGAGGGTCATAACAGTATATAACAAAACAAGCTGCAATATAACATTAAACTACATCAAGCAGGTTACAAAATTTATAATGTGTAATTTTATACAGTATTGAGGAAAATAATATCTTGTGCAATTTTGGCCATATGTTTTGAAAAATAAAAGCTCTTTCTGTTTTGGGCAAGGGATTGATATTGTTTTATTGCACAGGATATTTTATTGTACCCTGTATCTGACATTTGTTACATATATGTAATGACCCGGGTACTGGAGCTGTAGGTACCGTGTATCAGTTTGAACTTGCACTGTATTTACGCAGTGCTTACTCATCTAGTTACCATGTAAGTACACAGGTAATAGAGAAGTGGGGCCCAGTATAAAACCATGTCGAATGCTTTGAAAGTATCCTTTAATAATACAATTAAGGATTTATGGAGTAACACGTTCAGAATTAAACTGGTAAGCTATTGTGAAGAAAAAATTTATTTTAATCTTGTAAATTCCTCAGGTTTCAGCATTTATCTCAGACTCTCTGTTTAGCTCACACTCAGCAGCTCTTAATTCTGATTTTCACACAAAAAGCAGAAACTGGAGATTTAAATCAGTAACAAACTGAACTTACATGGATCTGCTGGCAACAAGTGATAGAGTCAGTGCTTAAAACATACTGATACTTTATACACAGATTTAGACTTATGGTGTGCTCAGACTTTGAAAGGGGCGGAGTTGAAAGGGTTAAAGAAGGGAACCTCAAAAAACGTGTTGCTTTTGACTGATTGATTTAAATTATGCTTCTTAACACAGAGACTGATTATCATTAATATCATGTGTTAATTAGATGCTTTTTAAATTGTCTTCCAACTGAGAATGGCACAGGTACCCAATGTTGCTTTTTTTTACCCGACTGGAAGGATAACTTTGTGACCCTTTTTGAAATGTATTTTAAAATGAAAGGGAGTCTTTACCAGAGAGACACTGTGGCTGGTTTGCATGCCTTTAATGCCACTAAACAATGTTCATTATTTCATCTTTATATTTTCTCTTTTATTGAAATCTGGCAAAAGCGCCCCTGATGTTACTACCCATTACCCCTCTGGGAGACTGCCTCAGCCCTCCATTAGGCCCTGTTTGAAATATTCTCAGAAAGAGGGGGGCTCTTTCACACCCAGGACAGGAAGGGCAGGGAGCGTTACTCCCCCCACCCCCCCCCCACCCCCGCTTTGACTATCATTGGTATCAATAGCAAGTTGAGCTCATCCTCTTTGCAACTGAATGAACAAGTTCAAATGTATCTCCGTGATCTGTGTAAATACAACTGACTATTATGGAACAGGTCTCATATGTCTGTATTCTCTATTTACAATTAAATCAATTTTGTTTAAAGCTTCATTTTATTCTGCTGTATCGATATGATGCAGATCTCTTATGAGGGGATGTTCTGGCATAATGCACCTCAAAATAGTTTATCATTTGTGCTTGTGTGTTTGTTTGGATGAATTATTCTCTCTCATCTACAGGGGAGTCTGGCTGTCTCTCAGAGCTGAGGATCGTGCTGCTGGGAGATGATGGTGCAGGGATGAGTTCAGCTGGAAACACCATCCTGGGCAGAGAGGAGTTTGAGAGAGACACTAAAGAGTGTGTGAAGAGACATGGTACTATAGGAGGGAGGCAGGTCACTGTGGTCAACACACCTGAGTGGTGGACTGGACATTTTGCACTGGATCCTCTACGGGTCAACAAGATTATTGAAGGCAGTGTGGCTCTGTGTCCCCCAGGACCTCACGCTTTCCTCATTGTCATTACTGAAGAGACACTCAGAAGGAGAGCACGGACTGTGGAAATAGTGTCTGAAACTCTACAGAAAAGAGTCTGGAGGCACGCAGTAGTGCTGTTCACCAGTAAGGAGAAACTGAGTGAAACAGCCATTGAGCAGCTCATTGAGAGAGAAAAGTGTCTACAGCAGATTGTAGAGAAATGTGGGAACAGGCATCATGTTCTCAACACTACAGACAGGGCTGATGGCACTCAGGTCACAGAGCTGCTGCAGAAGATAGAGGAGATGGTGGCAGGAAACAGTGGTGCTTATTTTCTGCTGGATGAGGCCTTACAGGAGGTGAGAGAGAAGAGGAGAACTGTAGAGGAAAGGGGGAAACAGAGGAGGATGAAGGTGCAGAAACAGAGAGAGGCACTCAGAGCGCTCCTCATGGGTGAGTTCTTTCACCTTTACCTGGAATCACATCTCAGGATGGGCAATTTTCGCACAAATGTTTTATGATTTTAATTAAACTGCTCAATCACTTAAACACAGCTCCCAGTTTTCACTTAGGTTTTTCATTACATATTGTATTTGTAATGAATGTTAGTACAACATAAAAACACACATTGGAACTGAAGAAGAAAAGAAGTATAAAATATTAATTTTAGCAGGATTTGAGTTGAAATGTAATCATATACAAGAAAACATTGTACACATTGTAGCCTGCCCTGCTGATTGGGATGTTTTCATGGTGTCTCACACAGGGTCTCATTATCAAGGTTAGTGGGTTGTGAAGCTTAACGGTACAGTTTATAATTACAATGTTCACGTACAGTTTTCTCTGACTGTTTCTAACAGGAGAGTCACACCGTCTCTCAGAGCTGAGGATTGTGCTGCTGGGAGGAAGATTGGCTGGAAAGAGTTCAACAGGAAACACCATCCTGGCCAGAGAGGAGTTTAAAACTAAGAGTCACATTCCAGAGTGTGTGAAGAGACAGGGTGCAGTAGCAGGGAGGCAGGTCACTGTGGTCGACACACCTGGGTGGCCTAGGAGGTACAATACAGGAGCAACTTCAGAGGAGGTTAAGCAGGAGATTGTGCGCAGTGTGTCTCTGTTTCCTGCAGAACCACACGCTCTCCTCCAGGTGATTGACGTCGGGTACTTGTTTACAGACACTGACAGGAGAGCAGTGGAGGAACACCTGGAGCTGCTCAGTGACAGAGTGTGGAGACACACTATAGTGCTGTTCACCAGGGGGGACCGCCTGATACACACATCCATTGAGCAGCACATTGAGAGCTGGACGGCCCTCCAGTGGCTCGTAGATAAATGTGGGAACAGGTACCATGTTTTAGACAACAGAAACAGGACTGATGAAACTCAGGTCACAGAGCTGCTGCAGAAAGTAGAGGAGATGGTGGCAGGAAATGATCTTTGGCACATTTCACTGACAAAGTACCTGGAGAGTGAAGAGAGGAACAGGGGCCTACAACAGAGGTGTGAGGAGAAAGAGAGAGAGAATAAAGAAATGAAAAAGAGATGTGAGGAGAAAGACAGAGAGAAAGAAGACATGAGAAAAATGTGTGAGGAGAAAGAGAGAGAGAATGAAGGGATGAAAGAAAGGTGTGAGGAGAAAGAGAGAGAGAATGAGCAGATTAGAAAAAGGTGTGAGGAGAAAGAGAGAGAGAAAGAAGAGATGAAAAAGAGGTGCATGGAGAAAGAGAGAGAGAATGAAAAGATGGAAGAGGACTTTAGGGGAAAGATGGAGGAGATGAAAACAACATTTGAGGAAGCAGCACAGAGACTCAGGACAGAGATCAAAGAACTGAAAGACAGAGAAGAGGAACGACAGAGAGAAACTGGAGACCTGAGAAGGAGAAATGAAGACATGAGAAAAAGGTGTGAGGAGAAAGAGAGAGAGAAAGAAGAGATGCAAAAGAGATGTGAGGAAAGAGAAAAGGAGCAAGACGAGGCTAAAAAGAGGTGCTTGGAAAAAGAGAGAGAGAAAGAAGAAATGAAAAAGAGATGTGAGGAGAAAGAGAGAGAGAAAGAAAAGTTGGAGGAGGACTTCAGGGGAAAGATGGAGGAGATGAAAACAACATTTGAGGAAGCAGCACAGAGACTCAGGACAGAGATCAAAGAACTGAAAGACAGAGAAGTGGAACAACAGAGAGAAACAGAAGAACTGAGAAGGATAAATGAAGGAAAAGAGGAGGAGATTTCACAGCTGAAGGAGGAGCTGAGCAAAATGCAGAAGGAAAAGGAGGAAAGCACAGCACCTGTCAGGAATATTGTGGAAATGGATCTTTACAGTGAGTATGGTCCCTGCTGTCCCACTCAGCTCACTGCAGCTACATTACAGCAGAACCTCAGAGATATGAACCTCGGAGTTATGAACCGACTGGTCAAACACACAATGCATGAACCCCAAAGAAACCTTTGTGGTGACTCATAATCAATATTAAACTCTTTATTTTCATAGATGCAAAAGGTGAACATTAATGCAAGGCCCATGCCTTGATTATGCATGCTCTGCAAAGCCAGAACTGATCTGGAATGCACTGCTGAAACTGGTGTAGTTTATGCCACTTTCACAGTTAGAAAACAACGTCCATTCTGATGTGTTTGTATCTCAACAGCTCCACTATAATTCAGCTGCATCATTTGGGCTCAGGTTCATTTATATTTACAAAACTTTCCTTCACCTCATCAAAAATTTTACAGTTAAAAATAATCACTGAAGACAAATATGGTAACAATCAAGAATTTCAACAAATATGAATACATTAAATGGGAAAACATTTACTCATATTTCATCATACAAACAACTTGGCAGTGCGTAGTGCCAAATGTTTATGGTTAAAATGATCCCTGAAGACAAATTTATATCTTAAGAATCATATTTCTCCACTCCAGTTTAAATGAATGAAAAAGACTGTTCAATAGAGCAGATAAAATGAATAAATATTGAAAGATCTCAACTGGTTTCAGGATATTAAATGCTGCATAGCTGTGACTGGGTTTATTTTCTCTGTGTTCCAGTCAGTGGAGAGATAATTCCAGGAAGTACTGAGCTGATATCACAGGAAGAGGAGGACAGACAGAGGGACAGAGAGAGACGGATACAGAGGGAGGAGGAGGAGCTGAGGGCTCAACACCAGGCAGAGCAGGAGGAGAGGGAGAGGAGGATGAGAGAGGAGATGAGAAGACGAGAGGAGAGTCTGATTAAGCCACTAGAGGAGAAGATTCAGGACCTGGAGGAAAGGATGAAGAAAGAGAAGGATGAACAGAGGAGGAGAGAGGTGGAAGGAGAGCTGAGGAGAGAGAGAGAGCAGAGAGAGAAGCTGGAGAGAGAGGAGGACAGGAGGAGGGAAGAGGAACAGAGAGAAAGGAGGGAGAGAAAGGAGAGACAGAGAGGAGAGATGGAGGCACTCAGACAGCGCTACAGACAGGAGGCCAGAGAGGATTCTGGGAGGTATATGATTGGGGGTGCAGTAGTACTGGGGGCAGCAATAGGGGCCATAGCAGGGGCTCTGAGGGGACCCCTAGGGGCAGCTGCAGGAACTGCCATGGGGGCAGTAGCAGGAGCTCAGCTGGGAGCTTTAATAGGAGGAGGAGAGAGAGATGGAGGGAAGAGTAGAGAAGAGAGGAGGAGCAGCACCAAACAATCCACACCTACAGATAGGAGAAGAGGTAGTGCTGAATTTCTGCCTCCTGTTATGTAGCATAATCCATGTTGTATTACAGATACTCTTTCTGCTCTGTCTGCATCATGTGACCCACAGTCCCATCTCAGAAAGGCTCCCTGCAGTCTTGCCTATCAGTGTGATGTGAGCCTCAAGGTGTCTCCCAGGGAAACAGCCAGTTAAACATGGGGAAGGAGTGGGGGAAAAAGAAAGAGTAGTTGGGTGGAGCCCATTTCTTGTACGCAACTTTATTTTTTCAGAATTAAAAAAGGAAATTCAATCAGCTAACTGAATTCCCCTCAGGACTGTTTAATTCATACACATGCTCACACTTCCTTGCTGGCAATGCAGACAGAGGAGGTTTGCTAAAAGCTGTTCTGCATCGCCTGGCTGGGTGTGTGTCCCTCAGTGAACCATACGTGGGTAGCAGACACTGAAAGGAGGAGCTCTGAGTCAGACCCCCCCCCCCCACCCCAGGGTCATGAAGACTCTGCTCCCCACTGGATCTCACCTGAGAGCCATATTGATAGGATCAATTGCTGGTGCCTGGTGAGGGTGTACATCCCCCAGTGCCATGACCCCACAGTACTGGAAAACAGGACTGCAGGAGCACTGACGCTTTTTTAGCACAACTAAAGGGAAAAGTGATATTTTGGCTATTAGGCTCTTTTGTCGCTTGATAAGTGTTGAAAAGGCCACTTGTACTGTTTTAATTTACATAAAAACGTGTTAGATCAAAACACATATTTGTTATGCCTCTGTAAATACTATATAAATACTATGTAAATACATTAAATAAATGTTTTATTTTGCAGCATGTACTGTCTCTTCATTCTCCCTCTACAAAGACACATTTATTTTATGTTCACTGAACGCTCAATAATATTGAAACAGTCATAATCAGCTACAGGGGGCAGCAGAGCTCGCAGAGCAGTAACAGTGAATACCACCAAACAGACAGACACACAGCACAAATCTGATCTGAAAGAATCCCCCTACTCTGATAACAGAAGAGTGGCTTAGAAATACACACATTACATTTGCAGGAATATAGTGAAGGTGTTTGACAGACTATCTTATAAAAACAGCTTATTACCATTTTTACATTTATAGAGGCAATTCAGCTGAAACACCTAGAGAAGAAAAGATGAGAATAAGTGATGAAGTATGGGCCTACCAAGAAATGACATTTCCAAACAGGGAGAAAACCAAAAATCTTACAAACTGCTGTAGAAAACAACAGGTGTTCCTTGGCTGATACATGGAAGAAAACTGTAAAAGCTATGAACATTTCTTTGCAAATTTTAAAAACATATTTAATTGTTCATTTGAATAAATTAACAAAATTGAACAACATGTACTCACTTTTTCATTATGGGGTATTATTTACAGATTGATTTAAAAAAAATAAAATAAATCCAATTTAAGCGTGAGAGTTGATGTTATGTGGCAGCTTGAGCAGAACAGTTTTCATACGCAGCTGTTGTCCTCTCTGACAACCAACTCAACATCAAAAAATGATTATTACATGAAAACACAAAAAAAGTTTTTTTTTCCACACATTGCTATTGTGATCTCAACTAAAATCAGATGCTGAAAACAAGACACTGCATACCGTCTTTGAGAGAAAAGTCTTTGGTTTCTCAGCAATCTATAGTGAATTAAAAGAAAAACAATGATTGCATGCACCAAATCAGCCATATAAGGTGATACAGAACTGACCTGATGCATGCATCTCATTGCTCAGTGGCGATCCCTGCTGGTCACCCCAGTGGCCCTCACCCTTCATGCTCAAACTGCGCATGAGGTGCCTGCTAATACCTCATGCCTGTATGAGTGGAGCTGTTGAGCTGTGGAGAGAAAAGAAGCAGCAACTGACATCACGTGTTTCAAACTAAAAAAAAAATCCTCACTAATGAGTCAACACTTTACACACCATAATAAATGTGATAAGCAGAAAACCCAGGCACCAGAGGGATAAAGAAAAGCTGAAATGATTTCCTCTGCAGACTTACTCATGGGTGTGTTTCTATGTACAACATACACAGTAATGTACTGCAACTGCACAGTTTGTTTAAATCAGCTGTGACTGAATCAGGAAGTAAATTCTTTTCTTACTGGGAGCCATGTGTTTTTTTTTCTCAAAGTAAAAATGAAAGTAGAGAGAGCAGGGTGAAATTGAAGCATGAGGAGAGACCATAGAAGTCTGTCGATAGTTTTAGATCTTATTTCCCACATCCATACTGCGTATGAGTGAACATGGAACCTAAATTGTGAAATTATAAAACATTGTGAGCTGGAATATCAGCAGAGAACACAGGAAACACACAAAGTTCTCTAATATTTTGGGGGACACTAAACCTCAAATGGCTTCCTCTGCAGATTTACAAATAGGTGAGTTTATGTGGTGTTTATGCAATAAAATGCTAATAATTATTTTTTTTATGAATACTTATGTATTATGTTTATTTAGATATTTATGATATGTTATTATAGAGTTATATCTACCTTCTGCCACAATCAGATTTCCATTTGTACTTTGATAGATGTCTGCACTGAGATTTCTAAGATGCCTGAGGGTCATAACAGTATATAACAAAACAAGCTGCAATATAACATTAAACTACATCAAGCAGGTTACAAAATTTATAATGTGTAATTTTATACAGTGTTGAGGAAAATAATATCTTGTGCAATTTTGGCCATATGTTTTGTAAAATAAAAGCTCTTTTTGTTTTGGGCAAGGGATTGATATTGTTTTATTGCACAGGATATTTTATTGTACCCTGTATCTGACAATTGTTACATATATGTAATGACCCGGGTACTGGAGCTGTAGGTACCGTGTATCAGTTTGAACTTGCACTGTAGTTACGCAGTGCTTACTCATCTAGTTACCATGTAAGTACACAGGTAATAGAGAAGTGGGGCCCAGTATAAAACCATGTCGAATGCTTTGAAAGTATCCTTTAATAATACAATTAAGGATTTATGGAGTAACACGTTCAGAATTAAACTGGTAAGCTATTGTGAAGAAAAAATTTATTTTAATCTTGTAAATTCCTCAGGTTTCAGCATTTATCTCAGACTCTCTGTTTAGCTCACACTCAGCAGCTCTTAATTCTGATTTTCACACAAAAAGCAGAAACTGGAGATTTAAATCAGTAACAAACTGAACTTACATGGATCTGCTGGCAACAAGTGATAGAGTCAGTGCTTAAAACATACTGATACTTTATACACAGATTTAGACTTATGGTGTGCTCAGACTTTGAAAGGGGCGGAGTTGAAAGGGTTAAAGAAGGGAACCTCAAAAAACGTGTTGCTTTTGACTGATTGATTTAAATTATGCTTCTTAACACAGAGACTGATTATCATTAATATCATGTGTTAATTAGATGCTTTTTAAATTGTCTTCCAACTGAGAATGGCACAGGTACCCAATGTTGCTTTTTTTTACCCGACTGGAAGGATAACTTTGTGACCCTTTTTGAAATGTATTTTAAAATGAAAGGGAGTCTTTACCAGAGAGACACTGTGGCTGGTTTGCATGCCTTTAATGCCACTAAACAATGTTCATTATTTCATCTTTATATTTTCTCTTTTATTGAAATCTGGCAAAAGCGCCCCTGATGTTACTACCCATTACCCCTCTGGGAGACTGCCTCAGCCCTCCATTAGGCCCTGTTTGAAATATTCTCAGAAAGAGGGGGGCTCTTTCACACCCAGGACAGGAAGGGCAGGGAGCGTTACTCCCCCCCCCCCCCCCCCCCCCCCGCTTTGACTATCATTGGTATCAATAGCAAGTTGAGCTCATCCTCTTTGCAACTGAATGAACAAGTTCAAATGTATCTCCGTGATCTGTGTAAATACAACTGACTATTATGGAACAGGTCTCATATGTCTGTATTCTCTATTTACAATTAAATCAATTTTGTTTAAAGCTTCATTTTATTCTGCTGTATCGATATGATGCAGATCTCTTATGAGGGGATGTTCTGGCATAATGCACCTCAAAATAGCTTATCATTTGTGCTTGTGTGTTTGTTGGGATGAATTATTCTCTCTCATCTACAGGGGAGTCTGGCTGTCTCTCAGAGCTGAGGATCGTGCTGCTGGGAGATGATGGTGCAGGGATGAGTTCAGCTGGAAACACCATCCTGGGCAGAGAGGAGTTTGAAAGATACATGACAGGGTGTGTGAAGAGACAGGGTGCAGTAGCAGGGAGGCAGGTCACTGTGGTCAACACACCTGGGTGGTGGATTGGGAATTTTGCACTGGATCCTCTACGGGTCAACAAGATTATTGAAGGCAGTGTGGCTCTGTGTCCCCCAGGACCTCACACTTTCCTCATAGTCATTCCTGTAGAGACTCTCAGAGGGAGAGAATGGACTGTGGAAGCAACACTTGACCTTCTCCCAGAAATAGTCTGGAGACACACAGTAGTGCTGTTCACCAGTAAGGAGAAACTGAGTGAAACAGCCATTGAGCAGCTCATTGAGAGAGAAAGGTGTCTACAGCAGATTGTAGAGAAATGTGGGAACAGGTATCATGTTCTCAACACAACAGACAGGGCTGATGGCACTCAGGTCACAGAGCTGCTGCAGAAGATAGAGGAGATGGTGGCAGGAAACAGTGGTGCTTATTTTCTGCTGGATGAGGCCTTACAGGAGGTGAGAGAGGAGAGGAGAGCTGTAGAGGAAAGGGGGAAACAGAGGATGATGAAGGTGCAGAAACAGAGAGAGACACTCAGAGCGCTCCTCATGGGTGAGTTCTTTCACCTTCACCTGGAGTCACATCTCAGGATGGGCAATTATCACACAAATGTTTTATAATTTTAATTAAACTGCTCAATCACTTAAACACAGCTCCCAGTTTTCACTTAGGTTTTTCATTACATATTGTATTTGTAATGTTAGTACAACATAAAAACACACATTGGAACTGAAGAAGAAAAGAAGTATAAAATATTAATTTTAGCAGGATTTGAGTTGAAATGTAATCATATACAAGAAAACATTGTACACATTGTAGCCTGCCCTGCTGATTGGGATGTTTTCATGGTGTCTCACACAGGGTCTCATTATCAAGGTTAGTGGGTTGTGAAGCTTAACGGTACAGTTTATAATTACAATGTTCACGTACAGTTTTCTCTGACTGTTTCTAACAGGAGAGTCACACCGTCTCTCAGAGCTGAGGATTGTGCTGCTGGGAGGAAGATTGGCTGGAAAGAGTTCAACAGGAAACACCATCCTGGCCAGAGAGGAGTTTAAAACTAAGAGTCACATTCCAGAGTGTGTGAAGAGACAGGGTGCAGTAGCAGGGAGGCAGGTCACTGTGGTCGACACACCTGGGTGGCCTAGGAGGTACAATACAGGAGCAACTTCAGAGGAGGTTAAGCAGGAGATTGTGCGCAGTGTGTCTCTGTTTCCTGCAGAACCACACGCTCTCCTCCAGGTGATTGACGTCGGGTACTTGTTTACAGACACTGACAGGAGAGCAGTGGAGGAACACCTGGAGCTGCTCAGTGACAGAGTGTGGAGACACACTATAGTGCTGTTCACCAGGGGGGACCGCCTGATACACACATCCATTGAGCAGCACATTGAGAGCTGGACGGCCCTCCAGTGGCTCGTAGATAAATGTGGGAACAGGTACCATGTTTTAGACAACAGAAACAGGACTGATGAAACTCAGGTCACAGAGCTGCTGCAGAAAGTAGAGGAGATGGTGGCAGGAAATGATCTTTGGCACATTTCACTGACAAAGTACCTGGAGAGTGAAGAGAGGAACAGGGGCCTACAACAGAGGTGTGAGGAGAAAGAGAGAGAGAATAAAGAAATGAAAAAGAGATGTGAGGAGAAAGACAGAGAGAAAGAAGACATGAGAAAAAGGTGTGAGGAGAAAGAGAGAGAGAATGAAGGGATGAGAAAAAGGTGTGAGGAGAAAGAGAGAGAGAAGGAAGAGATGAGAAAGATGTGAGGAGAAAGAGAGAGAGAATGAAGAGATGAGGAAGAGATGTGAGGAGAAAGAACAAGAGAATGAAGAGATGAGAAAAAGGTGTGAGGAAAGAGAAAAGGAAAAAGAAGAGAATAAAAAGAAGTGCATGGAAAGAGAGAGAGAGAATGAAGATATGAAAAACAAATGTATGGAGAAAGAGAGAGAGAGAGAGAAAAGATGGAAGAGGACTTCAGGGGAAAGATGGAGGAGATGACAAAAACATTTGAGGAAGCAGCACAGAGACTCAGGACAGAGATCAAAGAACTGAAAGACAGAGAAGAGGAACGACAGAGAGAGACAGAAGACCTGAGAAGGAGAAATAAAGGAAAAAAGGAGATTTCACAGCTGAAGGAGGAGCTGAGCAAACTGCAGAAGGAAAAGGAGGAAAGCACAGCACCTGTCAGGAATATTGTGGAAATGGATCTTTACAGTGAGTATGATCCCTGCTGTCCCACTCAGCTCACTGTATCAAACCCTCCCACACTTTCCCTTCATTAAAGCAACTCCACAAAGCCAGAACTGATCTGGGATGCACTGCTGAAACTGGTGTAGTTTAGTCCATTCTGATGTGTTTGTATCTCAAAAGTTCTATTATAATTCAGGTTAAACATTTTAATGGTCAGGGCTTATTTTTAGTTACAATAATTTACTTTATGTTAGGGGGATTTTTACAGTTAAAAAATTACAGAAGACTAACAGATATCTTAAGAATCACACCTCTGTATATCAAAAATATGAGTTAAATAGGAAAACATTAACTCAGATTTCACTAAACAAAAAACATGGCTGAGACAAAGTTCTTTTCTCTGTTTTCCAGTGAGTGGAGAGAGAATCACAGGAAGTACTGAGCTGATGTCACAGGAAGAGGAGGACAGACAGAGGGAAAGAGACAGACAGATGCAGAGAGAGGAGGAGGAGCTGAGGGCTCAACACCAGGCAGAGCAGGAGGAGTGGGAGAGGAGGATGAGAGAGGAGATGAGAAGACGAGAGGAGAGTCTGATCAAGCCACTGGAGGAGAAGATTCAGGACCTGGAAGAAAGGATGAAGAAAGAGATGGATGAACAGAAGAGGAGAGAGCTGGAGGGAGAGCTGAGGAGAGAGACAGCACAGAGAGAGAAGCTGGAGAAAGATGAAGAAAGGAGGAGGGAGGAAGAACAGAAGGAAAGGAGGGAGAGAGAGGAGAGACAGAGAAGAGAGATGGAGGCACTCAGACAGCACTACAGACAGGAGGGCAGAGAGGATGCTGGGAGATCCCTGAATGTGGGTGCAGTAGTACTGGGGGCAGCAATAGGGGCCATAGCAGGGGCTCAGAGAGGACCCCTAGGGGCAGCTGCAGGAACTGCCCTAGGGGCAGTAGCTGGAGCTCAGCTGGGAGCTTTAATAGGAGGAGGAGAGAGAGATGGAGGGAAGAGGAGAGAGGAGAGGAGGAGTGACACCAAGCAATCCACACCTCCAGTCAGGAGAAGAGGTAGTCTGGAAATTCTGCCCCCTGTTATGTAGCATTGTCAATGCTGTGTTACAGATGCTCTCTCTTTTCTGTCTGCATCATGTGACCCACAGCCCCATCTCAGAAAGGCTCCCTGCAGTCTGATCTATCAATGTGATGTGAGCCTCATGGAGTCTCCCTGGGCAACAGCCAGTTGAACATGGGGGAAGGAGTGGGGGGGAAAAGAAAGAGTTTTTTCAGAATTAAAAAAGAAATGCAATCAGCTAACTGAATTCCCCTCAGGACTGTTTAATTCATACACATCCTCACACTTTCTTGCTGGCAATGCAGACAGAGGAGGTTTGCTAAAAGCTGTTCTGCATCGCCTGGCTGGGTGTGTGTCCCTCAGTGAACCATACGTGGGTAATGGACACTGAAAGCAGGAGCTCTGAGTCAGATCCCCCCCCCCCACCCCAGGGTCATGAAGACTCTGCTCCCCACTGGATCTCACCTGAGAGCCATATTGATAGGATCAATTGCTGGTGCCATAGCAACGCTGCCATTGACAGTGCAGCAGATTCCAGCATGGAATCACTATGTGAGAATGTTCCATCAGCCTGGTGAGGGTGTACATCCCCCAGTGCCATGACCCCACAGTACTGGAAAACAGGACTGCAGGAGCACTGACGCTTTTTAGCACAACTAAAGGGAAAAGTGATATTTTGGCTATTAGGCTCTTTTGTCGCTTGATAAGTGTTGAAAAGCCACTGGTACTGTTTTAATATACATAAAAACGTGTTAGATCAAAACACATATTTGTTATGCCTCTGTAAATACTATATAAATACTATGTAAATACATTAAATAAATGTTTTATTTTGCAACATGTACTGTCTCTTCATTGTCCTTTCAAAAATTGTATGTTCACTGAACACTCAATCATGTTGAGTCATTATCAGCTACAGGGGGCAGCAGAGCTCGCAGAGCAGTAACAGTGAATACCACCAAACAGACAGACACAGCATAAATCTGATCAGAAAAAATCCAACAACATTAGCTACACTCAGGGATGGGCAAAAATACATCAAAATGTATTTTGATACAAAATACAAAATACCCTATATTCAAATGTATCAAAAGAAATGACAAAATAGAACACATTTTAACGATATAATATATGAAAGGCATAAATCTTGTACTATAGATTATAAATGTAAACTATACTAAACATCCTGAAATACATCACAGAAATGACACAAAGTTGTTTTCATTGAACTGTTAATTTTTTTTAATGTAGAAAATGCAGTTTCTTACATCAGCATCTTCTTGGGAGTTTGGACAAGTACACTATCATGATAGACATTACTGAACTGCAACTGCCAAATAAAGCAGCTCCCCTCACAGCACTAATTCACACATTCTTTTTGGTATGACAGTTAATTACCAATTGACCATTAAATGACAATCTAAAAAACATATTACACCAAATTTTTCAAAGCAAAGCAAAATTTCAGTGCTTGATTCAGCAACACCTCTAATTTAAAACTATAAGCATATATTGACCTGTGTGTGTGTGTGTGTGTGTGTGTGTGTGTGTGTGTGGAAGTGCACCAGGAGTTATCCTTATAGTTTTCATATTATTAACATGATGTTATGGTGCAGAACATTTGGGGAGGAAGTATTTTCTGTATTTTGAAAATACAAAAATACAGAACACAAATGTATTTTGATACAAATTACATCATTTTTTTCCCAAGACAATAAAATACAAAATAGTGTATCAGAAATACTGCCCATCCCTGGCTACACTTACAGCAGAAGAGTGCCTTAGAAATACACACATTACATTTGCAGGAATACAGTAAAGGC